>CM029496.1:16071931-16416162 GCA_017140595.1 Eucalyptus curtisii
GAACTTCTTCCCACTGCTGCAAGATTAATCTACCTGTGCATTACACGTTTGTTGCACATGTATCGCACGAGAAGAGCCACTAGATTAATCTATTAGTGCATCGCGCTGTGTTGCACGAGTTAAATATTTAATTTGTCCGTCATTAGCAAAAAAAAAAAAAAAAAAAGCTTATAGTTGTTAAGGAGTTAAATATTTCTTTTTTCTTTTTTCTTTTTTTGGTAAGGTAAGTATTATATAGACTTCAACCAATAAATGTACAGCAGGGGATCTTGGCACCATAAAAACTTACACTCATAGTGACAAATAAGTCATAACGAGTGGAAGGGTGTCGAGAAAAAAGAAACCGACAGCCAACCAGCGGCCAGCAAATGGTAAAAACAGCAGCAACGAGAAGCCAAACAACGGCAACAAACAAGAAAGGGAAGGAAGGCAGACAACAAAAACAACGACAGCCCACACTGCCAACTACGGCAACCTTCGAGGCCCTGGACTAGCCCCCAACTACTCTGAGCCATCCACATCAGCAACACGAACCTCCGAAAAGAAAGGAGCTGAAACTAACCCCCAACTCCATAAAGAGCACGAAAACAATGGCAACCTCAACCAAGCTCTAGAAAACCTTGGCACGCCGGCCAAGCACTATCAATAAAAAATCGAAGGATGAAGACCCTAGCTACGTTGTAGTCTTCTATTTCTAGGTACGTCCGGAACATGTTGAAAGGTCATCGCCATATTCTTAATAGCCTTTTGAAGGTGATTCTTCAAAGCCGGGAGACAGAGAGATTGATTGCGAAAAATGATATTGTTCCTCTCTTTCCAAATTATGTAACATAAAGCTCCAAAGGCAAAATGGGCCAAGGACTGGTGAAAGCTAGTATTAGCAATGTGCTTGGCGGCCCAATCTAGATTTTCCATCCAAGAAGATTTATTTTGCCAAGCGAGATTGCATTTAGCCGCCCAATAGAGTGCAAGGCTTCTAGTTATAGGACAACCAAAAAATAGGTGATTTATTGAGTCTGGACGGCAAGAACAGAAGGCACAAGTTGCGTGGGGGATTCTGTCATAAGCAAGTAAGGATACCTGGATTGGCAGACGGTTCCGAGTGATTAGCCAAAGGAGGGTTTGGTATTGAGGACGAAGCGAGGAGCTCCATATAAATGAAGACCAAGGCACCAAACGACCTCTAGGGCGGAACATGTTCCAAGCCGAAGTAGTAGAGAAAATACTGGAGCGATGCCCCAACCACTGGAGACGATCAATCTCGTTGTTGAGCACCGGGAGGGTCTCTCCCTAGTTCCCCAAGGCGATAGAAATATGTGATGCGGGGTCTGAAGAGGAAAGACCATCAGCAACCGAGGCCAACCGTGGCAATCCGGACCGGTATATTTCCGCATTAGAAAACAATCTATTGAGTGGGCCTCTCGGGTGCCAAGGATCGAACCAAAAGAAGACGGAGAGGCCATTACCAATACTCCAAAGAAAGTGCTGCCGAACCCTTTCGCAAGGGTGAAGCAGTTTCTTCCATGCCCAAGAACAAAAGGTGGGACGCAAAAGGTGAAGCAGTTTCTTATTTCTTGTTTGCTTCACCAACTTGCCAAGTTTTAAATTTAAAATACTTGAGCATTTCCTGAGTACTCTTTTGAGTATATCAAGAATAGAATATTTCAAACTTATTCTCGTCCACCACATAAATACTAATAGTAGGAAGATATGATTTTCATTACAATTCGTTACTCATTATAAAAAATCCTAGAAAGAAAAATGGGTGTACTTTTCTTTAATTTTTTGGTGTGTTCTCATGAATGATAGTTTTAATTCTTTATACTTCGATTTGGACAAATCAAGAAATAAAATAGTTTAAAAAAAAAGAAATAAAGAAATATACCAAGTGACAGAAAAATTTTCACCTACAAATGGCTAGGCAAGCTTATTTATGATAATTTGAGAAAAGGAAAACCTTTTCAATTTAGGTTTATCATATTTTTGTCAAAAATGAAGAGCCATGATATTATGTCCTATGCAAATAAGTATTTGATCGTTGATACATCAACATGTGTAATGTATGTCTAAATCTTCGGCATACATGACTGCAGGAGGGGGTGTTAACATGTGGATGGAGTAATTAGAAACTCACATATAACTCAATGACCAGTGATGTATTATTTGATAGGCCATCTCACTAAACTTATATGAGATATTACTGTCATGAATACAATTGTTAATCTCTGAAGTTTTGGATGAAATTGCAATGCATAATTGCATATTGTCAAGACAAGTGGAAACTCATCTTACCAAAGACTGCATATTCAAAAGATCTCATGCTACAAGCTCATTAACTAGGAAATAAGAGTAAATTGTTGTTCTACATTTACTGAATTGATAATGAAAAATTATTGATAGAATGAAACTGCTGAAGACCCGGCCGATTTCACAGAAATGACTCCAATACTTCTTCAATGTCAGCGTAATGACTTTTGACGGTCCTATTCGAGAAATCAAGCCTGAATTCGTTGCCCAGATTAGCTAACAAATCGCTGCAGTTATAATATCTGATATGAAGCTCCGAAAATCGCAGAACTCACTGGCAGCAGCAAATCCAATGCGGAGTGCTCGAAGGAGAAGTTGTTCATCCTGTCCGTTCCACACAACTATCTTGCCACTTTGTTGTCCGCCATCATGGCCTCCTCGGCCGTTTGTATATGCCCAGCTATCTCCATAGATATTGTTTCGAGTCTCGGATCCTTGCCGTTCATCTCCTTTGGGGCTTTTGGCTCACACCCCGGAACGTCTTCCGCCATGGGAGATTAATCAACCCGTGCATTACATGTGAGTTGTATGCGCATTGCACATGCGTTGCACAAGAAGAGTCGCGAGATTAATCTATCCAGACATTGTACTGTGTTGCACAAGTTAAATAATTATATCACATCATATGATAATACTCTAATTAGCAAGAAAATGGATTATATTTGTTAAGGAGTTAATGTACTAGATTCGTCAAAAAGTTAAAAGTGTCTTTTGAATTCGTAATCATTAATTAATAAAAGCTTCGTGTTTCGCAATTTTTAACTAATAAAAGCATCATGTGAGGCGCCTCACAAATCATTGAGAGAGAAGGGTAAAGAGGATAATTTTGGTCCAACAGAAAACATACATAACGGTGGGCGCACTTCGTCAATACTAATGTAAACATATCCTGACCACAACTATTGTTCTTCTAACCATAAAATTTAATAGTAAATTCTGGTCAAACACCATAACTTTATAGAAACAGAGAATAAATGTTTAACCAGAAAAGAAAACGAAAGTGAAGGAGACAGCAGATTAGCTATTACAAATTCTTGGAGGAAAAGTACGAAAAAATTCCTAAACTTGTTTTAATAGTACCAATTTAGTCTTAAGTCTTTCAATTGGACTAATTTAGTGGCAAATATTTTGCATTTATGCTGTTTGTATATGCTAGTGAGCCCATTCATGGACGATATGACATTTTCCAGATTTAGTGGAAACTGCTGAGGATCAATAGTGATCCTGATTTATCTCATGTTTGGTGATGCTTTGAGCATACTCGAATATTACCTAGATTTCTTCATCTTTACGATTACTTAAGGAGAAAATTTGTTGATTTTATTTATGCTGGATGTGGTGTTGGTTTCTTTTTATTTTGGAGACAAGATATCATACTAGAGATCTTGATTACTAATGTTTGATTATTTCAATTTAAAGATATAACCGAGATATATAGTTTAATTACCTCGTCTGTGTTTGATAATATAAATATACACATGAGCATTGCCCACATCCGATTCGATAAAGTTAACGACAATGGAGGGGGTCGAATCCCGCTGGCCGCACGGGGTCTTAAGTGGGATGTCGGGGTGGTGGGTCCTCTGCTAGCGTCCCCCCGGGTTTACCTCGCCGGCTGCCGGCTGTACGGGGAGTTCCCGGGTCATAAAAAAAACATTTTTTTTTGGATTTTTAATTTTCTGGATATATAAATCATTTTTTTTTTGGCTTTTTCCTAATTCTTTGGACTTATTGAGAAAACATGGGGTATTTTTTTTTTTTTGATTATTCCGGAAAATAATTTTTTAAATTTTTCGATTTTTAGTAAAATATTATTTTCTATTATTATATTACTATTAAAATGACTCGGGTTGAACCCCGGGTTGGGTCCGACCCGAATCGGCGACGGTAGCCCTGGTGGGTCCGAAGCGCGGGCCCAGCACTGGATTTTCTCTTTTTCAGTCTTTTGATCATGGCCCACAAAATAACAAAAGGGCCACCCACTCCTAAGCCCATGCGAGACTAGCCCATGTGCGACCGGCCCAAACGACCCGAATCCGTAGAAAAATCGGCCCGAAGAACAACCCAAGCCCGACCCGGTTTGGGACCAAACCCTTCCCCATTAGGGGTCTTCGTCCGACCTGGTTCGGACCCGATCTTGTAGCTTTCTTTCTTCCTAGCTCTTCGCGGCGCCAAGGAGGGATGGCCGGGACGTCGCCGAGCGGCGACTCAGCGACGGTGGCGACGTGGCGGGTGATGGTACCAAGGTTGCAGCGAGGCGGTAGGAGGCAGCGAGCACGCTCGGCCGCCCGGGGATGATTTGCAGAGGCGGCAGCGAGGGTTTCGGGAGATGGGTGGCATCGGCAGCAGAGACGACGGCGGACGATGGCGAGCGTGACACGGGCAGGCAGCAACGTTAGCTCCGGCGTCTTCTGATCGTCTGGCACTGCAGCGATGGAGGCGGGCAACGGCGGAGGACGATGGCGTCCATGCACGCCGTCGCATCTGATTTCAAATGGTCATATGGATAGAAGGTACTTTTGGTTATCAGTACAAATTTGAGGATATTGACGAGACAAAATAGAGTTGGAGGTATTGGCATCCATGGGAAATTTTAGTTTTTTTTTATTTTTTTGCTCGTTATCCTGAAAACGAATGCTATTTACCAGTTGTGACTGAGAGTCCAAGCGAATGCAACAACCCAATGACATGCCAGGCGTGGCGCTTGTGATTTTATGGCCTGCATCAGCCCTTCACACCTAGAGATTGTTCCCTGACACAAATCTACCTTATATTCAAATCATACTATCGATATTAGAATGGAGATACTAAAAACAGTGCAAGTTACGTCCATCAACATAATCAATCTATATCCAAGGAATTAAAAAATCATGAAGGACTTACATAGATTTGGACAATAAATTTGTCGGGACAAATATAGGATTTATGAAAACATGACAAAGTTACCATCTCAAAAGCAAAAGTTCTTATAGATTAAAAATTAAGTTCGGAATTAAGGTAGGTTGAACTTATAGGAATTGAGTATTTTTTTTTTTTTGCCAAATACAAATTTGAGGTTGAATAAACTTAATTCAACGTAATACATCAGAAAGGTTATCACATTCGGCATTAGGCCGACATCACTAGCAAATTGACCAGAGAAAGTTATCTCGAAAAAATTCATCTCTTGATAGTCACTAAATAAGGTTGTTACTCCTGGGAGTGAATGTAAGAAGTGCAGAAGGTGAACTAAATGTGAACATTCAACCAAAGGCGTCTTGGGGATCGGTAACAGCTAAGCATTGCGGCCATTTTTTATACATATAATTTATATAATTTATAAACATTATATATATAAAGGCGTCTTGGGGATCAGCAACAGCTAAGCATTGCGGCCATCCACCTGTCCTTTTATCTTTTTATAGTTCAAGTAGCTAGCTTACTTTGCCTCGTGTTAAAAATGATTGATTGAATCGACCCGCCTGAGAAGGCTACTAGACTCGATCACCAACAATTAAGGGTGTGCAATGAGAACGCCCGAACCAGGCATTTAACCGGCCGATTTTGGGTAGTTCTCACGGTTGGCGGTCCGGTTCCCGATTCTAAGTTGAAAATCGGACTGAATCAATTTTTATATATATAATTTATATACATATAATATATATAATTTATAAACATTATATATATAAATAGTATATATGAAACTTATTACAATTGAAATTGCTAATGTGGTCAAAAGACCATCAAAACTCTTCTTATTACTCTTTATTTATAGAGAAAAACTACTTGTTAATTTCATCTTTTATTTCATGTGGGACTAAGGCTCCAAGAGAGCCACAAGGTACTTCAAGCCTCCAAGAGTCCCACATCGACTAAACATTCAAAGAGCAGATTTTCTATCAAACCTAAGCCAAGCACAACCTCTAGCCAAATTTTTCATGGCCTTTATGGTTAAGATTAAGTGCGAAACACACAAAGCGTGATTGATATTCACGGAAGTAGAGTTTGAATATTTTGCATGTGGAAACATGTGTGATTAGTTTTATTGGATTGCCTGATAATCGAATTGGATTGATCGGTCCAGAACACAGTCACTCTTTAGTGAAAAAAAGAAAAAGTGCCGATTTTGTTGGACCGAAATCGATGGTCCGGTCCGGTTCCCGGTCCTAGGACCAAACGGTCCGGTCCATGGTTCCCAATTTTGGGAATCGGTTCTCCGGTCCGGTTCCCGAATCCACTTTTGGGAACCGGTTCTCCTGGTCTAGTTCTCGGTTTCAAGGTGGAACCGGACCTTGGAACCGGGAACCGGACCAGGAACAGAGAATCGATCACCCCTACCAGGAACTGCTGTGATTCCGTCTAATTATGCCTAGGGCTCCACGTTTTGTGTCCCCTCTTCATCTCAACCGCGCAGAAGGTGAAAATTCCGGTGTCAAGATTCGACCAAGCAAAACATTATCCTTTCGACGCAATGCCGTGTGTAATGAATCGCTTGACCAGCTCATCCGTAGGGAAAAAAAGGATAGTCACCTAATTTCTTTATTATTTTTTAAAATTTTTTGCCTTGGATAGTTATCTAATACAGGATTAATTAATTCACTTAAACATATAAGCTTGGTGACCTATTCCATCTCATATCCTAAAATCAGTCCGACCGCTATCATGAAAAAAGCACGCTGTCAAAAAAGGAGCCACCTTGCAAGCCCAGTCACCGGAGTGCATCCAAGCTGGAAATGGTCCAAGAGAATGCAGACCGTAGATTTTGCTGAGGCAAATGAAAATTTTAAGAGTAAGAATATTACACGTGCCGTAATTTTTTTTTTTTTTTTTTTTTTTGTCAAAGCACTAAAGTGCCATACCGATGAAAAATTGTTCACTTTGTTGCCTAATCTGGCAATTTGTCTTTGGTGGCTATTTTAATAAAGTTTGTAATGTGACTTGACTTGTCTTTTTAAAATAAAAAAATCAGATCCAAAAGTGGAAAATCGACAAGAAAACTTGGCAATTGAGACTAAAACGACTACGATTCATGGCAAGGATTTAGAGAAACCAACTCTCTCTCTCTGTGTGACGGCCATTGGCTGCGCCGTCAGACTACCTTCATTCCCCAGTGAAGTTGCTCGAGGAGAAACTCTACGTGACCAGCTTCACTTCCTGATGGGTGAACTTGTAGAGGTTTGATCCAGCGAGCGATAATGAGAGGTCATCTGAGAGTGTCGCGAGCAGGGGTTGTTCAAATCGATTAGAGAGAACCTTTGGAATGAGTTATCACCTTCTTCTTGGGCTAGCACTAACTTGGCTTCTTCTGTGGTTTTGCAGCAACTTGTGATTGTAGACCTCCATGAAAATTTCTTCATAGCCATTTGGCGAAAAAAGTTTCGGACTGACTTGATTCGCAAACTTCAAAGCTTGCACATCTTGAATGGGGACACAAAGCACCTAGACTTCAAGTTTCTTGGCGTTCAAAAGGGTGCCAAATCAAGTGAGGAATGGCTATGTAACAGAACTTCAAAGGAGATCTTTTTTCCTGTGACTGGACTATTGAATTTTTTGTCCTATACTAGTATGAATCACAATGAAGAAAGCGTTCACTTGTACCAGTGATTACTGGAAATGCGAAAAACTGGTGGAGACTGCCTGTCCGAAAACTTGAAAACGACAAATGTATCTTAAATTCGTATGGTTTTACATGTCAATGATCTATAGCATTTCACATTAACTATAATGGTAAGTTTCGCAAGATAAGCAACAAGAAATTAAACTGAACTAATTTTTTTTCCTCAGTTTTCAATATTTGCAGCTAGCATCAAACAATTCATTGCTGTAAAAACTAGTGTGCATGACCAATAACCATAGCCACAATCGAATAATTATTCATCATTGAATAAAAAGGCATCTCAATTGTCATGAAGGGTTGAACCTGTACGCTAAATGAAAACAATCTTTTTTAGATTACAACCAAAAAGAGCAAACAGCCGAAATTCTACATTTATGGAATCCAAAGATATGGCGACTAGGAATCCTATTTTCAAAATATGAAGGAATTCTTCAACCACATAGAGATTCAAATTATTCTTGTTAAGTCATTCTGGATAGGCATGCGCATCCACCTCTTGGCTCAGAGTGTAAAGAAACCTCCGGAGTGGTAATAGCTGCAACCAATTTTGAAAGATCACCACAAAGCAAAAGAGATTTGACAACACAATATCGAGCTAGACAGCATCAAATGGAAATAAGGAGCGCATAAACACACAGAGACCAGAAGATGAAGGAAGATTGGGGTTTGTGGAGAAGCGAGACACAATCAAAGAAAGAATCGAGCTAGACAGCATCAGATTCAGATAAGTGAGTCCCTCATCGTTGCAACTCGTAATCAGATGTTATCTGTCTTTTTTTCGATGAGTAAGGTTTTGTTGAGAAAAAAAAAAAAAAAAACACAACAGAGAGGGAGTAATCCTGTCACAAGATAAAAATACACAAGCTCAGGCATTAGGAAGCACAAGGAACTCTTATCAATAAGATGAAGTTGAAGAGCAGTGTGTGAGAATCCTGCTTGTGCCCATACTAGGCAAAGAGAGTCAATCAGCATAAACCTTAAAGCCCCTAATCGGTTCCAAAGGAGGAACAGATGGTGTCCTTTCGCAACTTCAGCCACACTCAGATAATTTCGCAACCAAAACAGTGTCCTTCCACTTTTAATTTGAGCCATGTGGAATTCATGTCACCACCTTTTGACCTTCATTTTCCATTTAAGCCATTGTGTAGGATTTTCTAATGGGTTCATTGACCAAACTGCAGCAGGGTAAATGTATTATACAAATATAAATATGGTATTTTTGGTGAATAAAAAAGAATAGAGATATATTTTGGGATTTTTGTGGCTTGTTCCCTGAAAAATATTTGGTCTAGGCTGCGACATTCAACTTATTTATGCCATCAAAACATACAAGTAAGGTTTCCTCTTTGAGTTATAAAAGCCACCTAAATGCTTATAGGGTATGGAGTGCTCTCAATAAGTAAAATATGATGGCAAATACCCTCCTTAAGGAGAAAAAAAAATCTGTAGCGCAAGAATTTGGGAAGAGCTTGTAAACATTGGGAATGCGATTGTACCTCATATGCTTGATGTAAATAAATTCTTTCAAACGGATAATAGTCGAGTCCGTGCTGTTCACACATCATTTTCTCAAAAGTCACAGTCGAATCGAACCCATAATCCTTAGTTATCTTCCATTCTAACAGATCTTCTGAAAGTGCATGCTCTGAAAGATCCTCTATCGATGAACCAAACACATATAGTTCCGATAGGTTCTTCAAATATGAGATATCAAGTGTGGTCAGCAACGGGCATCTTCCAATATGAAGTTTTGTAACGGTCGAGGGAATTTGCGAAATGCGTTCCAGAGCACGGCAATTAAAAAGCTGAAGAGTCTTCAAGTAAGGAAGTGCACCTAACTCAGGAGATAGGTAAGTAATGTTTGGGTGACCCAACGTCAAGACTTCTAGTTTGGATAATTTCCCAATCCACCGGGAACCTGCACCAACTCAGATTGGCTAGAGATCTCAGGCGCCATGATGATGAACAACAGTAGCTTCAGATTGATCTAGTTGGAAAGATCAGGATTGACTATTAGTGCATTAAATATGATTGCCAGAGAAGTTAAGCTTTCTGGAAGCTTTGGCAGGGCTGGTACAACTGATTTTGGTAAAAAGAATAACTTCAATGCTTTTAGATTCTCCAGACATTCCATAGAGTCAGGTAACTCGATGAATCCTGAATTGGAGAGATCTAACTCAGTCAATGATCGTAATTCCTTAATGGAGGATGGAAGTTTGTGCATAAGGAGGCAATCTCTCAACAATAAGCTTTCAAGATTTGTCAGTGCTCCAATGGAGTCGGGTAGGTCAGTAATGTTTGTGTGGTTCAATGAAAGCTTCATCAGCGAAGTTAAACAATTGCGTGAGTCCCTTGCTTTTGATGACGGTGAAATATGAACATGGGGACTCTCCATGTTCTCGATACCCCACCAATCAGGAAGTCTCTTTATAGAAGTTCCAGCAAGGAGAAGTTCTGTCAAAGCAGGCAATGTACCCAGCTCTTTTGGCAAATGGTAGAGACTCCAACATTTATTCAAGTTCAAGTACTCCAAGTGCTTCAATTGGCCAATTGACGAGTCGATTTCAGCCAATTCAAGACAACATTCAAGAATCAATCTCTCCAATGTTAGGAGTCCGGAGAAATCAGGTGTCTTGGACAAACAATTGCATCTCGAAAGGTTAAGAACTTTTAATTTCTTGGCTCTCTGTAACGCCAACAAAACAAAAGTCAGTAAATCTGTTAAATCAAGAGAATGTCCACACTGATAAAGAAGACTTCTCTAGAGCTAAGGGTACCTTAATATGTCTCCATCTGTCCCAATCATGAGTTAATTCACTTCCTGAAAAATCGAGAATGACCAAATTACTCCATGAAAACTTGCTTAACTTAAGTATCCGCGGAGGAAAATTATGCCAAGAGAGCCATCTTAAATTGAGAAGGAGTTGGTTCTCGCTCAGTGAAAAATCTGTACGCGAAGTGATGAAGGGCATGTTATGGCAAAGGAGTGTAGCTTGGGAGAAAAAACTGTCAACTCTCTCATAAGAGAGGCGTTTGCTATCCACCTGTAGGAACCTTAATTTTGGCAGTGCTGCAAATCCTTCAAGAGTGAAATGATACTCTAACCAATCCTCAAACTGCAAACAGAGGACTTCGAGCTTTG
This sequence comes from Eucalyptus curtisii, assembly GCA_017140595.1. Lineage (NCBI taxonomy): Eukaryota > Viridiplantae > Streptophyta > Magnoliopsida > Myrtales > Myrtaceae > Eucalyptus > Eucalyptus curtisii. Next base: position 16,082,977 of record CM029496.1, read on the forward strand.
GATTTCTCTAAATGAGAAAACAAAAAAAAAATATTAAAAGAAGGATGCGGTTAGATAATTAAGAGAACAATCTAGGTCATCGTTGAATTTGAGGAAAAGTTCATATTTATCTAAAGATACTTGAGTTCACTCTCATATTCTTATAGACCAATTTGGAGAGGATTGACATAGGTTCTGAAATTTGAAATTGAACAATTTAAGAAATGTTCTATAATGTGTGGAAATTTTTAAATTGTATATGTGGAGTTAATGGTGATTGTTGTTGCTTGAGAGGGAAAGTGCCCTTGACTACTAAAATGTGAATTCTTATGCAAAAAGGAAATTAGATCTAGGAATTACCTTCTTTCTCAGTAGCATCTTCAATGCGTCATGATGATTCCACAACCTACTTTGCTTATCTAATTCGCCCCCACTTTCTTGAGAAACAATTTTTCTACCAAGATCTTTGAGTTGATCATGCATCCATAGCTTATCATCTTCTCGAATTTTAATCAATGACATCAACTAAAGAACTTCAAGACTTCGTATTGGGCATAGACCACAATCTCTCCACATGTATATTACCGTATTCTTATCATATTCATGGAAAAGACAAGCTATATCAAGAAATATTTGTCTCTGATCGGAATCTAATTCTTCATAACTTATCATCAACTTACTTCCAATCCCCACAATGTGACCTTTTTTCCACTTCACCAAGTAATCATCCCACATTTCTTTTCTTCGTCCACATATTGATAAAGTCGAACCCATAACCTCTAGAGTCAAAGGAAGACCTTCGGCAATCTTCACAATTTCTCTAGATTGTTCCATCTTCTCTATTGGAGGGTGATCACTTCTGAAAACATGCATGCTAAATAGCTGAAGGGATCTTTTAGGATCCAAACCACCAAGTAAGTGAGTCATTTTCACTCCGAATTCATGTAGAACATTCACTTTTCTAGTTGTTATAAGTATCCGACTTCCCAGACCAAAGCATCTTCGCCTCCCCAAAAGTGCAGTTAATTGATCCTTTTCATCAACATCATCAAGAAGAATTAGAACTTTTTTACTGGAAAATCTCTCTTCTATAGCCATTATTCCCTCATCCTTGGAATTTATACCTGGATGTGCCTTTTTAGAGAGGTTTGAGATTAGTTGATTCTGCACAAAAACAATTCCTTTTGAATGTGAAGTTTCTCTAACATCAGCTAGGAAACAACAGTCAGCAAAGTCTCGAGAAAGTTTGTTGTAAACTACTTTGGCAAGAGTAGTTTTTCCAATACCACCCATTCCATGGATTCCCACGATCTTTACATCGTCAGTGTTGGTGCCTAGCATTCCCTCAACTTCTTTCACATAATTGTCAACACCGACCAAGAAATCACTAACCACCAAATACGCTTTCTTCAGCTCACTTAAAACCTTGGTAACCACCTCTTTAATTAGTTGTCCTTCGTGCCTAATAAAAAAATGATGAGAAAGCAAAGTAGAAAATTTTAGCTGAAACCTACGACAAGAAGAATTGATAGTATTCTGTGGAAGCCAAAGGATGCAACAAGACGTGCAACTGCAACTGCAACTGCAAATAGAACAGACCACATTGCATTGATCTGGAAGAATAAATTTATGGACATGCTAGGCAGATGCTCCAAGTTGAGCAGCATTCGAACAGTTACGCAACCATCAAATTACAGTCCGTGATCGCTATACCTTGCTAATTAGGAGAAAAGAGGCTGAATATATTTACCGTATATCTGATGCGATAACAAGCTCCTCCTTCTCAAAATAGCTTTACCATTAGCATATAGAACAAGTCTTAAGTGTTATGAATAATAAATAAGAGATCCCTTAACTTTCAGCATACAACATAAGTTAATTTCGACCAACATTAATATGCACTCGCATTACATAAATACACGAAAAATTTCATACTTTACGTCATAAATATTTAATTGTCACATTAGACTGTTGACACACTACTCAAACAAAGGGAACCATCGTCGCCACAACTTTTCCATATCAAAAGAAAAAAGGAAACTTTCAACGGAAAATTCATCGTACTTAGAATTTCATGGTATCTGTCGCGACCTGATTTTTCGGGTGCACCACCTAAAACTAGGTTAATGGACTACTAAGTCTTTAAGCTTAGCTCGGGCTCTCCCAAGCCCATACCAAATCGCGACTTAAAGTTTTAACATGCAAAAGATTAATATCTAGGAGTCGCCACTAATCGGTTTAGGGTAGGTCGATTAGACACCTAAGTAAAATAATGGGAGAATTATTTTACCCTACGAACCAGAGACTAAGGGTACGGGGACTTGGTTACACTAGGCTATCCTAATGCCCTTTCGGTACCATTTCTTTTTTTGATTTTCAAAAATGTTTTTGTAGGCAATTTGGATTGATTTTAACATAAATTCCTATCGTGCAAATGAGTGGCCACACGGGTGCTCAACCATTATTAAACAATCAAAAGACTTCCATTAAAAGAAATAAACACACAAAGCGTTTTTTGGGTTTTCTTTTATCTTGAAATCGAAATGTGCATTTTAACTTGATGATCTAACAAGCAAGTTCTAATTAAATAAACCTAACATGCAAACTCAATTTTGATTTTCACTTTTTTTTTTTTATGAATATCATGCGATGCACTCTAATAATCTAATATGACATGACCTAAACTATATGGCATGCAGAAACGCAATAATTAAATATGCAATCTAAATTAACTAAAAATGGCCTAATTCTAATGACGAGGATGTTCTAATTAAATGAACCTAATAACAATCACTAAAATGACGTGCATTTCATGGGCCAAATTCTATATGGTATGCACATGATTTTTATTCTAGAAAATGCAATCTATCCTAGAAATTGAAATTAATTTATCCTAAGACAAATTTTATTTTTTCTTAAAATTCGAAATTAAGAAAAATGCAACAATTACCCGACTTGGTTAAAATTCTATCCAATTTAAATTAAGGATTAGGGCAAACTAAATCCTAATTTAAACCAAGATATTATTTTAACCTAGCGACTTCTAACCCAAGATGCAATATATCTAAAAGTCGATTTAAATTTAAAATGAAACATGCAATCCTATTCTAATATGCATGAGAATGATTTTTTTATTTATTTATTTTAATGAAAATTCATAATTAAAAATCACTAAAATAAAAATCTAACTAAAGCGAGACATTATCTATTTTAAGTTAGGAATATATCAATCCTATCTTAATCTAGAACATTATCTCGTGATGCAATCCTAAAATATTATCTAATCTAGATACTATGTGCATTTTAAAAAAAACTATCATGCAATTCTTTTTTTTTAAAATCTATCTAGACCTAAAATAAAGCATGCAATTTTATCTAACAATAACATGCAAAGAATGCCATAATTCTAATTTTTATATGAAATTCGAAATTAAAATTAAACATGCAATTCACGTAAAAAAAAAATCTAATGAATGCACTTTTTCTTTTTCTTTTTTCATGACTCAAAATAAAATCCCTATTCCAAACATGCAAAATAATTAAAAAAACCTAATCCTAACTCAGATTTTTTTGATTTCCTTTTCTTTTTACGAAAATAAAACTGACTCAATCACTACGTCATCAAATCAAGCAAGATAATGTTGATATCCAAAAATTGGCGAACCATATCTCGCGCATGAGATCGGGTTGACCAATTTTAAAATTAAATCGCGAATCGAATCTCGGGCTTGAGATTGGATTGTCGATTTTTGTAAGGGATTGCGAGTCGGATTTCGGGCGCAAAAATCGGATGTCAATCCCTAGCTTGAGGGACTATTTCATGTTGGAATATCAATCCTATATCAATGAATAATTACATTAAAAAAGAAACTATAAAAAGGAAAACAAACTATAAACTATATAATAAAAATAAAAAAATAAACAAACTACCTAATTTGATTTTTTTTTTGTCTTTTTTGTTTTTTTTTCTTCCTTTCCACGCACAGCTGTGGATCTCCAAGGTGGAGCCGGCCGTCGGTCCGGTGAGGGGAGTCTCCGGCGAGGGCGGACCGGCGGGAAAGGGGCGGCACCCGGGTAGCAAGGATGGCCGGCGGAGCAGGGGCTGCAGCGACCGTGCGGAGGGGCAGCCGAGCAGAGGCGGAGGGGGCCGTCAGGTGCTGGGTCGCGGATGGTACAGTGTCGACTCGGGCTTGGGCGGAGCAGCAGCTCGGACCAGGAGGCGCAGCTCGTCGCAGGGGCAAGCGGCTCGTCGCAAGGGCGGAGGAGATGCGGGTCTATGCTGAGCGGTCGCGGACAAATCAGGGGCGGCAGCAGCGTCACGGGCGGATCTCGATCGGCGGAGACCGGCGGAACAGCAGTGGCGGACGCGAGCGGAGCGGCACAGGGCGGCGGCGCAGGTAAGTGGAGGCTTCACGGGCGCCGGTCTGTTGGTGTCGGTGACGAGCGGAGGCTGCAGGTCGCGCGGCGGAGCGGCGATGAAACGACGGCTTCGCAGCAGCTCGTGGGGCGACGAACAGGGACTGAGCTTCGGCTGCTGGGGCGGCGACCGGCACGGGGGAACGGGCAGATCACTGCTGGTGCGGCACGGAGGAGATCGGAGGCGCGAACATCAAGCGGCGGCCCAGATCTAGATCTGGTGCGGGGTGCTCCGGCAGAGGCGGCGACGGGGCTTGCGGATGCTGCACAGCGACGGGTTGCAGGTGGAGAGGCGGTGCAGGGCAGCGGTCGACGGTTGTGGGGGTGTCGTGGTGGTGTGGGCGCGGCGGAACGGGCGCGGCGGACGACGCAGGCGTTCACGAACTGAGGCCGGCAAAGTGGGCGGATTCGCGGAGAAGATGAACAAGGGGGCTCCTTTTCTTCTTTTTTTTTTTTATTTTTTTTTTCTTGCCGAAACCCTCACGTCTTCTCCCTCCCTCTACTGTTGTGCAGAAACTTTTTCTTTTCTGAATTTTTTACTTCGAAAACCGAGAAAAAACCCCCCTAAACCTCTCGCACGCACGACCTTTTATAGAGGAAGGAATTGGATTTTTCAAATTCTCTCGAATCAACATTCGCAAATATTTTCATAAAATTCATCCCATATTGATAAGAATTCGAGATTACGATGAATTTTTTCTAAATCCAAATCTTTCAAAGACAAATTGCAATATTTTTTTTTACCCATTTGCCCTATCCAAAATAAAATCATATCTCGAAAAAATTTCAAAATTTCTATTTTCCCACGAGATAATTTTTAATCAATAAAAAACATGGGCTTGGGCCAACTTGCTCGTTTCATGGGCTTAGTCCGGCCTGTTATTTAAAACTCAAAATCACTAATTCGACCCATCCACCACCGGTCCAACAAATAAACGCAAAAAAAATGCAAATTAAAAATAAATGCACCTAAATCTATATGCTATGCAATTAATATTTTTTTTAGGGATAAAATTAACCCTAATTTTCTATGCAATAAATGATATAGCTAGTATAAACACCTAGAGGGGGTGAATAGGTGTAAAAACAATTTATCGAGATACGAAGGCAATACTAGGCAGACAATAGAAAGGAAGTTCTCTAAAACAGATTATGATCAAAGTAAACAGAGAGTAGGGAAGAGAAAATTGAACACAAGGTTTATAGTGGTTCGGCTTATTCCAAGCCTACGTCCACTCTTTTCGCACCGACAGCCCACCGGCTGGATTTCACTATGAACAAAAGAGATATTACAGCAATGCTTTCCCTTGATTCCACGGTGTAGATATTCTACCACACTTCCTCAAGGTATCTCAAAATATAGACTCTCTTTTGCGTACAAGATTTCGCTCAGTAAATGAATTGACTAAGAATAAGGAGCTTCAGACTTTGGAATTCTTCTATCGTGCACCACCTCGAACAACTGGAACGTCTTCCTTATATACTCCTTTATGCCATCATACCCGTTGGCACTTACCAAAGGAATTCTTCCAATCTTCCCGTTGGACAGAATCAATTAGGAAGATCATTCGAGCCATTAAAGGAACATGTCGATAGCCCATCAATCTTGCTCGCCCATACAATCAGGATCTCGGTTTCCATAAGTAGAACCTTCCAAGTATACTTCGCCAATCATCGGATCATTAATCAATCTTGATTAGAATAAAGGAATCTGTTATGTCATATCCAGCCAAGAGATCTTCGTCAGTCGATAAGATCAAATCCTTAACGAAACACACAGTCCTAGATAGACCTTCTTCGACAAACTACAAACTGTCAATGAGAATAGGCTTTGAGTCTTGAGTCTGGCAGTCCAGAGGTCTTTAGACTTTAAAGTCTGCAAATCTTCAGACTAGACTGATGGAAACGTTTTGTCAGCTTCAAAATATTCCAGAAAGATTTCTCCAACAATAAATAAATTAACTAAATCGCCAAAATTTAGGTGTCAACAGTATCCTATATCATGGCGTCAATCAAGAGTGGAAGATAATAAGTACCTGTTGGCCACGTTTTCTATGTTCCATCCCTTTAACCCTGCAACCTCATTGAGAGCAGCTCTCCACTTGCGGATGCTCTCATCGTCCACTCGCTTCTTGTTTTCATGCACGAGCAAGGCCTCACCGTAACCTCCGGTTTGGTAACTAACCTCAGATGGTTCGACATGGTAGAAAATGGGCATGATTATCTGTCCCTACCTTTTCCGACACTCCACCATCTGGGCCAACTCCTTCAGACACCACTTACTGGAAGCATAACTTTTAGAAAACATGGGTATGGAGATCTTTGACTGCTCAATGGCTCCAAGTAGATCCGGGCCGATTTCTTCACCTACACGGAGATCTTTGTCGTCTCTGTATGTACGGACTCCTGCATCTGTGAGACGGGTATAGAGATGATCCGTGAAGCCCGTGCGCGTGTCCGGTCCTCTGAAGCTCAAGAAAACTTCATAGTCGCCCCCTTCCATCTCAACCAGTCGCAGCGAAAATGAAGCACCAAAGTCGCCCTGCTTCAGCAATAGCAGATTTCTGAGCTCTATGAAGCCAAACGATATGGGACAAGTAGAAATGTTACTGCAAACTGAAACGGGTTCGAACGATTATGTTTTATCTCGTCGATCTCAACACCAAGTTTCTCTGACTTTCGGAGAACTTCGCCTGTGTCTTGAAAGGCTGAGCAAAAAGCAAATTCTCTCTGACTTTTCCATTGATACTTTGGGTCCTCCTACGGATTTGGCTTTTTGCAAGAACATTCAGCGGACGCCTTTTTTCCTCTTTTTTTTCAACGGTCTATCTTGGCTGCGGGACCGTGATGGCCGATAGTTTGCAATGGGGTAGCTCTGACGTCGGTCAGTGATCGACTCGATGTCGTGCGAACTCAATAATAATTTGTAATACATGCAATGTAGTGACGAGTCCTCTAAAATTTTTTATTTCATTCTAGTCATTTTTGTAATGATGAATATCCCAACATAATTAAATTATTCCAAAAAATCAGTCGTGCTAATCTTCAATTCGAAAATTCAAAGATCACATAAAGTTCAGACGTGAGCGTGTCACGTCATGGAAATTTCCCACGAGCTTTACCCACTTTTTTGACTCATCTCATCCATCTCAAATAAGCAAGATCCAATGAAGCTTCGCGATTGTCTAGAGAGGCGGAAAGCCTTCCTATTGACGTAGCAAAGATGCAGTCAGCAAAAGAGCCACTTACCTGTATAACCTGCCGGGCGGAAAGAAAGAAACGCGAAGAAGACGAGTTGGCTGACAAGTCGAGGTCCCAATTGGGGAACCCCAATGCGAAGGTTCCTCATGAAGAACCAGTTCAATTGAATTTTAGCTCTGGTCAAAAGTCAATACATTTGAATGTTCTTCATGATCCAGAAACTAGGCAAAGTCTTGTGTATACTATTTTCGTTAACATGCTAAAGGAATTCTGCCGAATGCTTTGATTCTATATAGATAAAAATGATTGTCTGATCGCTTGTAAAGATATCGGACCAGTTACTGAGCTAATGAGCCCATTCATGTACAATATACTGTTTTTTTTTTTCAGATTTAATTAAAACTGCTAGGAATAAATAGTGAACTGAAATTATCTCATGTTTGGTTATATCTTGAGCGTACTTGAAAACTCTCCAGATTTCTATGTCTCTAAGATTATTCAAGGTGAAGATTTCCAAGTTTCAATCAAATGATACGACTGACATGTCCAATTCACTTACCTGGCATGCATTTGAAAGTATGCATATACGCATAGCGCATTGCCACGTCCGATTTAGAGACCGATTGCTGTACAATCTACTTTGCTAATCCAAGTAAGAGCAAATGTTCCAGCAATTCTCTCTTACGATCGCATGATTTTCGCTAAAAATAGCTGAATTTGTTATGGTTCATCTTAGACCCACGAGAGTAAATCCCTTGTCCCACTCATTCTCAAGAAACTCATTAGAAAAAATCATTGGAAATGGGTAAACGGAAGTGAGAAGCTAGCTTATGTTAAATAGAATTGTCAAGTAACATCTAGAAGAAAAAATGTATAAGTTACACCCCCTATGTGAAACACACCGCGCAAAAAGTGCATATATAGTACACGAAGTCCTCAATTGCCCTAAAAACTACACCCTTTCCTGTGGAAACTATTCTAAGCTTTCGTTTTTCACGTAAACAAAAAGCAGAATGCTTCAAAACTGAAAGATCATTCACGAGAATATGACTTCACAACTGGAGAGAGCCACATCACATGCAGGAATCCACATCTGTAAAACAAACTGAGTGAGCATTCACCCCGGAAGAAAGCCGCAAAAACAATTCATATTGTGCAACTATCGATGCAATGCTTGCACAAAGTTCCAATTCTCATCTATGACCATGTGAACATACAACGAACCAATGCATTTACAACCACATTTGCCCAAATAAACCACTCGTGCTATATTTGGAAATTGTGCAATTTGTCAGTTATACCTCATGCTGCTGATGAAGAAAGAACCAAATGCCTCTCCATACTCTACTTGTCAGGATGTCCCCGTTTAGCTTTACGGCGCGCATGATTCTCATGAGCATTTCGTGCAGGTTTCTTGGCTTTTGGGCTGCAGTAATTATACAAATGGAAGCTCAATCGAAGTGTAAAAAACTAAACATTTCATCTTCCAACTACAAATAGTCGACAACCAAACAAAGCAATTATGCAACCTTGTACGAAATAAATAGATGGTATGAAGCTCACTCAAACAAGGCAGAGAGAAACTTCGAGAGAATAATGATTGGCAGAGCTAACAGAGCAGATGCCTTAAGCACAATTTTTTTAAGAAAATTGTTAAAAAGGGAACTCAGTATAACAATAAAAATTCGACGACGATGATAAAGAGAGCAACAATTCTATGAAAACATACCGCAAACCACACAAACTCTTTAGTTGCAAGAGGTCTTGTCAACTCGTCCTTTTTCAAGGTCTCTCTAATAAGGGCTTGTACCTAACCAGAAATTAGAACTAGTCATAATATGTGAGGATAGCACATATTATACAACATAGAAAAACCAGAAGCCATTGTTCAAGCAGAAGATAAAAATAAAAAATAAAATTGATCAATACAATCAAAGTCGAGGTAGGCTGAAAACTCCTGTTCTAACAAAGACAAAACCAACTCATCCAAAGACGCTTCATCTAGAGGAATGGGAGGCAACATTCAGGATTAAAGAAGCAGATAATATCTCACAACTGGACAAATCAATCAAGAATAGCCAAAAATTTAAAGAGTTCGACAGTAAACACCTCAACCAAGTATAGAATACCATATCAAGATCAAGACCATACAGGAGTCTAGAATGTCGTCTCTGCACATCAGTACATACACCAGTACCTGATGATGATAACTTGAAGCAGACTTTAAGAACTTCCCGTAGACACGAACTACTTCCTTTGTGTAGGGCTTCAATGTCAACCTTAGTTTATCAACAGGAGGTTTTGTCACGGTAACAATGTTATCGATATGCGGCTTGCTGAACTTCTTGACTTCCTGCAGAACAGGACCATAGCCTTAACGTAGATGTTCAAAGGAGATGAAGAGACAAGGGATCTCATATCTTATCCACCTGGTAGTAGGGGTCGACAACTTCCTGAACCTTAATCAAGTGTCGAGTGAGAGCACTCTTCGATGACTCATAAACCTCAAGGGTTTTTGTAGTCAGAGAATGCACATGCGGCTCAAGAGATGTTTTTACTGTCAAGCAGTGCTCCTTCAATGCTGGAATCCACTCCTTGAGAGAAAAAAGGAATAACCAACAGAAATGATTTTGTGACTGGCCTTCCAAGATCGCTAACAGAAATGATGCGGCATGGGCGACCACCGATTTGTTTGGTGAGGTTGGTGAGAGAATGTTAGCTGGGTCCCCCTCTTGGGCCCAGCTGACATTACTATAAAACAAAAAAATAAGGAAGAAAATTCAAATTCGTGGTGTGCCAGAGAGAGAGAGAGAGAGAACAGAGAGTGATCTCACCGAGAGGAGCACGGAAGGAAGAGAGAATGAAGATTGCGGCTTGTGATGTCGATTAGAAGGCCAAACGTTGACAGAATTGGATCAAATTTGATATGTTATTCGATTAAGGAAGAAAAGTCAAATTCGTGGTGTGCCAGAGAGAGAGAGAGAACAGAGAGTGATCTCACCGAGAGGAGCACGGAAGGAAGAGAGAATGAAGATTGCGGCTTGTGATGTCGATTAGAAGGCCAAACGTCGACAGAATTGGATCAAATTTGATATGTTATTCGATTACTATAAAACAAAAAAATAAGGAAGAAAAGTCAAATTCGTGGTGTGCCAGAGAGAGAGAGAGAGAACAGAGAGTGATCTCACCGAGAGGAGCACGGAAGGAAGAGAGAATGAAGATTGCGGCTTGTGAGGGAGAAGTGCCAAAAAAGTCCTAAACCTTTTGTGTTTGTGCCAGTTTAGTCCTAAACCTTTTTTTGGTGCCAATTTAGTCCTAAACATTTTTATTTAGTGCCGATTCAGTCCTTTTGGCCGGATTTTCTTCGGACGCCGGCCGGCTGACGTGGACAATTTTTAATATTTTTTTAATATTTTCTCTATTTTCTCTTTATTCTTTTTTCTCTTTTTTCTTTTTTCTTTTTTCTTCTCTCCTCCTCCCTCCGGCCGCTGGCCGGACCACGGCGACCGGCCAGAGGAGACGGCCGGCGAGGCTCGCCGGCCACCTCGCCAGTGGCCGCTAGGGCGGCCTCGCGCTGGGTGGCGCCGGCGAGGCTCGCCCTCGCCGGATCTGGCGAGGTCCAGCCTCGCCGGCCATGGGCAAGGCCGGACCTCGGGCGCCGCCCGGCCGCGATCCGGCGAGGTCGAGCCTCGCCCATGGCCGGCGAGGCTCGACCTCGCCGACCGCGGCTCGGGCAAAGCACCGGCGAAGCTCGACCCTCGCCAGCCCGGCATGAAGCCGCGATTCAGCGAGGTCGAGCCTCGCCGGCCATGGGCGAGGCTCGACCTCGCCGATCGCGGCTCGGGCGACGCTGGCGAGGCTCGCCCTCGCCCGCCCTGCGAGGCGAGCCTCGCCAGCCCGGTGCGAGGCGAGCCTCGCCGGCCCCGGCGGAGGTCGCCTCGTGCCGGATCCGGCGAGGGTCGAGCCTCGCCCATGGCCGGCGAGGCTCGACCTCGCCGGTGCGGCACAGGCTCGGGCGGCGCCGGCGAGGGCGAGCCTCGCCGCCCAACGCGAGGCCGCCCTCGTGCCCACTAGCGAGGTGGCCGGCGAGCCTCGCCGGCCATCGCCTCTGGCCGGTCGCCGTGGTCCGGCCAGCGGCCGGAGGGAGGAGGTGAGAAGAAAAAAGAAAAAAGAAAAAAGAGAAAAATAATAAAGAGAAAATAGAGAAAATATTTAAAAAATATAAAAAATTGTCCACGTCAGCCGGTCGGCGTCCAGTCAGCAAAATCCGGCGAAAAGGACTGAATCGGCACTAAATAAAAAGGTTTAAGACTAAATTGGCACCAAAAAAAGGTTTAGGACTAAACCGGCACAAACACAAAAGGTTTAGGACTTTTTTGGCACTCTCCCCTTGTGATGTCGATTAGAAGGATGTCGATTAGAATTGGATCAAATTTGATATGTTATTCGATTACTATAAAACAAAAAAATAAGGAAGAAAAGTCAAATTCGTGGTGTGCCAGAGAGAGAGAGAGAACAGAGAGTGATCTCATCGCGAGGAGCACGGAAGGAAGAGAGAATGAAGATTGCGGCTTGTGATGTCGATTAGAAGGCCAAACGTTGACAGAATTGGATCAAATTTGATATGTTATTCGGGATACTGAAGACTACGAGCTGATCGGTTTTGTTCATTGAGAACCTCCTCTGAATTCTCTAATCGTGACTAGGGTTCCTTTGCTTCGTTTATTTTAATTCACCTTTGTGGTAAAGAAATATAGTTGTATTGTTTATGTTGAATCCCTGCATGTGGTTAGAGGAGAACACTTTATGCATCCTACTATTCTTAGTGATTAGTAGAAATTTTTTTGGTGATTTGTGATTTTTTCGTCATTGGGTTTCACGTTAAATTCTTGTGTTGTTATTGTCTTTGTTTCATTCACACTATATATTGTTCGTTGTTATGGGGTTAAGTTGATTTCGATCAATTTAATTTTTAGGAGATATTAATTCTAAATAGGGTTTAATTCTCCGTGAATTGTTACTGTGATACTCCCCAATTGAGAAGAGTTTTTTTTTTTTTTTTTTTTTTTTTTTTGGTCGGAAAAGGCAATATATATATTCAAGTAGGAAGGAAAATACAACCCTTGACTAGAGCATCAGTACATATTATATCCAACATAGCTTAAGGAGGACAATGAACCCAGTTAGATGGAAGGAGGCCTCGCTCGTGGGCTTTCGCGGCCCAATCGGCTAGAGCATTTGCCTCACGTTGACAATGCTTCATTGAGAGATTGGGAAAACAGGGCATTAGGGCAGCACATTCGACAAACAGAGCACGGCACTCCCATGGTGGCAGACGACTCCGATTGATGGTCTCGACGAGGATGAGGTTATCTGATTCGAGCTGCAGGTAAGCATCGGTTTTGTCTTTCTGCAATAGATCCTTCAGCGTATGCAGAAGTGCCTTGGTCTCAGTCTCAAGTGCTGTAGAAGCGTGAATGCTGCGTGTGAATCCGTCGATCACTCTACCAGTGTGATCTCGTGATATGCTTGCAATCACCCCTATCTGATTAGGGCTAAGAAAAGCGCCATCCAGATGAACCTTAATAACTCCTTTCTTTGGTGGTTGCCAGATGCTATTAGGGTTCTTCCAAGTGGGCGTTGTGGATGTTTCCTGCTGCTGAGCTCTGAGACAAAAATTGGTCAGATTCAGGGCTGTGTCAATGATAATATCCGGATGGGTACGTTGATGGCGAAAGAGAAACTGATTCCGAGCCTTCCACATTTGCCACAAAAGAGCTGCAATGATCTCAAATGCCGGTATGTTCCCCTTCTACTCGATGATATGTGCAAGCCAAATATCGATACGATTTGTTGTAGAGCTGGAAAGTTTGATCTGCACTTTAGGGTTGCGCCAAATAGAACTTGTCGATGGGCAAAGGAGAAATAAATGTTCAAGGGTTTCAGGAGTATTAGATGAACAGAGTTTGCAAAAAGGATCGGGGGTGATCCTTCTTTTAAACAAATTAGCTTTGGTAGGTAACGCATTTTGGCATAAAGACCATAGAAAAGTACGAATTTTTGGGGCCGTCTTTGTCTTCCAGATCTGTTTCCAAAGCTTTGTTGTGGGAATATAAGAAGAGGATGCCTGAAAATTTACCTTGTCAAATGCTGATTGTTTGGTGTAATGATATCCACTCTTAACAGTGTAGTTACCATCTTGTGTGGCTATCCAACATAGTTTATCCTCATATGAGATTGTCCATAGATTAATAGTTAGAATTTCCTCAACTATCTGTGGCTGAAATGTCCGATGAAGAAGCTCTACATTCCATTCATTCTGCTCAGGAAGAATATACCCTGCTACTGATTTCGGTTCCTCTCTCGTTCACCGGTCCACCTAGAATGCCCATATTCAACCATTTATCCTCTCTAGCACTAATTGATTTTCCATTTCCAACTGACCATTTAAGTCCATCGATAATAGAATCTCTGCCCATAAGAAGACTCCGCCAACCCCAAGAAGGTCTAGTCCCCTTATCCGCTTTCCATAAGGATGTAGAATGAAAATATAAAGCTTTAAAAACACTGCCCCATAGAGATGAAGGGTTATGATAAAGTCGCCAGGCTTGCTTCCCCAATAGAGCTTTATTAAAGGATATTAGGTCTCTAAATCCCATCCCTCCTTTCTCCTTACTCTCTTTCAGAAAGTCCCAATTTTTCCAGTGAATACCAGCTTTGTTACTGTTGTTTTGCCACCAAAATCGGGCTATTTTTTTCTCAACTGCTTTGCATATAGAAACAGGAACTTTCAATGTCATCATAGCATACTGAGGTAAAGCCTGGACCATTGATTTCAACAGAATTTCTTTCCCACCTTTAGAAATTAGGCTTTCTTTCCATCCCTCCAACTTAGCATTGACTCTTCCTAAAATCCAGGCAAACATATTCCTTTTTGATGACCCCCAATCAGAAGGTAATCCTAGATATTTGCCAGTTTTATCCAACAGTGGTACTCTTAGTTCGCTTGCCAAGTTAGTCTTTAGGATATGAGGGCAGTACTTGGTAAGAAACAAACCTGATTTATTCATATTAATTTCTTGACATGTGGCTAGGCAATACTGATTTAGAACACTTGCTAAATTTTGACATTCTCAAATCGTACCATCAATAGAAAAGATAGCATCATCGGCAAAGAATAAATGGGATAAAGTTGGACACCATCTATTAAGTGTGATACCTCGTAGATTACCCATGTCAACAGCTTGTTGGATGAGGTTGGATAGTAGATTAGCCAAAAGTATGAACAAGTAAGGAGAGAGGGGATCACCTTGCCTGAGTCCCCTTGATGGTTGAAAATAGGTGAGAAATTCGCCATTGAACATTACACAGAGAGAGGTTGTAGTAACACACTGCATCAGCCAATTGATCCACCGATCATTAAAGCCCATTCGACAAAGATAAGCTTGTAAAAAATCCCATTCCACCATATCATATGCTTTATGCATATCCAACTTAAGAATCCCCTGAAACCGTTTCTTTCTTTTTCGAACCTTTAACTGATGAATAACCTCCTGAACTAGCAGGACATTGTCTTGTATTTGTTTGTCCGATACAAAGGCGCTTTGTTCTTTAGAGATCAAATCTGGCAACCAAGGCTTCAGGCAATTTGCCAACACTTTGGAAATAATCTTATATATGAAATTACATAAGTTGATAGGGCGAAATTGATCTAACCTCTCGGGATTTGGGATCTTTGGGATTAGAGAGATGGATGTTCTGTTAATTTATGCTGGCAATATTCCTGTCATGAAAAAATTCTGAATTGTTTGAAAAACATCTTCCTGAATAATATCCCAAAAACTATGATAGAACAGTCCATTTAAGCCATCAGGTCATGGGGCTTTTGTGGCTCTTAATTGAAAAGTTGCATTCTTGACTTCCTCTCGAGTAATTTTAGCTGTTAGATTCGTATTCATGGCTTCTGTTACAACCTGAGGACATTGCAATAGAATAGGTTCAAAAGCTCTCTGACCACACGAAGTGTAAAGCTTTTTAAAGAAAGAAAGAGTCATATTTTTCAATTGATCTGGTTCTCTGATCCACTCGTCATTGTCAGCCTTCAAGATACTGATTCTATTTCATTTTCTTCTTTGTGCTGTGGTGGCATGAAAGAATCTGGTATTTTGTCTCCCCATCGCATCCATTTAATTCTAGAACGCATCCCCCAATATTGTTCTTCCCGTAACCAGCTCTCGCTGTATTTGTTCTTTCAAATATCTAACCCATTGTTCATCATAATTACAAACAAAGTTGATTAATGTAGTGTTGAAGTTGCTTTGTAGAAGATCAAGTTGACGATGACCCTCTCGTGAAAGTTGATTTACTCCACTTGATCAGCGCTTTCGTCGTTGCCTGAATCTTCTTAGAAATTGAGGAACTGCTGAGTGATAATGCGGACCAAGAATCCCCTACCACCTGTCTGCATTCTACATGTTTAAGCCAAAAAGATTCAAAGGTAAAAACTCTTTTTCCCCTCCCCGTTTTGATATGAGTAGTTAACAGAATCGGATTATGATCCGACCCTATAGCGGGTAAAGCCACAACTTCAGCTTCTGGATATGTTAAACGCCATTCAATATTGCACAAAGCTCGATCCAGTCTCTCTTTAACCAGCTCCCGCCCACTTCTATTATTGCCCCAAGTATAGGCACAACCCTTAGTCTCCAGGTCCATCAATGCACAATCATGTAGTAAATCCCTAAAGGATTGCAGTCGATAAGGCTCAGCAGGTCTCTTGCTTACTTTCTCCCATATGTATAAAACTTCATTGAAGTCTCCAACACACACCCAAGGTTGAGTGTTAAAGTGACTAATTTGCCTCAAATCTGCCCATAATAGTTGCCTCTGATTATAAACCGCCGGAGCATGTAAAACAGTAAGGCACATAGAAGTAACACCACTATTTTCAGAACAAACAATGTCCATAAAATAGGAAGTATGAGCCGTGACAGTGAGTGAAATCTGGTTAGTCTAATAGAGAACCATCCCTCCTGCCAAGCCCTGAGGATTCACCACAAAACTCTTGCTATAATGCAGCCTTCATTGGATTTGCTTAATAACTGGTTCCTGATTCCGAGCCTCCATCAAAAATATTATATCGGGCTTATCTTGAGCCACTACGGCCCTATGAGCTCGAACTATCAAGGGATTGCCCAGTCCCTGACAGTTCCAGCTTAATATCTTCATTTTGCAATTGGTGGCTTATTTGGGCAAGCCACCGTAGCCCCCTCATAGGCCTTTTCAGCCCGGAGTACGGGAGTCTCCATCAGAGTGCTTTCATCAAGAGTGTCAGGTAGAATAGAACGTCTCTTAGCTTTCTTTAAAGGAGTCATTTTAGGCTGCAAGCGAGGGTTTTTGAGTTTTTTTTATGATGACGCGTCAGATTGAAATACATTGACCTCTATCTTCTTGACTTGTGCAGGGGAGGCAAGCACTTCCATGTTTTTCAGAGTAACTCCTTGTGAGGTGTCAGCCAAAGGGTGATTGGGCATAAAGTTGATTGTTGAGGTATGGAGATGCTGACCAGTCTGATTATCCATAGACGCTGGCCGTGTATTTATCTCAAGAGGTGCAGCAGGGAGTAACAAAGAGCCCAGCCGAGGTGTTTCAGGTACACTTTCTTCGATGCATCTTGAGTAATGTTAAAGTCATAAAATGCCTGCCAGTAAGGGCTGTGTTCTCTAACCTCAGCCCGTAACCATTGTCCATGATACATCTTGTCCCGCCCTTCAAACTTGGCCTCATCATAAGGAATAACTTTACAATAGGATGCATAGTGGCCCAAAACACCACAGGAATAGCAATAATGTGGCAACCGTTCATAACGAAAATCGAGCCAAATATTCTTCCCTTCCACACGTATGAGTTTACCCGGTTTAAGAGGTTCTGTAAGAATAATTTCAACCTTAACTCTCGCTACTTTAAATGTCGATCCTTCTTTTGCCTCGATACTAACTTCCAAAGGCTGACCAACATCCCTTACTACCTTTCTTAAGAACTGCTCCGTGCATCATTCCAGAGGTAAACCTAATACTTGCATACAAAACACACAAGTAGTGAAGTTGTAGCAGTGCAAGGGCATATTAGGAACCCAGGGTTTGAGCATAAGCAAATTGTTAGAGAATGACCAGGGTCCATTTTCGAGAACACGCTGCTTCTCCGCCTCCGAGTTAAATTTGAACACATACATTCCTTCTTCTTGTTGAGTAATATCAACAGTATCTAAACGCCAAGCTTTTTTCATTGTGTGCTGAAAGGCTGAAAAATTAACAGATGTATTGGCAAGAAGTTTGTCGATGAGGAACAACTTACATTCTTTGACTTTTTCTGCAGGAGGTGCATCGTCCCACTCTTCAATTTCCTTAGGAGACCAAAGTCAGCCTAATCGACTACATAAGGCAGCTAACCGAGCTTCCTCAGCCAAATCCGCATTCTCCATCAGGGAGCAGCTTCAAAAAGAAAACCAGCGGAGATGGGTTGCTAAAGGGGTTGTGTGACATCACGATTTTCCAATTCTATTTTGAATAAATTGTAATGGGCATTTCATCTGTGCACATATAGTTATTTTCCCTGAACTGATCACTCATGGGATAACTAGTCTACTAGGTGAAGCCGTTAAGAAATTCTAATGCGTCGGACTTGAGAATTTGACCAGGAAACGACCTTCGACCGAGTCAATCTGCAAGGGTCATTACGGCACAGTTAAAAAATCGATTAGAGATCGGAGATAGGTCGACTCGACAGAGGCATGTGATCGAGTGTGGGTAATTCCACCAGATCGCACAATTCTTGTCGATCGGCACTCGACCGGCTTTTATGTCGTTTGGGTACCCTGTGTCCGTGTTTGAAACCTTGAGATTATCCCGACAACCGAGAGTCGCCAATGTGTCAAAGATGTACATTGTGGCTTGAATTGATCAACCACAGGTCAAATGCACGAAAATTTTTAAAAGCTACCCGGTAGATCAGGACGCGCTAATATCGTGCCAGAGTGAAATTAACCGTGAAATTGAGATCGAATTCAGAAATTGGAAGTCCTAGGGTGTCACAAATAATTTTAGGATCATTGACTCATCTTTGGAAGATTTTTCATGCTAACCGAGTTTTTCAGCAAAATAATCAATTTATGGCTAATTTGGTTCAGAAAATTGGTGGGCCCGCTTTTGGTTGTACTTTGAGATCTAAGAGGGTTCCATGGTCAAGTAAATATGTGAATTGAAGTGTGGTGACATTGGATTAATTTTATGGACTTCAATTTGGTTCAATTAGAGGAGAATTGGAGACTTTGAATTTTATGCCCCGGCGGAAAATGAAATTGAACCTATTGGATTAAGGTTGTGGGAGGTTGGAGTTAGCGGATTGTGACATCACAAGTGATGTCATGGTGTGGGGCAAGAGTGGCTAAGATGTTGACAAGTGGATGGTGACGATTTGCTCTTGGAAAGGTGACCCATCACCATCATCTTCTTCCTTGAATCAAGGAACCTTGTCTTGGCTTTTGAAAAGAGGAGAGAGTGAGGGAGTTGCGACGACCAGCAGCCCTCCGCCCGACCGCCGCCCCTCCGCCCGTTCGCCGCCGTCGTCGCCGTCGTTGCCCGCCCCGCCGCCGCACGTCGCCGCGCCCGCCCGCCGCGCGCGCGCTCGCCGGCCAACTCGCCGCCTTCGTCCGCGCGCCGTCTCAGTCGTCCAGCCGCTGCCCGTCGTCGCCGAGCCACCGCCTAGCTCGCCGTGAGCCGCCACCGGTCTCCGCCCGAGCTGCCGCCACCCTTCACCGCCGTTCCTCCGCCCAAACCAGCACCGAATAAGCCCTTCTCGGCCTCAACCAGCAGCTGGAAAAAATGGGTATGGCAGCAGCTTCGTGGCCCGTTTTGGCCGGCTTCCTGGCCCCGGAGTTTAGGTCCGCCTTCGGGAAAGTTGATCCCCTCGTCGCCCTCGTCGTTTTGGTCCGCTCGGCTCGCTAATCCGGTGAGTTTAGCTCACTAAACCTCGCTTAGAGGGTTAATTATGCTTATGGAGGTTTAGTTTATGTTAAGTGTTATTAGGTGGTTAGTTTAAGTTATTTAAGAGTAGATTAGATTAAGGTGGTGTTTTAATTTAAAGTGTGTTTAATTAGGGTTAAGAAGGTTTATTTTATTATAAGCCTTGATGTGACTTAAAGGAATTTATTTTTGATTTAAATAAATGTTTCGAAATTATTGGATTATTTAATAATATATTATATTACGAAAATTATTAAAATATTATTATTTAATTAATTTTCGGAATAAATTTAATTATTTAATAAATTCCGAAAATTTTGTTGGGACCCTAAATTCTCGAATTTCGCGCGATCATCGCCGTGTATTCGGATTTTGAAATTGATGGTTGGATATTGCAAATTGAGCGTGGATTGTGAAAAATATGGATATTATTATTTAAATAATTTTCGAAATAAATTTAATTATTTATTAAATTTCGAAAATTATTTCGGGAACCTAAATTCTTAGAATTTCATGCTGATCGCTGTTGTGTATTCAGATTTTGAATTCGATGAGTGGATATTGCAAATTGAGTGTCGGTTGTGAAAAATGTGGATTTTATTCAGAAAAATCCCAAGTGTCGGGTTTGGCACCGAAATTGGATATTTAAGGTTTACTATTGCAATTGGAGTATTTGAGTGAAATGTAAATTGTCGGAGGTCGTTTTGAATTGTCGTGTCTTTGGTTGAAAGACTCGGTCGCAATAAAGCTAAGCCAACTGGACTGTACTCCTTTAGAATCGCCATCAACTTAGTGATGAGACTCGGGTCACAGTAGAGGCTCGGCCAACTGGACCGATTCTAAACTTAGTGACAAGGCTTGGGTCGATAGAGGCTAAGCCAACTGGACTCGTATTCCTTTTTAATCGCCGTCAATATAGTGACGAGGCCCGGGTCGCAGTAGAGGCTAGGTCAACTGGACCTATGCTCCTTCGGGAATGCCGTCGACGTAGAGACGAAGCCGCGCTCCAAGGGGGGGAGGCAATGCCTGGCAATTAATGTCAGTAGATGGCTGAATTGCGAGTAGGCTATGCCCTTGTGTGGCGGTGAATAATAATTGGAATGCGTGCTGAGTGTGTTTGTGGTTCCTATGAAAGTGTTGGCATTCCAATTGTTTGAATTCTTATTATTTCCTGAGTTTGTGTGATACAAATTGTGCTAACCTGCAGGAAGGGATTAAGACGAGGTAAGTCTTCTGTGTGATGTGACTAGGCCACCTAGGGTGTATTTTCTTTCTAATAGGGATTTAGGGGGTTGAATTTGCTGAGACAATGTCTCACCCCGTTGTGGGCCAAAATTTCAGGTCCCTAGATGGTGGTCGTGGAGGACCCGAAGCCATGGAGTCTCGGAAAGGTGCGGAGGATCGGTGAACGTGTCCTGCTAGTGGTCTTAGGATAGTTCCCCTTTTATCGAGCTGGTCTATTTTGTAATCAGTCCAGTATTGTATTTAAACCGATGTGTTTATAAGCGAGTGTTTGGTATTGTGATTGATTGCCTGCTTTTCTATCCCAAGTTAAGTGTTGTCAGGGGATTTGTTTCGCTTCCGCATGTGTAATAAAATGAATGGGTCGGCGATGTATCCTGAGATGTCGCATGTTTGATCGACCGAAGTGAGATGTGCACACGCTCGGGGTTCGGGGCGTGACAGGTTGCATGCAGAATCTGGAAGTAGCGGAAGGGAATGCCGGAAAAATACATGCGATTTCCCTTCGGAACCAGCGAAGAAGGTGGTGGGATAACTGTACAGTGAGAATTTAGGGTTCTGAGATAAGGTGGCCTCTCAATAAGTGGAAAGATGTAATTTCGATAAACCCATAGAAGCTGTTCATGGATGAAACTGTTGTGGTAACCAAAATAGAGAAGAAAACCGAAGCTAAAGAGAAATTTTGAGATTAGAGTTCAGGTAGAAGAAGATGACTACCAGGTCGGTAGGGGAAACTCTACATTGCGAGAGAGAGAATGAGAGATACTATCTTATGATAGAATCTCCGTATTGATTAAAAGATACTTTTTAACTGAGAAGAGTTTATAAGTGCCTGAATTCAAGCATCTCCGGCGAAATTGTCTTGGCACAAGAAACGGTCTTGGTCGTGCCAACAAATTAGTAGTCGTCGAGAAATGCCGCACCAATTCCTCGAGTAGGATTCCGGTAACACGACTTTTTGTTCGTGGGTTGTCTGGAAAAGCTGAAATTATGATGAATCGCTGCGACTTGTCTAGCAGGAATCTGGAAAACTTGTGAGCATATTCTTGGATCAGTCATCAAGTTACGGTTTTCCACGATGCTAATTTGGTGCGATTTGGTTGCGCTCTCGGGGAGAAAGGATGTCGAAATTGTGGACGCAGAGACTGGAACTTGAACCACGACCAACCAACCTTGCCTCGAAATTGTCGAATGTTTAAAGTACGTTGTGTACAGTTCCCGTCCATACCTGATTGGTCCAAAACGGAGTTCGGACGAAGGAGTTATGGAGGTCTCAAGTTTGGTATGTTGGAACTGTAGAATCTAGAATTTATGTCTTTCGCTCGTGCGGGGACTTCTTATGTTCGGTGATTTTTTAAGAATTTTCATATTTTTTGCTATCTTCTGGGAATTTTGAAAATAATGAGAAAATACGAGTATTTGGAAGTTTGAACTTCGCGGCATGGAATTATGGGGTAGTCATTGTGCAAGTGTGGTAGAAGTTTCCGAAGGCTCGAGTTTCCCCTCTATTGATTAAAAAATATACATACACCCATTTTTAATGTTTATATTTCATTTTCCAAGTCTTATTTTCAACATTTTATCAGTTTTTTATTGACTAAAATAAAATTTATGGGCATTCTCGCAATGAAGTAAGTCTCTTTAGAGCTGATTTCTGACGTGGAGAATTTATATCATTGAGCAATGATATTTTGGAGGTATTTGAGTTGGCCTAGAACACTAAGGGCATATTGATAATTCTATTTTGGAGTTATCTTTTGTCGAATATTATGATGATTTCAACTATACGTGATTATAAGGTGGTGCGAAGAACTCTGCACGTGGAAATTATCTCCGACAATTCTCGAGCGGTGGAATGTGTGACGGGCCGGCTGGAAAGACCTTGGGCCGCCTGATCCATAACTGAAGACTGCAAATTATTAATGGGCCAATTACGTGGAGTTTCTTTAAAATATGAGTTGAGAATTGTAAATCAGGCCACAGACTAGATTGCCAAGGCCTACCAGACGAATTCTCTACCATCGAATTGGAAAGAGAGTCCCCCCTCTTCACTATGTTTAATTTTATTTCTTGATCTTGGAACTTTATGTTATCCACCTAATCTTTAGTAATGAAAAGTTTATCTTCTGACCAAAAAAAAAAAATCTATGAATTTGTAATAGCTAGATTTCGGGTAAGTGGTGCTCTGTCTCTATAAGGAATCTCTAGAAGAGCAGATCTACAAGCTATTACTACTCATGAATGTTCTAAAACGATTAGTATCTATATAATAACTATGTTAGATCCAATTTTGATGCATGAAGTTGGACAGCTTATACTTTTGAATGATTGTTGAGTTACTAATTTCGTATATTGAATATAAATTGCGATTGTAACGCATACTTTTGAAATCACGTTAGGGATTTCCAAAGAAATTTGATTGAGATGACTAGATTGGAATTTTGTGCCAAGGTTTAGGATTATATTGGCAAAATTGGAAATTTTAAGACTAAATTGACATTCGTACAATAAGTTTAGGAGTGACTGGACAATTTTCCTCTAAAATAATAATTACTTTTTTTTGTCTTTTCTGAATTAGTTCTGACTCTACTATTTTTTCTTACATATCTATTCAATTTCTCACACGTGTGTAGCGCGTGCTCAACACCGTTGATATATATACATACCCAAATATATAACATATATACATATATTAAAGTGCAAACCATCCCCTTTCCAAAACCAACTCCAACACCGATTTTTTGCCTCGTTTTCACATCATTACTAGTTGGGCGTCCGAATGGTGCATGGTCAGATGTTTCGTTAATGGTCCGATAACCAGACATCATGCCCCCATCGCAACCAATGCGTCCTCACATAATTTGATTTAGGTTTTCAATGAGCTCAAAATCTTAGATATAATTTTAACAAAATTTTCATGAAAAAGGAGAAATTACTAAAAAAGTCTTGAGTCTATTGTAATTGTGCTACTTCAGTCAAAAAAATTTTTGGCCAATTTAGTCCTAAAACCTTTTGTACTTGAGCCAATTCAATCCATTCAGTCAATTTTTGGCTAGCCGGCATGACATGGATACTTTTTAAATAATTTTTATTTTATTTCGAATATTTTAGAAAGTATTTATATTTTATTTTTCCTTTTTTTAAAAAATTTTCCTCCTTCTTCTTTTGGCTAGTCGCCATTGGCCCTCACCTCGACCGATGGCGACTAGCCACAAGAAGAAGGAAGAATGAGGAAAAAAAAAAGAGAGAGAACAAAAAAAAAAAGAGTAAAAAATTAATAAAAAACGTGAATTAATTAAAATATTATTAAAAAATGTCCACGTTAGCAACAATCGGATGACTAGCGTCGGCTGGCTAAAATCAGCCGAATGGACTAAATTGGCATAATTCCAAAAGTTTATAACTGAATTATTAAAAAAAAAAAGTGCATGATTCAATTTGCATAATTTTAATAAATTTAGGACTTGTTTTTGGTAATTCTCCTCCATTTTGCCTTTGCTATGATTGGGACATTCAACTTATATGTGCCATCAAAAAAGGCAAATAAGATTTCCTCTTAATCTATAAAAACCACATAAATGCTTTTATTAGGGGTGATTGATTTCAAGGTAGGCCAGAACCCATCTTGGAATTGAGAACTGATTACCAAGTATGTATATATATGGTGGGTGGTTTTATACTTCTAATTGGGAACTATCCAAAATCGGCCGATTTGGTCTGGTTCAGGCGATTCTCGATTCGATTTGCTTCATTTGCTCACACCTAGTTTCTATGGTATGAAGTGTGCTCCCAATAAGTAAATATAATGGTATCGCAAATGCCCTTTTTAAGGGGAAAAAAAATCGTGTGGTGTAAGAATTTGGGAAAAGCTCGTAGCTATTGGGAACATGATTGTACCTTGTATTAATTATTTTTAAATCTCAACCGGTCATCCCTTTTACCAATGGAACATATTATTTTCACCATGGGCTTGGACATTGGTACTAAACCTGAGTGGAGGGGCTGGCGCAAAATGTCCGTGAGTCCGCGCTGTTAACGTTCACAAAAATGTTAGGAAAAGCGTCTTCTTATTTTCTTTTTGGTTTTGTTTTGGCAGGTATATTTAATAAAAATTTTATCACGAACTTTTTGGGTTAATACCCTAAAAAACCCCAAACTGGTACACCTGTGACAAATTTACTCCAAACTATTTTTTTGACCACCAAAAACCCCAAACTGGTATACCTTTGACAAATTTACCTTAAACTGGTACACTTGTGACAAATTTACCGTATGTTAGTTTTCGTTAAATTTTCTTGTCAAATTATTAAGTTAAATGACATGTGACAATTAATCGGTATACCAAGTTGGGATTTTACACTCTATTTGTCACAGTTAGATTTTTTTGTGGTATTAATCTAATTTAGCGAAGGGTATATTAGTCACAAATTTACCAGTTTGAGGTTTCTTGTGGTAGAAAAAATTAGTTTGGGGTAAATTTGTCATAAATGTACCGGTTTAGGGTTTTTTATAGTCAATCGGGGTAAATTTGTCAAAGGTGTACTAGTTTGAGGTTTTTCATGGTCAAAAAAATAATTTGAGGTAAATTTGTCACAAGTGTACCAGTTTTGGGTTTTTCAAAGTATTAACCCCGAACCTTTTTTCTTTTGTGGAACATGTGTAACAAGTTAAATTCGAATTTCTCACCTGTGTTAAAATGTCGACAAGTAGACAAAATTGATAGTAGTTGAATTCATTGTGCCAAATGAATGAATCAAAGAACTTGATCGAATAAACAGAAATTGGATAAAAAGATCAAATGCGGGAAAGGTTCATGCGTATTTAATGAAAAGAGAAAAGAAAACCATATAATGCACAAAAAAATTGCTCATTTTATATTCTTGACAATACTTAAAGGAATATGAATAGTTGTATTGAAAGTCTTGAAACATGTCATAAAAGTGCAATTAAATCATAAAACTTTCCAAAAGTTATGTCATCGCCACGTAGGATAAAGAAAAAAAAATGTCAATATTTTCCGTTAGTTAAGTTGGAATGAGTTAATGGAATGACTTGATTGCACCAATTTGATAATTTTCAATTTTTAATTACACTTTTGGAAAGTTTTAGAACTCCAATGCATCATTGTGATAAGTTTTAGGAATTTTAGTATATTTATCCCAAAAGAATATAAAGTTTGAGCGAAAATTAGACAAGCTCATTGGGCGTATCCATGCCGAGCTCACATGTGCTTGAACTTGGTCTCACGAGTTTGGTCAAATGTCCACGTTCACCCACGCGAATCATATATGAATTACTTTTCTATATTTTACGCGCAAAAAAGAAAATGGAAACTCTAAAAGTTAATTATCAGATTGGCCAAACTGTACTTTATTTTGAAAGTTTCTTTACTCAAAAAAAGAAAAAATAAAAAATAAAAACAGTTTTGTCATCAGAGATGGTCGGTGAGCCGGGTCAGGGTTGGTCCTAATGTTCGGGGCCAAATTAGCTTGCGCTTGTGGGCCGTCGGGGCGCCGCCACTGATGAAATCTAGAAAGGGAATGCGGGAAATCTGACCGCAGGGGAGGATTGGCCATGGCTGTATGCTCCTGCTCACTTTCTTTCGCTGCGTTTTCAAACTCTCGGGTTTGCTCTTCATCTTCAGTTGAGCCCATCTTGAAACCCCTCTATCTAATTCTACATTAGTTATGCATGTTGGATGCAAATTGTGCAATTCCATGATCTCCATAACCAGAACAATAAAACACATAATTGAGTAGAAAGATTAACGCACCTGTTTTGAGATCCATCGTCCTTGAAGTGGAAGCGAAAAACTGATGTTCCACGCGTAAGTTCTTCTCCTCTATTGCCCTCTGTATCACTAGCTCAATGAGACGACCCCCTCACATTTAGCGCTAGGTAAACGCTCCTTATGTGAGGATACTTGTGAGAGTTAGGGTTACAGGAGAGACTTGAGCACTATTTATAGAGTTTTCAACTAGGCCTTCTCATTATGGAACAAACTCAACTCGGTCCACACTAGCCAGCTCCATATTAGACTAATTAAGAAACATTCTATCTCACTTTAGACCAACCCCGTAAAAAACGGTAAATTACAATATCAATTAATGTAGCCCACATTAGGAAAACTCTTACATTCTCCCACTTGGGTTATATTAATTGAAATTGTACTGTATGTGCGCACCTTGGTCTAGAGATAATTCTTAATAATCAATCATATCCCATAAAGTCTCAAACATCGAATCATGGCGATAACTGCATGTATATACACAGAGCCTTCCACGGTCACGAGTACTCTCAACTTTATTGATATGGATTCAATATAATAGTGTGACAAATTGATAACATCTCATAGAGAGATCCCATTTGTTAGTCATCATTTTCTTACCTTAAGCATCACAAAAACTTGTGCCACTAGAGAATGTCTTTATGGTTCCAATGAACCCACATATGCATTGTCCTCACGGTTAACCTTTCTTTATGCATGACAAGATATATGCACAAGGCTAATAACCGGATGCCCCTAGCCTTCACTTAAGGTTTAAGCAATACCTTGAGACTTTTAACACAATATATATCAAAGTGTTACCAAATTGTAACAAATAGAGATGTAAACTTTATTCAAGAAAAAATAAAACACAGCTTCCACTAAAAAAACAACATCCTAAGATGCTCCTAGGCTCATGCCAATGACATGTTGCTCAAATACACACGGGCGTAGGCCTTTAGTTAGTGGATCCGCAACCATATCATCTGTAAGAATATGATCTACTGAAATATCACCATTCTGCACCGATTCTTTTATGTTAAAAAACTTGACCTCCATGTGTTTAGACTCCTTGAGACTTCTGTTGTTATTAATAAATAACACTGCAGAGTTATTATCACAATGTAGTTGTATGGGCCTTTCCACAAAATAAAAAACTGTTAACACCCTAATGAGGTTCCGGAGCCAAATAGCTTGAGTAGCAGTTGAAAAACATGCTAGAAACTCCGCTTGTATGGTAGAAGAAGATATAAATTTCCATTTCTCGCTCTTCCATGATACTGCACCTCCTGCCAACATAAATATGTATCCTGTTGTTGACTTCTTATCATCTTGATAGCCAGTAAAATCTGCATCCGAATACCCTGCTAGTTGCAAGTCCGGAACATGTTTATAAATCAGCATATAATATCTTGTCATCTTTAAGTACCTTAAAACTTTCTTGGCAACAACCCAGTGATTGCGTCCTGGATTTGACTGATATCTGCCTAGAAGTCTTGTCGCAAAAGCAATATCTGGTCTAGTGCAAACTTGAGCATACATGATACTTCCAAGCACACTAGCATAAGGTACATTCTTCTCTGAGCTTTCTCAAAATCTGAATTAGGGCATTGTGAAAGACTCAATTTATCACCCTTAATAACATGAGCATTTCCTGGTTTGCAATGCTGCATATTGAATCTTTCTAAAATGTGATCAATATATGCCCTCTGAGACAAGCCCAATGAATGGTGAGAATGAAGCCTATGGACCTCGATGCCCAGAATAAAAGATGCCTCACCAAGGTCTTTCATGCTAAAATTTTTCGATAACATCCGCTTTGTCTCATGCAGTAAACCAATGTCACTACTTGCAAGCAAGATTTCATCCACATAAAGTATGAGAAAAATATATTTCCTCCCACTGACCTTGGTATATATATACCGATCTACTTTGTTCTCAACAAATCCGAATGAAGTGACAATACTATGAAACTTTAAATACCACTGTCTAGAAACTTGCTTAATGCCATAAATAGACTTTTTCAATCTACAAACAAGCTTACCTGAGTCATCTACTATAAAACCTTCAGGCTGCATCATATAAACCTCCTCATTAAGGTCTCCATTTAGAAAAGCAGTCTAAACATCCATATGGTGTAACTCCATATCAAAATGAGCTATCAATGCCAAGATCACTCTAAAGGAATCTTTAGAAAAAACTAGAGAAAATGTTGCTTTATAATCTATTCATTCTCTTTGAATGAAACCCTTAGCTACCAGTCTGGCTTTAAACTTTTCAATTTTCCCTTTGGAATCCCTTTTAGTCTTGAATACCCATTTACAGCCAAGAGGTTTACAACCTTCAGACAATTCAACAAGCCCCCAAACACCATTGTGTTTCATAGATTGTATCTCATATTTCATCACATCTAGCTAGAAATCTGATTGAGGACATGAGATGTCATCCGTATAAGTTACCGGATCAACAACACTGTTAATATCATAATCATGCTCTCCTAGGTAGACAAGATAGTCTGGTGGTATAGCTGAACGTCTTTCCCTAGTCGATCCTCTAAGTGGAGCTACTTCAATCTCATTCTAAATTTGAGGGGCTTGAGGAATTTCATCAGGATTTGTCTCGACAATAGGATCCTAGGCCACAACAAGCTCAATTTGTGGCGCAGGAGGCTCCATAACTGTCTGCATAGGATGAAACAGGGATCCAGTAATCCCCATCATACTATCATCTTCAATAATTCGTGAGCAACTACCCTTTCAGTTACATCAAATTCCAGAAATTTTGCAGTCTGAGATTCCACAATTCTTGTACCTCCATTAGGGTTATAAAACCGATACCTCTTTGAATGATCTGGGTAAGATACAAAGTAACACCGAGTAGTTTTGGAATCCAACTTACTCAATGTTAGATTATATAAATTCACTTCTACTGGACACCCCCAAACTTTAAGATGATTCAAGCTAGGTTTACGTCCAGTCCAGAACTCAAAAGGAGTCAATGTAATCGCTTTAGTAGGAACACGATTTAGAATATAAAAAGCTGTTTTCAAAGCTTTACCCCACAAAAAATTAGGTAAATTGGTCTTACTAATCATACTTCTCATCATGTCCATAAGAGTACGATTGCGCTTTTCAGCTACACCATTTTGTTCAGGACTTTCGAACATAGTAACTTGACCTATTATCCCAGAATCCTCTAAGTATTTAGCAAACGACCCTTTAAATTATCCAGCATCACCGTGTCTACCAAAATACTCACCACCACGATCAAATATGATAATCTTTATAATTTTTCCCAATTATTTCTCCACTTCAGTACGAAAAATCTTAAATTTGTCAAGAGACTCGGACTTTTCTTTAATCAAGTATAAGTATCCATATCGGGAAAAGTCGTCAATAAATGTGATGAAATAAAAATTTCTGCACAAAGTAGCTATGTACGGTCCACTAATATCAGTGTGAATAACCTCCAACAAGTCAAAACTTCGTACGACGGATTTCTTCTTTATCTTAGTCATCTTACCTCTACAACAATCTACGCAAGTCTCTAGATCACTTTTAAGAGTAGGCAAGATGTCAGCCTTTATAAGCCTTTCTACTCTTTTTTTAGAGATGTGACCAAGACGTTTATGTCACAATGCATAAGACTATTCCTTAGGTAGAGGCCTTTTGGAAACAACTTTTTCAGCTGAACAAACAACGTTCATGTCGTTGGGAGATAAGCTCAATCGATACAATCCATTGGATAAATTGCAACACCAAATCTTATTTAAATAATAAACATGGAAATAATATTGCTCTTTATTTCAAAAGAGTATTCACACATGTCCAAACAAGACACAGAAACTAAATTCCACCTAAAAGAGGGTACATAAAAGGTTTTTCTCAACATCATCCTAAAACCAGGATCTAAAATCAAAATGACATCTCCCACGAACTCGACATCAACTTCAATGTTGTTTCCCACAGTGAGCTTTGATTCATCTTGATTTGGCGTCCTTTGGTTTATGAACCCATGTATGGTAAACGCAACATGAGTAGTTGCACCACTATCTAGCCACTAAGAATTGGTTGGGGTTTCAGATAGATTGGATTCACAAACAAATACCAAAGAATCATTACCTTTAGGCTCACTCTTGGTTCTCTTGGACAACGAAACCTTATACTTATTGTAGCGTTTCTTTACGTGTCCTCTCTCCCTGCAAAAGTAGCAAAGAACACCATCCTTCTTGGTGAATGCTTTCTTAGGACCCAAACTATTAGAAGGTCCGGCACCCTCAGAATTTCCTTTATTGTTGGAAGGACCAGCAGCTTCAGAATTGCCGTTATGAGTATAATTTTTTGTCTTCTTACCCTTATCACTGCCAGAATTAGAAGCATAAATGGCAATGTGCCATTTATCTTTTTTCAATTTTTCTTCCTCTGGCACCACCCTTGCAATCAAGTCATTAACTGACCAGGTTTCATCTTGAGAACTATAATTGGTCTTGATAATCCTAAAATCAGTAGGAAGAGTATTTAGAGCTTGATGCACAATGCAAGCAATGGGAATAACAACATTGAGAGCTTGAAGCTTTGTCTGCAAATCTACCATCCTCAAAATATAATCTCTAACTCCACCAGAATCATCATACTTCATAGTAAATAGTGTTTGCAAGTGTGTCCCTATCTCAGCATTAGGTGAGACACGATTTCTAGCCATCAAAGCTTCCATCATTTGCCTAACAGTGCAGTTTGCAGGCAAACCACTTTTCAAATGTTCATGAATGGAACGCTTCATGGACAGTAAGCAAATTCTATTGCTCTTTTCCCAGGCAACAAAATGAGCTTTCTGAGCTTCTGTACTCTCGGCAGTAAGATATGCCAGCCGATCGATAGTAAGAGCCATATGAACATCTGCCATCTCCATAGCAAAAAGAAAATCCTCTCTCCATCTCTTAAAGTTTTAACCAACAAGAATCTCAATAGTGACGGAGTTACCATTTACAGAAAATGTGACTGAAAGACAAGCAATGTATATAATTAGCATCATGTGAGCACAGTGTAACTTGACGTACAAGTACATATCCAGAGAGTTACATGCAAAATCACATAATCACTTTTGGGCAGAATATATGACACGCAATTGTATACTCCCTACATGATAGTGGTTATGAGAATATATTCTAATCTTCGTGAATTCATCACCTTTGGGCATATGAACCACTAGGATTAGTCACTCCTCTACCAAACCATCATGTATCCCTCCATGAACTAATACATAATCACCTCCTTTGGGAGTATGACTACGCATTAGACCAGGAGACATCCTAATTATTATACGAGATCGAAATTTCTCAAATCCAATCAAGTGTGCCACTTTGGCTGTCACAATTCAATTGAATCCTTGAAACTCTCTCATACCAATCATAAAAACTCTACATTTCACATTCACCATATATATGTGATTTTAACTTTAGTGATAGGGGTAGTAAATCACTAAAATCACATATCATGCTAATTACACTGCTTTATTCATTAATAAAAAATTTAAACTTTATTGTATATTATTAATGAATAACATTTTTATAATGTTTATGTGATAACATACCAGTAAGCCAACACCTGTATCTCTAAAATCACAGAAAAATACAAGAAAAATACGCAAAAATACACTAAAAATACACGTATTTAGGGTTTCGTATGTATTTTCACATCCATAAAATCATCAAACATGTAAAATAAATACACCACAAGATAGAAAATGATCATACGAACTTAATGCCACTAGCCATGCACCGATTAGAGCTCCCATGCGCCCGCAAGCGTGGGCGTAAAAGGCCGGTCAAAACCGGTCCGACCAGCAATGATCCGACCAGTTCTCGATTCAACTGTTCGGTTCGACCGGTTGACCGGTTTGGTCAACAGTTGACTAGGTCGAGTCGGGTCGGCCCTCGTATTGGGTTGGGTCAAGTCCGGGTCGCTGACGTCATCGTGACGTCAACACCCGCGTGCGTTGCACGCGCGAGCCGTGCCTCGCGTGTGGGAACGCGTGAAGGCGTGTGCCCGTGCGTGGGGGCGCGTCTCGACGCCCGGCAACGCGTGGCTGCGCGTGGGGGCGCGTGCGGCCTCCCCCAACGACGTGCCGCCCATGGATCTACTCGCCTTGACGAGCCCAGTTCGAATATATAATTTAATTTAATTTTTATTGAACGAAAAATCTCAAAAATCTCAAATTAGGGAAAAATTCAATGCATTCGAGTTCTAGGGTTATGGTTGCTCTGATACCACATGTTGGATGCAAATTGTGCAATCCCATGATCTCCATAACCAGAACAGGAATACACATAATAGAGTAGAAAGATTAACGCACTTGTTTTGAGATCCATCGTTCTTGAAGCGGAAGTGGAAAACTGATGTTCCACGCGCAAGTCTTTCTCCTCTATTGCCCTCTGTATCACTAGCTGAATGAGACGGCTCCCTCACCTTTAGCGCTAGGTAAACGCTCCTTATGTGAGGATACTTGTGAGTGTTAAGGTTAGAGGAGAAACTTAATCACTATTAATAGAGTTTTCAACCAGGCACACTCATTATGAGTCAGGCTCAACTCGGCCCACACTAGCCAGCTCTATATTAGACTAATTAAGAAACATTCTATCTCACCTTAGACTAACCCCGTAAAAAATGGTAAATTACAATATCAATTAATGTAGCCAACATTAGGAAAACTCTTACAATGCATTGTCCCTAATTCTCCAATGATTTGTCTTGATTTCACAGTCAATCATTTTTATTGCTGATTTTGTCAATACTGTCGCTTTGTAAGGAGCAGCACAGTTATAGTCTCTCGGTGAAATGTGACGTTTTGGTTGCATCAATTGCGGAGCGGTAGGCATGGTTTGCAAGTGTGGCAGCGAAGAAATCCGGTACCTTTGCTTGCCCCTTTGTGAATTGTTTAGGCTTTATGATTTTGTGGGAGCATTGTCAATGTGAAGAAGCGAATACCTGATCATTTTCGTTGCTAGTTTAGTAAAGGAGTTAGCTTAGATTATGATTACATTCTCTAGGTTATAATTGTGTGTCCGAACATGTGGAAACTTGTATGAGCTAATGCGGATGTTGTTAAGAGTTCTGGTTGGATTAGTTTTAGGTTAATGCCACGAAAATACCTAAATTAGTACGCTTATAACATATTTATCTTAAATTAATTTTTTGATCACAAAAACACCTTGACAAATTTACCTTTGTTTATGTTAAATTGGATTAATATCACGATAAACTACAAATTAGTGCAATTGTGATAAACTAAAGGTCAAACCTCAAACTAGTATACTGGTCAATTGCCACATGTCATCCAACTCAGCAATTTGACAAAAAAATTTAGCGGAAATTAACGGAGAGTAAATTTATTATAAATGTATAAGTTTGTGGGTTTTTAGTGGTCAAAAAATTAATTTGATAAATTTGTCATAAATGTATCAATTTCACGTCAGGATTCACGATTACGACATCCAATCTTCGCATATAAGAAAGTCAGGGTTCGAACGATTTTCAGCAGAAAGTTCGTTGAAATGGGCCTGAAATGACGATGACCCATATCGAGCACCAGGTGACTTCATGCGAATTTGGAAGGAAAAGAAAGGGAAATTCAGCAGGCTGAGTTGGTGCAACAAAATCTACGGGCAAGCGGAGCTGAATACCCGAGCTGTGACCTGTGAAAAAGAAGCTGCGTGGAATCCAATAATGCCATAATCAACTTACATGCTGGCCCTATTTCCTCACCGTATTTAAGATCGCTCGCTACCTAGCCAACGAAGAAAACCAATTTTATCGCTTTCTTCAACGGGTCTCAAACCTTAAGGCTTTGTCTCCCTAATTGAATGCCCAAGAAAAGAATAAAAGATCCAAGTATTTTTATAATAATATTGTCTCTTCTGAGTGATATGGCCTGCTCTCTAATGGTCAGGAACAAAAGAGAAGCGAAAGCTTCCTCATCTGCAAGATCGAAATTTTAGATTTGAATCTACGCCAGAATAGCATATAGTTTATGGAAACTAAGCGCAGATGTCCAGAGAATCAGACTCCTGCAGAAACCACAGCACAGAGAACGGAAGTTCTGCTCACCATGTCATCCCTATCGATGAGAGTTTCTTATCAAAAGTGGCAGATAATATGCAGAAATCACCGACGCTCTTGAACAGGGCAGCAGGAGGAGAATCTTGTTGCATCTTCAGAGTCCCTCGGGGCCTATCAGAGATCAATGAAAAGGCCTACCGGCCTTGTATCGTCTCCATCGGTCCCATCCACCATGGGGAGCCGGACTTCGACATGATCCAGGAGCACAAATGGCGGCTCCTAAGCGATCTCCTATTGCGGGTCGTGAGCAGTAGAGTTGTGCTCAAGGACTTCTTCGAGGCAGTAGCTCCGATGGAGGAGATTTGGAAGAGCTATTCGTAGCCCTTGAAATTCAATGGGCCGGACCTTATCCAGATGATGGTGCTCGATGGTTGCTAAAAAGTTAATCTACAAGATTTATCATGAAGTTGAAGGAATCTGCCGAATTCGCAATCATTAACTAGTAAAAGCGTGATGCTTTTAGTTGTTTTGAATTATGTCTAAATCTTTGGCATACATGAGCGCAGGTTGAGAAAGAGAGGAGTAACATATGGATCGAAATGCACATATAACTCAGTGACCGTTAAATTATTATTTCGTAGTATCAACCAGAACTTATGTGAAATATTAGTTGATGGAGAGACTAATATTAATATATTATGTCGTGAATGTAATTGTTAACCTATGATTTTTTTCAATGAAGTGGCAATATATAATTAAATATTATCAAGATAAGTGAAAACTCATCTTACCGAGGACTAGAGATTTTAAGAGGTCTCATGCTACATGCTTATTTACCTAAAAATAAGAGTAAATTGTTGCTCTACATTTACTGAATTGACAATTAAAAATTAGTGATAGAATGAAACTGCTGAAGACACGGCGGACTTTTTCAGAGCAACTTCAATATTTCCTTCATATCGGCAAAATCACCGTGGAAATCTAAGAACTCAACTGGCGAGCGACTCGGACGAGAAGTTGGTGATCGCATCCTTGCTGCCCATCTCCGTAGTGGCTTTTGGCTTACATTCTAGAACTTCTTCCCACCGCTGCAAGATTAATCTACCTGTACACGTGTGTTGCACGTGCATCGCACGAGAAGAGCCACGAGATTAATCTATTAGTGCATCGCGCGTGTCTTGCAAGAGTTAAATATTTAATTTGTCCGTCATTAGCAGAAGAAAAAAAAAAAGCTTATATTTTTTAAGGAGTTAGATATTTCTTATTTCTTGTTTGTTTCACCGACTTGCCAAGTTTTAAATATAAAATACTTGAGCATTTCTGAGTACTCTTTTGAGTATATCAAGAATCACAGGGGAATATTTCAAACTTATTCTTGTCCACCACATAAATACTAATAGGAGGAAGATATGATTATCATTACAATTCGTTACTCATTATAAAAAAAATCCTAGAAAGAAAAATTGGTGTGCCTTACTTTAAATTTTTGGTGGGTTCTCATGAATGATAGTTTTAATTCTTTATACTTCGATTTGGACAAGTCAAGAAATAAAATAGTTCATGAAAGAAGATGAAGAAGACGACAGGAAGAGAAGCGAGAGGGGAAAATTTTGTTGTATTTCACTATATGCATGTAATGTACAGAACATGTCTATTATAGTACATGTTGTATGTAAACAAAAGGAAACAATATTATATACAAAATCAGATCTGATATTAATTGATCTGGACTTGTGCAATAATATCTTGAATGATTTCGTTGAATATTCTTGCGTATCTTCAACACTCCCCCTCAAGCTGGTGGCTTGTAGATGTCCAAGACGCCTAGCTTGCTCAAAAGATACGCATGTTGTCTTTGACATAAAGGCTTGGTGAAGACATCTGCTGGTTGTTCTTCTGTTTCAATCCCTTGTGTCTCAATCATCCCTTGTTGAATCTTTTCTCGTGTGAAATGACAGTCCACTTCAATGTGCTTGGTTCTCTCATGCACAATAGGATTTGATGGAAGTTTGATGGATGTATCATTGTCACAAAATAGTCTGGTTGGTCCTCTAACTTGTACTCCAAGATCTCGAAGCAATCCCCTTAACCATACTATTTCACAAGTTGTTTTGGCCATGGCACGATATTCGCCTCTCCGCCGAAGATAGTGAAACAAATCGGTTGCTTTTTTGTCTTCCATGAGAGTAAAGAGTCTCCCAACTTGATGCAAAAACCAGTTGTGGATCTTCTGCTCATCGGGCAAGTCGCATAATCCGCATCACGGTAAGCAGTCATCCTCATATCACATTTCCTGGAAAGGAGAATCCCAAGTCCTGGACAACTCTTCAAGTACTTCACCACTTTAAGTGCTGCATTCATATGAGATTCCTTTGGTTGATGCATAAACTGACTGAGTGTCTGGACTGCATAACTTATATCTGGTCTGGTCATGGTCAAATATATGAGCTTCCCAACAAGTTTCTGATATCTCAATTGATCCTTGAGTACAGGATCGGTCTCTTGAGATAAACTAGCATCATAATCTGCTGTAGTCAGTTTGATGTTCTGCTCTATTGGAATTACAGCTAGCTTACATCCCGATAGACCTGCTTCCGATATAATCTCCAATTGCAAATTTCCCGATCGAGAGAAATCCCTTGGTCCGAGCGTGCGATTTCGATTCCAAGGAAGTACTTAGGTGATCCTAAATCCTTAATATGGAATGTTGAATGCAAATAGTCTTTGAATTCTTTGATAGCCACTTCATCATTGCCCATAATAAGTATATCATCTACATATATCATTAAGTAGATAGATGACATACCTTTAGTCCATGTGAAAACAGCATAATCAAACTTGGACTGTTGAAAATCGGCAGCTATCAATGACTCAGCAAACTTCGCATACCACTGTCTTGAGGCTTGTTTGAGTCCATACAAGGATTTGCGGAGATGACATACTTTATCCTCCCCCTGTCTCCGTAAACCTGGTGGCACTTCCATATAAATCTCCTCATCTAAATCACCATGCAAGAAGGCATTGTGCACATCCATCTGATGCAATGACCAGTCCCGAAAGGCCGCTATGGAGAGGAATGAGCGAACAGTAACATCTTTGGCCACGGGAGAAAAAGTTTCATGGTAGTGAAAACCTTCTCATTGTGTGAAACCCTTTGCCACTAAGCGAGCTTTATATCTCTCAACAGATCCATCTGCACGATATTTGATCTTGTAAACCCATTTGCATCCAATCGCCTTGCGGTGTGCAGGTAGGGTAACAAGATCCCATGTTTGATTATCCATCAAGGCCGTTAATTCTGCTTCCATGGCCTTTTGCCAGCGCGGATCAGAGCGTGCCTCTTCAAAACTCGATGGTTCTCGCCCATCGGAAATGCGAGTAATACAACATCTATGTTCCAGAGAAAGTCTATCAAAGGAAACAAATGAAGCAACCGGAAAAGAATACTGGTGATTTCGGACTCGCATATGTAGTCTTTGGTCGGTGGGCGGACGTGTGCTACGTCCGGATCGCCTTGGCACATTGTCCCTTGATGGTGAATTAGAATTATCACCAACAAGATCGAAGTGGAGAAGCGACTTCCTCCCGATGTTGTGCTGTTACTTCAAGTGAAGACGTCATGTTCATAGGTGTCATGGCAGATGGCCTGATATCTGCTGATGGAGGAAGAAGAACATAGTTTGGATCTTCCATAGTTTCCTCCATCTGAATAGTATGGAAATGATCATTTTGTTATGTATCTGATGCAGAGGTAGCAAAAGGAAAAAAATTCTCCTGAAATGAAACATCCCGACTAACTATGAATTCTCCTGTGGAAGGATCAAATACCCTGTATCCCTTCTGTAAACTGGGATATCCCATAAAGATGCATCGACGAGCACGAGGTCCCATTTTATCTCTAGGACCTACTATGGTGACGTAGCAAAGACATCCAAAAACCTTCAGATGTCCCAGATCTGGTGTCTTTCCATAAAGCAGCTCAAAAGGTGTTCGCCCGTAAAGAAGCTTACTTGGCATACGGTTTATCAAATAAGCTGCAGTTAAAACACAATCACCCCAAAAGGTCTCTAGAACAGAAGCTTGGAATTTCAAAGCTCGCGCCACTTCTAACAGATGACGATGTTTCCGCTCTACCACCCCATTTTGTTGAGGTGTGTAGACACATGTACTCTCATGTAGTATTCCATGTGACGAAAAAAGTGCAGTACATTCATGATTGAAGAATTCACTTCCATTGTCTGTCCATATTTTTTGAACATTTTTTTCGAATTGGGTTTTAGACAAGGAAAGAAAGTTCTTAAGGTGAAATAGAACTTGACCCTTACTTTGCATGAGAAAAAGCCATGTGGCCCTGGAGTAATCATCTACGATAGTGAGAAAGAATCGAGACCCATCATGGTTTAATGTATGGTATGGCCCCCAAACATCGACATGCAACAAAGAAAGAATATCACCGGAACGATGTTGACTTAGTGGAAAAGGCGTTCGTGATTGTTTTGCAAGTGGGCAAATAGGACATTGAGGATAAGGAAG
This sequence comes from Eucalyptus curtisii, assembly GCA_017140595.1. Lineage (NCBI taxonomy): Eukaryota > Viridiplantae > Streptophyta > Magnoliopsida > Myrtales > Myrtaceae > Eucalyptus > Eucalyptus curtisii. Next base: position 16,122,189 of record CM029496.1, read on the forward strand.
AGAAGAGCTGTGACCCAATCTGGAATGCAAAAGGAAATTCTTATCATTGGTAGTCAGATTACACAATGATTTATTACAAGAGAGTAAATCAAGATTTTTGGGTAAATTTCTCCAATAAAACAATCCTTCAGAAAGGTTACCCCAGCCCATCAGTTTCCCAGTCGAAAGGGCCTGAAATAGACAGATATCAGCATTGAAGAAAACTTGGCACGAATTTTCTTGACAAGCTTTGGACACGGAGATAAGATTAAATTGGAAGTCCGGAATGTAAAGAACATTTTTAAGAGTAATTTGTGGGCTAAGAGTGACAGTCCCAGTTAGGGTGACATGAGTGATATTGCCATTTGGCAGTTGCACAGTAATAGCATTAGTTGAATCTTCATGAATATCAGAGAATAACCCTTTATTGCATGCAATATGATCACTCGCTCCAGAATCAATAATCCAGGCATTTCTTGATATACTATTTGTCAGGCAATGAGAAATACCCGTAAAACTGCTCCCCCTTTTTGGTACCTCCAATTTTTGCAGAGCTTGCATTAATTGTTGATATTCTCCATGTGTAATGGGTTGATTGATATCTCGTGGATGGACTAGGCGGTAGCAAGGCTGCTGAAATTTCCTTGCCTTTCCTGTCAGGTCTCCCATGTAATTTCCAGCAATTGTCAATTGTGTGGTGGGGCCTTTTACAATAATCACAAAACAACTTCCCTCTATTTTTAAAATTCGGCCGAAAATTCCTCGAATAATTCGGACCGTTGGATCCCTTTAAGCCGAGCGCATCTCCACCGTCGAGATCGCCCGAGTGCCGCGCCCCTTTCTGGCTGTCAGATCGCTGGGGTCGATCTTGGCCGTCCATCGGACCTTTAAAAGGACCTTTTGGATCCGCGAATCCTAGCCCCCCCTTTGGCTCTCCAAACCCTAGCGATGTCGCCTCTTTTCCTCTCGTTAGGGTTTTCTGCCCCCTTTCGATTTTGGCTGCCAGAGCTAGGGTTTCGGTGGTTTTGGCCTCGGTTGCAGTGAGCCTCTGGTTTTCCTCCTGCACCGCGAGCTGAAATATCCGGCCAAGAGGAGGAGCTGGTCCCATTGCCAAGATCTGCGATTTGAAATGAAGGTAAGTATCATTGAGAATCAATAGAAAACGGGTCGCTTTTTCTCAATCCTTCATTGATTTGTATTGCTGGAGCGTTGCCTCCGGTCCTTCGAGTCTTTCCTCTGCTGCTTCTAGCTCGTTCCAGAGAGCGGAAAGCTTGTTGAAGCATGTCGTCACCGACATGTTTCCCTGCTTCAACTCGCTGAGGGCTTGATGCAGCGAGAAAATTTTTGCCCTATCAAGTTTCCCGCACATTTCTTGAATACTCTCCCAAATTGTTTTTGAATTCTCTGTGGGAGGTAAACCCGCTGCGATTTCGGGCTGATGCAATTACCTATCCACGTTCTCACCAATTGATTGCATTTTTTCCATTGTCGTCCCATCTTCTCATCGGTCGGAATCGGAATAGTTCCGTCGATGAAGCCTTCTTTATCTTTCGTGATAAGTGCTCTCCGAAACTCTCGTGCCCAGCTCGAGTAGTTTTCGGGTCCTGTGAGAGGGTGACTAATAAATCGCAACTCCGGCCCGTCGGAATTGGAGACATACAAGGCGTCGTCGGGTTCTGAGCAACCCATGGCGGCCGCCAAGGAGATCGGTATGAAACCGGGTGGAAAGCCCGAGTAAGGGTTTGCTTGCCGACCCTGATTGAAAGTGTTTTGAGTCCCCGCATGCGAATCGCCTGACCCGTTAGGATTTTCGTCCGCATTAGACGACTCGATTGCTTCTAATTGGTCCGCCCCGCTTGCGGCTAGTGGACGATTCTGAATCTGACTTCTTGAGAATGATACATTCTGATTTCCTCCATAGTATACCGGCATTGGCACCCACCGGTAGGAAGTTCCCGAATGGGGATACCCCGACCGGGTTGCCATGGAAAAAATTGCCCCATCGCGGGCTGATCAGTCCGACCTATGATGTTATGCACTTGATCAGGTGCTTCTGAGGTCGTTGAATCCACAAGTAATTGCCCCGATTGAGTTTGATTGTCAGCCATGACGGTATGGAGATCTTCCTCTTTACCTTTTCCTTCGTCTGTTTCAATGTGATTTCCTCAAGGTGCTGATTCTTGCGCTGGAGTGCTAACGTGTTTTGCAGGTTAGCTGGGTTCTTCGGCAGAAGATCAGAAGACCAGAAGGAGACAAATCAAGACGGAAGAAGCGAATTGAAGGTACGCAACCCGCTCTGATACCATGAAAGAAGATGAAGAAGACGACAGGAAGAGAAGCGAGAGGGGAAATTTTTGTTGTATTTCACTATATGCATGTAATGTACAGAACATGTCTATTATAGTACATGTTGTATGTAAACAAAAGGAAACAATATTATATACAAAATCAGATCTGATATTAATTGATCTAGACTTGTGCAATAATATCTTGAATGATTTCGTTGAATATTCTTGCGTATCTTCAACAGTTCAAAAAAAGGAAATAAAGAACTATACCAAGTGAAGTGACAGAAAAATTTTCACCTACGAATGGCTAGGCAAGCTTATTTATGATAATTTGAGACAAGGAAAACCTTTTCAATTTAGGTTTATCACATTTTTGTCAAAATGAAGAACCATGATATTACATCCTATGCAAATAATTATTTGATTGTTGATACATCAACATGTATAACGTATGGCTAAATCGTTGGCATACATGAGTGCAGCAGGGGGTGTTAACATGTGGATAGAGTAATTAAAAACTCACATATAACTCAGTGACCATTGATGTATTATTTGATAGGCCATCTCACTAAACTTGTATGTGATATTAGTTGATGGATAGACTAATATAAAGATATTACTGTCATGCATTCAATTGTTAATCTCTGAAGTTTTGGATTAAATTGCAATACATAATTGCATATTGTCAAGACAAGTGGAAACTCATCTTACCAAAGACTGCATATTTCAAAAGATCTCACGTTACAAGTTCATTAACTAGGAAATAAGAGTAAATTGTTGTTCTACATTTACTGAATTGATAATGAATATTATTGATAGAATGAAACTGCTGAAGACACGGCCGATTTCACAGAAATGACTCCAAAACTTCTTTAATGTCGGCGAAATGATTTTTGACGGTCCTATTTGAGAAATCAAGCCTGAATTCGTTGCCCAGATTAGCTAACAAATCGCTGCAGCTATAATATCTGATATGAAGCTCCGAAAATCGAAGAACTCACTGGCAGCAGCAAATCCAATGCCGAGTGCTCGGAGGGCAAGTTGTTGATCGTGTCCGTTCCACACAACTATCTTGCCACTTTGTTGTCCGCCATCATGGCCTTCTCGGCCGTTTGTATGTGCCCAGGATGTTGTTTCGAGTCTCGGATCCTTGCCTTCCATCTCCTTAGGGGCTTTTGGCTCACACCCCAGAATGTCTTCTGCCATGGGAGATTAATCAACCCGTGCATTGCACGTGAGTTTTATGTGCATTGTGCATGTGTTGCATGAGAAGAGTCGCCAGATTAATCTACCCAGACATTGTACTGTGTTGCGCAAGTTAAATATTTATTCACATCGTATGATGATCCTCTAATTAGCAAGAAAATGGATTATATTTGTTAAGGAGTTAATGTACTAGATTTGTTCAAAAATTAAAAGTGTCTTTTGAATCCGCAATCATTGATTAATAAAAGCATCGTGTTTCGCATTTTTTAACTAATAAAAGCATCATGTGAGGCGCCTCACAAATCATTGAGAGAGAAGGGTAAAGAGTAAAATTTTGGTCCAACGGACAACATATATAACGGTGGGCGCACTTCGTCAATATCAGTATAAACATATCCCACCCACAACTGTCGTTCTTCTAACCGAAAAATATGATAGTAAATTCTGGTGAAACACCATTTATAAAAACAAAGAATAAATGTTTCACCAGAAAAGAAAAAGAAAAATGAAGGAGACGGCAGATTAGCTATTACAAAATTTGGAGGAAAAGTACCAAAAAATTCTTAAACTTGTTTGTATTAGTGTCTTTCAATGGGACTAATTTAGTTATAAATATTTTACATTTATGCAGTTTGTATATGCTAGTGGCCCATTCATGGACGATATGACGTTTTCCAGATTTAGTGGAAAGTGCTGAGGATGGATAGTAATCCTGATTTATCTCATGTTTGGTGATACTTTGAGCGTACTTGAATATTACCTAGATTTCTTCATCTTTACGATTACTTAAGGAGAAAATTTGTTGATTTTATTTATGCTGGATGTGGTGTTGGTTTCTTTTATTTTGGAGACAAGATATCATATTAGAGATCTTGATTACTACGGTTTGATTATTTCAATTTAAAGATATAACCGAGATATATAGTTTAATTACCTCGCATGTGTTTGATAATATAAATATACACATGAGCATTGCCCACATCCGATTCGATTAGAGGGCATGACAATTTAGTGGTTTCATTATCAGCCTCCACGAGTGCTCAAGCACAACGACGCCAATAGGAGGCTAACTTTTTCCACCTTCGACACATTCAAAAAAGAACCTTCTCCCTGCGTTAGCTTCCAATTTAACCATGACTGTTTAGCCTTGCGGCGTTCATGATTCCTTGCGCATTTCGTGCCGGTTTCTTGGCTTTTGTGCTGCAGCAAATATACAATATGGAAGCTCAAATCTAAAGTATATAAAGCTAAACACTAATTAACGTTGCAACTACAAAACGGATGAGAACCCAATAAAGCAATTTAGCAAAATTGTTGGGGATAAATAGATGATAGGGCTTATTAGAAAGCTCTTCGAAACAAGGCCGGGAAAACTTAGTATAATGATTGGTAGCGCCAGCAGGGTAGATAGCTAATACAATTGATTTAGCAAATTGTTATAAAGGAAGTCCGTCAAATCACAATAAAAAATTGACAACGGCGATGAGAGAACAACAACTGAGAACATACATCAAACCACTCAAATTCCTTTTTTGGAAGAGATCTTGGCAACTCTGGCTTTTTCAACGTCTCTCGAATATTGGCTTTCACATCAGCAGAAATTAGAACTAGGCACAATATGTGCGGACAGCTATATGTTATCTTGATAGCTATATGTTATCTAATTCAGAAAAAATCAGGAGCCGTTTTTCAAGTTATATATATTAACAGATGCAATCAAAGTCGAGGTAGGCAGAAAACTTTCTGTTCTAACGAAGACAACCAACTTATCCAAGTAGGTTTCATCTAGACGACAATAAGAGGCAACATTTAGGATTCAAGAAGCGGATAATATCTCACGACTGGACAAATCAATCAAGAATAGCCAAAAACGTGAAAAAAAGTTCGACAGTAAACATCTCAACCGAGTATTAAGTACCATCCGGAGGTCACGAATATACAAGAGTATAGAATGTCGTTTCTGCACGTCAAGACATAGAACACAGTACCCAACGAACTATGTCTCCCGTGTAGGGCTTCAAAATCAAACTTATACTTGCGCACCAACAAATTATAATTTTTTTTTTTCTTGTGGGACACCAATACTCTTAATTCTTTTTTGTCTGGCCAGTACCATAAACTTGTACTAGTAATCCAAAAATATCTTCTGTTAAACTATCGATTTATAATGTTTGCTGAAAATTTGATATGACAGCATTGGTGGACCATCTCAAGCAAATGGATCTAACTTGGCAATGGACGCATGCTACCATGTCAACAAGAGCATAACCACATTAGAGTTTTAATGTCCATGCACGCTGTTGCGTCTAATTTCAAATGGTCATATGGATAGAAGGTACTTTTGGTTATCGGTACAGAATATTAACGAGAGGAAATAGAGTTGGGGGTATTGATATCCATGGGTAATTTTAGTTTTTTTTTTTTTTTTTGTTATCCCTGAAAACGAATGCCATTTACCAGTTGTGACTTAGAGTCCAAGCGAATGCAACAACCCAATGACACGCCAGGCATGGCGGTTGTGATTTTATGACCTGCATCGGCCTTCACACCAAGAGATTGTTCCCTGACACAAATCTACCTTATATTCAAATCATACTATCGATATTACAATGGAGATACTAAAAACAGTGCAAGTTACGTCCATCAATATAATCAATCTTTATCCAAGGAATAAAAAAATCATGAAGGACTTACATAGATTTGGACAACGAATTTGTCGGGACAAATATAAGATTTATGAAAACATTGTATATTGACAAAGTTACCATCTCAAAAGAAAAAAGTTCTTATCGATTAAAAATTAAGTTTGGAATTAAGGTAGGTTGAACTTATAGGAATTGAGTATTTTTTTTTTTTTGGCCAAATACAAATTTGAGGTTGAATCAACTAAATTTAATGTAATACATCAGAAATGTTATCACATCCGGCATTGGGCCGACATCACTAGCAAATTGACCAGAGAAAGTTATCTCTAAAAAATTCATCTCTTTATAGTCACTAAATAAGGTTCTTACTCCTGGGAGTGAATGTAGGAAGTGCAGAAGGTGAACTAAGTGTGAACATTCAACCAAAGGCGTCTTGGGGATCAGCAGCAGCTAAGCATTGCGGCCATCAACCTGTCCTTTTATCTTTTTATAGTTCAAGTAGCTAGCTTACTTCGCCTCGTGTCGGAAATGATTGATTGAATCGACCCGCCTGATAAGGCAACTAGACTCGATCACCAGCAACTGTTGTGATTCCGTCTAACTATGCCAGGGGCTCCATGTTTTGTTTCCCCTCTTCATCTCAACCGCGCAGAAGGTGAAAATTCCGGTGTCAAGATTCGACCAAGCAAAAAATTATCCTTTCGACGCAATGCCATGTGTAATGAATCGCTTGACCAGCTCATCCGTAGGGAAAAAAAGGATAGTAACCTAATTTCTTTATTATTATTTTAAACTTTTTGCCTTGGATAGTTATTTAATACATGATTAATTAATTCACTTAAACATATAAGCTTGGTGACCTATTCCATCTCATATCCTAAAATCAGTCTGACAGCTATCATGAAAAAAGCATGCTGTCAAAAAAGGAGCCACCTCGCGAGCCCAGTCACCGGAGTGCATCCAAGCTGGAAATGGTCCAAGAGAATGCAGACGGTAGATTTTGCTGAGGCAAATGAAAATTTTAAGAGTAAGAATATCACAAGTACCGTAACTTTTTTTTTTTTTTTCAAAGTACTAAAGTGTCGTAACGGTGAAAAATTGTTCACTTTGTTGCCTAATCTGGCAATTTATCATAGGTGGCTTTTTTAATAAAGTTTATAATGTAACCTGACTTGTTTTTTAAAAATAAAAAATCAGATCCAAAGTGGAAAATCGACAAGAGAACTTGGCAATTGAGACTAAAACGACTACGATTAATGGCAAGGATTTAGAGGAACCAACTCTCTCTCTCCGTGTGACGGCCATTGGCTGCGCCGTCAGACTACCTTCATTCCTCAATGAAGTTGCTCGAGGAGAAACTCTACGTGACCAGCTTCACCTTCTGATGGGTGAACTTGTAGAGTTTTGATCCAGCGAGCGATAATGAGAGGTCATCTGAGAGTGTCGCGAGCAGGGGTTCAAATCGATCAGAGAGAACCTTTGGAATGAGTTATCACCTTCTTCTTGGGCTAGCACTTACTTGGCTTCCTCTGTGGATTTGCAGCAACTTGTGATTGTAGACCTCCATGACATTTCTTGATAACCATTTGGCGAAAAAAGTTTCCGACTGACTTGATCCGCAAACTTCAAAACTTGCACATCTTGAACATGGACACTAAGCACCTAGACTTCAAGTTTCTTGGCGTTCAATAGGATACCAAATCAAGTGAGGAATGGCTATGTAACAGAACTTCAAAGGAGATCTTTTTCCTGTGACTGGACTATTGTATTTTTTTGTCCTATGCTAGTATGAATCACAATGAAGAAAGCGTTCACTTGTACCAGTGATTACCGACTGTCCGAAAACTTGAAAACGACAAATGTATCTTAAATTCGTACGGTTTTACATTTCAATGATCTATAGCATTTCACATTAACTATAATGGTAAGTTTCACAAGATTAGCAACAAGAACTTAAACTGAACTAATTTTTTTTCCTCAGTTTTCAATATTTGCAGCTAGCATCAAACAATTCATTGCTATAAAAACTAGTGTGCGTGACCAATAATCAGCCACAATCGAATAATTATTCATCATTGAATAAAAAGGCATCTCAATTGCCATGAAGGGTTGAACCTGTACGCTCAATGAAAACTAGAGCTATTAAACGGGTGGATCGGGTCGGGTTTAGATCGGGTCATTAATAGTCCGACCAAAATTGATCCATTAACTCATTTATGACCCATTTATACCTAATGTAAACTTTTCGACCCATACCCGACCCGACCCATATTAATAAAATATTTTCATATTTAACCAAATTTAGGAAAACTTATTCTTATGATTTAAAAAAAAAAAAAAGATTACACTACTAAAATACTTCCAAACAATATAAATCTAATCAATAATTTTTTTTTTTCAATTTTTTATAATTTTTCAAAAAAAAAAAAATATTTTTTCTTTTTTCTTTTTCTTTCTTTTCCTTTTTTTTTCTTCTGCATCCAGAGAGAGGTTCGCCAGCCAACCTATTTAAAACCCATTAAATCACTAAGCATCCACCGACCAAAAAAATAAAATGCTACGCAACCCATTTACGACCCATTTAAAAATTGCTCAAGCTGACAACAAAAATTGTTCACTTTCCCATTTTCACTCCCAGTTAGAATGTCCCTGCTTATAGAGTTTGCTCACTTCCCCATTTTCACTCCCAATCAAAGAAAATTGCTCAAGCTGACAACGATGTAGGACTATCGGACTAGATTTTCTTGCCCAACATTCCAGTATACATTCAGTGTTTGTACAAAATATACCCGTTCAGTCTATGAATAAGGTGAAACAATGTTGTTCCCAAATATACATCGCCCGTTGTCCATATCTTAATCTTCTCGCAGACGTCTCATTTACCTGTTGGAAGAAGCAACCGAAAATTTGTCAGCCAACGGTCATTGACAGTAGCTTGAAATTCCAACTAAAAACTTGTCTCAAGATAGCAATCTTGAGTGGTAAAGAATAATTGAAACGAATTTCATTAAACAGTCGGAACAGAGGTAACAGGACACTAGAATTTCCTCTGTAGATTACAGTCTTCAATGGCAATTTTCATTTTCAAAGAAATGTCAGAAAACATGTTCATCCCATACCATAATTTTGGCGAACCAATGTGAATTTGTAAATAGCCTTCATTAATGAACCATTTTTCATGGATTTCAAGGGTCCCATGTGTCTGCAATAAGAGAAAACCATACAGCTTAGAGGGAAAAAGAGAGCAAGCAAAAGGAACACTTCACATACCAGACCAATAAATCAAAGTAAGGGAAAGTGAAATAGAAAACATAGAAACACCAATAGCTTTGTGCATTAAAAATACCTTGACCTATGTTAGGGCTTACACAGAGACCATCTACAAAGAATTCCCTCCCATTATGGGTTAACCTATTTAATTGCCTTCGGCAATCAAAATATTAAAGGAGAAGAGAAATGTGAGTCTTAACCCTCTCTACTCTAAAGCTGCAGCAGAAACCTCACTATATCTGAAGCTCATTAGAAGTAAGCTTCCAATCAATACCGTTCACAAGTAAGCTATCCAGCTCCAGGAAGTGCTCACTCAACCAAGTTCTATACAACATAAGAGTCAGATCTTTCTACCCCAAACAGAACTGCCAGTTTGTTTAACTTGTTCAGTCTCTAATTCAAAGCAACATCATTAATAATGAAGAACACGAACAGAGTTGTCTAAATGATCATGCAAAGAACCATAGCTCAAGAAGATAAAATGCTGCCAATTAGATCAAGGCCGTTGAAAAAACTAAAAGGGTACATCCGTCAAACGGCACAAAAACCTCAGATATACAACTTCCATGAATAACGTGAGACAGGCAACTGTCCTAGTAAGGCCCTGTCTACACAGAGAGATAATAAAACCCGGCATCATCTTTCGGGTAAGTCTAGGTCTCGCTGTAAAGTTGCCATCGACTTGTCGAAGCATAAGTAGTGGAACAAGAGGGAGATACCGTTTAACTTAGACTAAAGGCGCCTATTCCTCATAGTCCACGCTAGATCAAAAATGGTGAGACTTTGTGAGTGATGATTGTAACTTAGACCAGTTGTTTGAGCCCAATCTTCAGTCAGGATATTGTCCAGCAGCAATCGCTATTTATCAAACGAGCACGATTTCTTGGAACAGCGAGATAGGGACTACCCATCAAGGTAAAGCATCCTTTCAAGTTGAATTATTTCTGGTTAAATCTCGATGTAACTGCAACTTAAATGAGAAAGCATATAAAACTACAACAATGCTTCCCTAATTTCTAAATCACCATCACAATCAATTAGATGTCAAGAAAACTGAATCTCCATTTTCCTGATAATGACAGCAATGAGAGAGAAATGATCCATCCAATACAAATACAAATGATAATCATGTCTAACTCAGCCCAAATCAAAATCAGATGCTGAATGCAGCATCATCTCTGCAATTTCATGTCAACGTTCTAAGAACATAAAAATATGCACAATCCCCCTAATTTTATTGTCATGCAGTGTGACAATCAGACTATCTTGTCCTGACACATAAGGCAAGGTAACTGCCCCTCACAGCCCATTTAATACTAAGCATGAGATTCTACAAGAAACTATAAAAGATACCTTTCGTTTCTTGTTCGGAACAGCTCTTTTGGTCTTTGCCTACTTATCGTCTATATGATCTTCTACCATACTTGAAATTTGAGGTTCATCATTCTCGTAAAGATCATGTTCCCACTTATCGTATTGCCTCTACCTGCAGAAACAAGGCAGCAATTCAATCCGCACATGTTCCATCCAATAAATTAAGACATTTGAACCAGGCAAAAGCGAACAGTCAAAAGAGTACCCCGAGCAACTATAATTGTGCTCAGAAGTCCATATTACACCATTACTACGCTTAAAAATCAACTTACAAATGCCTATAACTAGAGGGAAAAAAAAGCCAGAAGCAATCGTATATGGGCCATATGCTCCTTTAGCAATTTACCAAAATGGAAATCCAACCATCCACATTCTAACCCTCGAGCCACAGCAATTCGGTGGCGGCCCACCAAAAAAAATTCAATAACCAGACCACCCGAAAGACCAGCACCTAGACAAAGACTAGGAAAACGACCGCTCCAAGGACACCGATCGCTCGAATTTCGTGACGACACGAGACCAGAACGAGAACCCAAAAGAAAGGAGGGGAAAGCAGCCGAGATTCTACATTTTTGGAATCCAAAGATATGGCGGCTAGGAATCCTATTTTCAAAATATGAAGGAATTCTTCAACCACAGAGAAATTCAAGTTATTCTTGTTAAGTCATTCTGGATCGGCATGCGCATCTGCCTTTGGCACTCAGTCTAAAGCAGCCTTGGGAGATCCTTGAGATAACTGCAAGCAATTTTGAAAGATCACCACAAAGCGAAAGAGATTTGACAACATGATATCGAGCTAGACAGCATCAAATGGAAATACGGAGCGCATAAACAAACAGAGACCAGAAGATAAAGAAAGCATGGGGTTTGTGGAGAAGCGAGACACAATCAAAGAAAGAATAGAGCTAGACAGCATCAGATTCAGATAAGTGAATGCCTTATCGTTGCAACTCCTAATCAGATGTTATCTGTCTTTTTTTCGATGAGTAAGATTTTGTTCAGAAAAAAACACAACAGAAAGGGAGTAATCCTGTCACAAGATAAAAATACACAAGCTCAGGCATTAGGAAGCACACGGAACTCTTATCAATAAGATGAAGTTGAAGAGCAGAGTGTGAGAATCCTGCTTGTGCCCATACTAGGCAAAGAGAGTCAATCAGCATAAACCTTAAAGCCCCTAATCGGTTCCAGTGGAGGAACAGAGAGACACAGGCAGATGGTGTCGTTTTTGCAACTTCAGCCACACTCAGATAATTTCGCAACCAAAACAGTGTCCTTCCACTTTTAATTTGAGCCACGTGGAATTCATGTCACCACCTTGTGACCTTCATTATCCATTTAAGCCATTGTGTAGGATTTTTAATGGGTTCATTGACCAAACTATGACGGATGGTAAATGTGCCATACAAATATAAATATATATTTTGGGATTTTTGTGGCTTGTTCCCTAAAAAATATTTGGTCTATGCTGCAACATTCAACTTATTTGTGCCATCAAAACATGCAAGTAAGGTTTTCTCTTTTAGTTATAAAAGCCACCTAAATGCTTATAGGGTATGGAGTGCTCTCAGTAAGTAAAATATGATGGCAAATACCCTTCTTAAGGAGAAAAAAAATTGTAGCGTAAGAATTTGGGAAGAGCTCATAAACATTGGGAACACGATTGTACCTCATATGCTTTAGGCAAAAAAGGAATACACTTCGCAAAACTCGAGGCCGTGTGTTTCACACATCATAAACGCAAAAGTCTCAGCCAAATCGTGCCCATAATCCTTACTTATCTTCCATTCTAGCATATCTTTCGAAAGTGCACGCTCAGAAAGATCCTCTATCGATGAACCAAACACATATAGTTCCGATAGGTTCTTCAAATATGAGATATCAAGTGTGGTCAGCAACAGGCATCTTGCAATATGAAGTTTTGTGACAGTCGAGGGAATTTGTGAGATGCATTCCAGAGCACAGCAATTGAAAGGCTGAAGAGTCTTCAAGTGAGGAAGTGCGCCTAACTCAGGAGAAAGGTTAGTAATGTTTGGGTGACCCAACGTCAAGACTTCCAGTTTGGATAATTTCCCAATCCACCGAGGCATGGGAACCTGCACCAACTCAGATTGGCTAGAGATCGCAGGCTCAAAGATGAAGAACAACAGTAGCTTCAGATTGATCAAGTTGGAAAGATCAGGATCGACTGTTGGTGCATTAAACATGATTGCCAGAGAAGTTAAGCTTTCTGGAAGCTTAGACAGGGCTGGTATATCTCGTAACAATAATAACTTCAATGATTTTAGATTCTCCAGACTTTCCATAGAGTCGGGTAACTCGATGAATGGTGAATTAAACAGATCTAACTTAGTCAATGATCGTAATTCCTTAATGGAGGATGGAAGTCTCTGCAAATGTAAGCAACTTCTCAACAATAAGCTTTCAAGATTTGTCAGCGCTCCAATGGAGTCGGGTAGGTGAGTAATGTCCGTGAGGTTCAATGAAAGATTCAACAGCGAAGTTAGACAATTGAGTGAGTCCCCTGCTTTTGATGACGGTGAAATATGAACATGGGGACTCTCCATGTTCTTGATACCCCACCAATCAGGAAGTCTTGCTATAGAAGTACAATCAAGGATAAGTTCTGCCAGAGCAGGCAATGTACCCAGCTCTTTTGGCAAATGGAAGAGACGATAACAACTATCCAAGTTCAAGTACTCCAAGTGCTTCAATTGGCCAATTGACGAGTCGATTTCAGCCAATTTACGACAATCTTCAAGAATCAATCTCTCCAATGTCAGGAGTCCAGAGAAATCGGGAGTCTTGTACAAACGCTTACATCTCGAAAGGTTAAGAACTTTTAATTTCTTGGCTCTCTGTAATACCAACAACACCATTGTCAGTAAATCTGTTACATCAAGAGAATGTACACACTGATAAATTAGACTTCTCTTGAGCTAAGGGTACCTTAATATGTCTCCATCCGTCCCAATCATGAGTTAATTTACTTCCTGAAAAATCGAGAATGACCAAATTACTCAATGAAAACTTGCTTAACTTAAGTATCCGCCGAGGAAAATTATGCCAAGAGAGCCATCTTAAATTGGGAAGGAGTTGGTTCTCGCTCAGTGAAAAATCCGTACGTGAAGTGATGAAGGGCATGTTATGCCGAAGGAGTGTAGCTTGGGAGAAAAAACTGTCAACTCTCTCATAAGAGAGGCGTTTCCTATTAACCTGAAGGAACCTTAATTTTGGCAACGCTGCAAATCCTTCAAGAGTGAAACGATACTGTGACCAATCCTCAAACTGCAAACGGAGGGCTTCGAGCTTTGCATTTCTCTAAATGAGAAAACAAAAAAAAATTATTAAAAGAAGGATGCGGTTAGATAATTAAGAGAACAATCTAGCTCATCTTTAAATTTGAGGTAAAGTTCATATTTATCTAAAGATACTTGAGTTCACTCTCATCATTCTTATAGACCAATTTGGAGAGGATTGACATAGGTTTTGAAATTTGAAATTTAACAATTTAAGAAATGTTTTATAATGTGTGGAAATTTTTAAGTTGTATATGTGGAGTTAATTGTGATTGTTGTTGCTGAGAGGGAAAAGGCCCCTGACTACTAAAATGTGAATTCTTGTGCAAAAAGGAAATTAGATCCAAGATTTACCTTCTCTCTCAGTAGCATCTCCAATGCGTCCATGTGATTGCATAGCCTACTTTGCTTATCTAATTCGCCCCCACTTTCTTGAGAAACAATTTCTCTACCGAGATCTTTGAGTTGATCATGCATCCACAGCTTGTTATCTTCTCCAATTTTAATCAATGACATCAACTAAAGAACTTCAAGACTTTGTATGGGGCATAAACCACAATCTCTCCACATGTATATTACCGTATTCTTATCATATTCATGGAAAAGACAAGCTATATCAAGAAATATTTGTCTCTGATCGGAATCTAATTCTTCATAACTTATCATCAATGTACTTCCAATCCCCTTAATGTCACCTTTTTTCCACTTCACCAAGTAATCATCCCACATTTCTTTTCTTTGTCCACATATTGATAAAGTCGAACCCATAACCTCTAGAGTCAAAGGAAGACCTTCGGCTATCTTCACAATTTCTCTAGATTGTTCCATCTTCTCAATTGGAGGGTGATCACTTCTGAAAACATGCATGCTAAATAGCTGAAGGGATCTTTCAGGATCCAAAACACCTACTAAGTAAGTCAACTTCACTCCGAATTCACGTAGAACATTCACCTTTCTAGTTGTTATAAGTATCCGACTTCCCAGACTAAAGCAACTTCGCCTCCCCAAAAGTGCAGTTAATTGATCCTTTTCATCAACATCATCAAGAAGAATTAGAACTTTTTTACTAGAAAATCTCTCTTCTATAGCCATTATTCCCTCATCCTTGGAATTTACACCTGGATGTGTGTTTTTAGAGAGGTTTGAGATTAGTTGATTCTGCACAAACACAATTCCTTTTGAATGTGAAGTTTCTCTAACATCAGCTAGGAAACAACAGTAAGCAAAGTCTCGAGAAAGTTTGTTGTAAACTACTTTAGCAAGAGTACTTTTTCAAATACCACCCATTCCGTGGATTCCCACAATCTTTACATCATCGGTGTTGGTGCCTATCATTCCCACAACTTCTTTTACACTATCGTCAACACCAACCAAGAAATCACTAACCACCAAATACGCTTTCTTCAGCTCACTTAAAACCTTGGTAACCACCTCTTTAACTATTTGTCCTTCGTGCCTAATGAAAAAATGACGAGAAGGCAAAGTAGAAAATGTTAGCTGAAACCTACGACAACAAGAATTGATAGTATTCTGTGGAAGCCAAAGGATGCAACAAGACGTGCAACTGTAACTGCAAGGGAACAGACCACATTGCATTGATCTGGAAGAACAAATTTATGGACATGCTAGGCAGATGCTCCAACTTGTGCAGCATTCGAACAGTTACGCAACCGTCAAAGTACAGTAGGTGATCGCTATATCTTGCTAATTAGAAGAAAAGAGGCTGAATATATTTACCGTATATCTGATGTGATAACAAGCTCCTCTTTCTCAAAATAGCTTTACCATTAGCATGTACGACACGTCTTAAGTGTTATGAATGATAAGTAAGAAATCCCTTAACTTTCAGCATACAACATAAGTTAATTTCGACCAACATTAATATGCACTTGCATTACATAAATACACGAAAAATTTCATACTTTACGTCATAAATATTTAACTGTCACATTAGACTGTTGACACACTACTCAAACAAAGGGAACCATCGTAGCCACAACTTTTCCATGTCAAAAGAAAAAAGGAAACTTTCAACGGAAAATTCTTCGTACTCGAATTTCATGGTATCCTGTATCATGGCGTCAATCAAGGGTGGAAGATGCTAAGTACCTGTTAGCCACGTTTTCTATGTTCCATCCCTTTAACCCTCCAACCTCATTGAGAGCAGCTCTCCACTTGCGGATGCTCTCATCGTCCACTCGCTTCTTGTTTTCATGCACGAGCAAGGCCTCACCGTAACCTCCGGTTTGGTATCTAACCTCAGATGGTTCGACATGATAGAAAATGGGCATGATTATCTGTCCCTTCCTTTTCCTACACTCCACCATCTGGGCCAACTCTTTCAAACACCACTTACTGGAAGCATAACTTTTAGAAATGATGGGTATGGAGATCTTCGATTGCTCAATGGCTCCAAGTAGATCCGGGCCGATCTCTTCACCTACACGGAGATCTTCGTCGTCTCTGTACGTACGGACTCCTGCATCTGTGAGACGTGTATAGAGATGATCCGTGAAGCCCGTGCGCGTGTCCGGTCCTCTGAAGCTCAAGAAAACTTCATAGTCGTACCCTTCCATCTCGACCAGTCGCAGAGAAAATGAAGCACCAAAGTCGCCCTGCTTTAGCAATAGCAGATTTCTGAGCTCTATGAAGCCAAACGATATGGGACAAGTAGAAATGTTACTGCAAACTGAAACGGGTTCGAACGATTATGATTTATCTCGTCGATCTCAACACCAAGTTTCTCAGGATAGCCAACATCAAGGAAGCAAGTTTCGGAGAACTTCGCCTGTGTCTTCAAAGGCTGAGCAAAGAGCAAATTCTCTCTAAATTTTCCATTGATACTTTGGGTCCTTCTACGGATTTGGCTTTTCGCAAGAACATTCAGCGGACGCCTTTTTTCCTCTCTTTTTTCAACGGTCTATCCTGGCTGCGGGACCATGATGGCCGACAGTTTGCAATGGGCTAGCTCTCACGTGGGTCAGTGATTGACTCGATGTCGTGCGAACTCAATAATAATTTGTAATATATGCAATGTAGTGACGAGCCCTCAAATTTTTTTTATTTCATTCTAGTAATTTTTTGTAATGATAAATATCCCAACATTATTAAATTATTCCAAAAACTCAGTCATAATAATTTTCAATTCGAAAATTCAAAGATCACATAAAGATCGGATGTGAGCGTGGCACGTCATGCAAATTTTCCACGAGCTTTACCCACTTTTTTGACTCGTTTCATCGATCTCAAAAACGCAAGATCCAGGAAGCTTCGCAATTGTCTAGAGAAGCGGAAAGCCTTCCTATTGACGTAGCAAAGAAGCAGTCAGCAAAAGAGACACTTGCCTGTATAACCTGGCGGACGGAAAGAAAGAAACGCGAAGAAGACGAGCTGGCTGACAAGCCGAGGTCCCAATTGGGGAACCCCAGTGCGAAGGTTCCTCATGAAGAACCAGTTCAATTGAATTTTAGCTCTGGTCAAAAGTCAATAAATTTAAATGTTCTTCATAATCCAGAAACTGGGCAAAGTCTTGTGGATACTATTTTCGTTAACATGCTAAAGGAATTCTGCTGAATGCTTTGATCTGCTGCAGTAGTCGAAAATGCTGCTAATGAGCCCATTCATGTACAATACACTGTTTTTTTTTTTTTTCAAATTTAATGAAAACTGCTAGGAATAAATAGTGAACTGAAATTATCTCATGTTTGGTTATATCTCGAGCGTACTTCAAAACTCTCCAGATTTCTATGTCTCTAAGATTATTCAAGAAGAAGATTTATCGTTGTTATTCACGTCCCAAGTCAAAACTTTGGATGCACTTTCTCGGGTTTCTTTTATTTTGGAGACCAGAAATCATCTTGGAGAAATTCGATAAATAATGTTCCGAGTTTGAACCGAATCATACGACATATCTAATTCACTTACCTAGCATGCATTTGAAAGTAAGCATATACGCATAGGGCATTGCCACGCGTCCGATTCGATTCAAGGCGTGATGATTTAATTATTTAGTCACAAGCCTACCAAAGTAGTCAATCCTTCGTCGTCAAAGCACCATTCACATCAGAACAGAGTTTCTCCCTCCATCAGGTTTCTTTTCTACCATCACAGTTTCGAAAGGGCATGCGAAACAACTACCATCTTTCCTCAAGCATGTTTGGTACGACTTCCTCACAGCCGCACAAGGGAAAAAATCTGCAGCTTCATTTCACTTCCATAATCTCGATTGCTGTCAAAGCCAAACCAACAATATATTAGTGGTATTCAAACTACTTTTGTAACATCTGTGATAATTTGGCTGCTGCAATCCAAGTTGGGAGATCATCGTTGGCAACTCTTTTCTTCCTCAATCCTTGGTCTATATTTTGATATCCGGCAAATAAATTCAGAGACCGATTGTGGTACAATCTACTTTGCTAATCCAAGTAAGAGCAAATGTTCCAGCAGGTCTCTCTTACGATCGCATGATTTTCGCTAAAAATAGCTGAATTTGTTGTGGTTCATCTTAGACCCACGAGAGTAAGTCCCTTGTCCCACTCATTCTCAAGAAACTCATAAAAAAAAAAAATCACTGGAAATGGGTAAACGGAAGTGAGAAGCTAGCTTATGTTAAATAGAATTGTCAAGTAACATCTAGAAGAAAAAAAATGTATAAGTTACACCCCCTATGTGAAACACACCGCGCAAAAAGTGCATATATAGTACACGAAGTTCTCAATTGCCCTAAAAACTACACCCTTTCCTGTGGAAACTATTCTAAGCTTTCGTTTTTCACGTAAACAAAAAGCAGAATGCTTCAAAACTGAAAGATCATTCACGAGAATATGACTTCACAACTGGAGAGAGCCACATCACATGCAGGAATCCACATCTGTAAAACAAACTGAGTGAGCATTTCCCCCAGAAGAAAGCCGCATATTGTGCAACTATCGATGCAATGCTTGCACAAAGTTCCAATTCTCATCTATGACCATGTGAACATACAACGAACCAATGCATTTACAACCACATTTGACCAAATAAACCACTCGTGCTATATTTGGAAATTGTGCAATTTGTCAGTTATACCTCATGCTGCTGATGAATGCCTCTCCATACTCTACTTGTCAGGATGTCCACGTTTAGCTTTACGGCGCGCATGATTCTTATTAGCATTTCGTGCAGGTTTCTTGGCTTTTGTGCTGCAGCAATTATACAAATGGAAGCTCAATCAAAGTGTAAAAAACTAAACAACACTTCATCTTCCAACTACAAATAGTCGACAACCAAATAAAGCAATTAAGCAACCTTGCACGAGATAAATAGATGGTATGAAGCTCACCCAAACAAGGCAGAGAGAAACTTCGAGAGAATAATGATTGGCAGAGCCAACAGAGCAGATGCCTAAGCACAATTTTTTTAAGACAATTGTTAAAAAGGGAACTCAGTATAACAATAAAAATTTGACGATGATGATAAAGAGAGCAACAACTCTATGAGAACATACCGCAAACCACACAAACTCCTTAGTTGCAAGAGGTCTTGTCAACTCATCCTTTTTCAAGGTCTCTCTAATACGGGCTTGTACCTGACCAGAAACTAGAACTAGTCATATATGTGAGGACAGCACATATTATACAACATAGAAAAACCAGAAGCCATTGTTCAAGCAGAAGATAAAAATAAAAAATAAAATTGATCAATACAATCAAAGTCGAGGTAGGCTGAAAACTCCTGTTCTAACAAAGACAAAACCAACTCATCCAAAGAGGCTTCATCTAGATGAATGGGAGGCAACATTCAGGATCAAAGAAGCAGATAATATCTCACAACTGGACAAATCAATCAAGAATAGCCAAAAATTTAAAGAGTTCGACAGTAAACACCTCAACCAAGTATAGAATACCATATCAAGATCATGACCATACAGGAGTCCAGAATGTCGTCTCTGCACATCAGTACATACACCAGTACCTGATGATGATAACTTGAAGCAGACTTTAAGAACTTCCCGTAGACACGAACTACTTCCTTTGTGTAGGGCTTCAAGGTCAACCTTAGTTTATCAACATGAGGTTTTGTCACAGTAACAATGTTATCGATATGTGGCTTGCTGAACTTCTTGACTTCCTGCAGAACAGGAGCATAGCCTTAACATAGATGTTCAAAGGAGATGAAGAGACAAGGGATCTCATATCTTATCCACCTGGTAGTAGGGATCGACAACTTCCTGAACCTTAATCAAGTGTGGAGTGAGAGCACTCTTAGATGACTCATAAACCTCAATGGTTTTTGTAGTCAGAGAATGCACATGCGGCTCAAGAGATGTTTTTACTGTCAAGCAGTGCTCCTTCAATGCTGGAATCCACTCCTTGAGAGAAAAAAGGAATAACTATAATTTTAGACCATAGCAATGATATTAAGCATGTATGATAAGTAGATGATCCACCATACTCATTTAACTTTCAAGCATAGCTAGATCAGTGATCAGATTGACACAGCATCAACATTTCTACGAAAAATATAGCTTACCTTCTTCATCGTCTCTACGTGAGGTTCGGCCCACTTTGCAGCTTGAGATTTCTTCTCCAAGGTCTAGCACCGTTTAGAAAGTAACACAGTTAAAGCAGCAGAAGACAATAAAGTCAGAATGCTTGAAAGAGTGCTTGAGATTTCTTCTCCAAGGTCTAGCACAGTTTAGAAAGTAACACAGTTAAAGCAGCAGAAGACACAATAAAGTCGGAATGTCTGCTTGAAAGAGTACCATGAACCATGGATGACCCTTTCCATTTACAATACTCACAACTTGGCAATAGTAAACAGTACCTTCTGAATAATAGTATTCATCGCAGGTTTTCCATGTTCTCTCCAGTGCAACTCAATGAAGGACTGCAATGAATAATCATCACATCACAATAACAGCTTTTACGAACAAAGATAGCACAAGAAGAACTACCTGAAATTGCGTAAGATGTATAGCCAACCAATGTGGGAGCCATGCACCATGAACCTGACATAAAATAAAAAGCATCAGCTTCTAAAGAAGATGGAAAGACTAACATGATGCGGAAAAACATTGATTGTATCATACAATCATTTACTTGCAGAATTTAGCACAAGATGTTTCTTGAATCTTCAAGATCATGTTTCCAAGAATAACCAAGTACCATCTATTACATAGGCTCTTAGGCACATCATAAAATGTGAACAGCAGTGAGATTGTGATTGGGAAATTTTTTTCATAGTAAATCAATTTCATATTATCTTTTCCTAGTCTCTTTTTCAGAGTAAATCGATTTCAATATTATCTTTTCCTAGTCTGTTATAGAAATATTTTTCAATGACAAAAATTTTCAGACGAGCAAGGGAAATCACCATTGTGCTACTTAGTAATGGAGATTTTTTGAAAACAATCTCATTGTCAAGATCAATTCTGAAAAGAGTATCTAGAAGGGGTCTGTCAAATAACAAAAACACTGCCTTCTATTTCTGAATACAGAAGATACCGTTTTAAGAGTTAATAACAGTTCAGGTCTTGTACCTCTGTTAGCTCCTTATGCTTTGAAGCAGCTTCAATCTTTGCCTTCAATAGTTCCTCCTGATTAGCCAAAAAGGATATCACAGGAGGGTCATCCCAGAGTTTCGATTACATAAAACAGGGCATGCAGATATACATACCTCAGCCACTTTAAGAGCTCGTTCAGTTTTACGTATCTTTGACTTCTGCTCATCATTGATCTTTTGGAGCTGGCAAGGAAGTTTATAAACTGATGTTAGCACACACCTACCAAACAGCATGAAGCTTGACTTTGCCAGCATTGCAGAGCAACAACTCATTCTATATCTAGATATGCACAAAAGTATGCTTGAATACATCTTTCCAATTCATGGATGAAATCAACTGTATAGTTTGTATGACGCCTAAAATCAAAACAAACACTTCAAGATATTGTCTTGAGTCAAGTAACCAAAGAAACATGATATGAATCTTAGTGCTGATCAGTTTCAAGCAGCCAAGCAGCATTGATTCAGACACCAAAGACTCATCTCATGCACATGGATTGCAGTTCAACTAAATCCATCTTCCAGGGCAATGTTTAAAGGAAAATCAATTGAGTCACATCTATAAATGCATCACTTTTGGAGAGTCCCCATAAAATCGAAAAAAAGCAAATGGTACACAGCTCATGTCACGATGTTCAATACATCATTGAGATGCTTTCATATAACCATATTTGTTAATCATTATGACCACAAGCAGTATCACCTGTTTACTTCTTTTTGTTAATCATTAGCTATTCTCATATAAACAAATCTAATGTTCATATATTTTACAATGAATTATAACCATATTTGTTGTGTATATTTTTTTCCACCTTCTAAAAATGCATGCTAATTATGAAAACCATATAATTCTAAATGGCTCAAAAGGTAAATCACCTTTGGAAGGACAATTTTCTGTCCATTTTTCTATGAGTCTATTATCTAATATGTGCAAATGGAAAAGCATCAAAGCAAGTAAGTTTGGTGAGACAGTGGTTTCAATAACCACCCTAGATAACCTATGGGTACATAAGAAATGTATGGAATCGATTCTTTTTAATGAATAGATCCGGTCGCAACTTCGAATATGGAATTCAAAGGGATCAAATAGGAAATGATACTCTTTATCATAGAACGATAATGAAATATACGATCAACCAACATTTATCGAATTTGAAAGAGTCAGAAGAATGGAGGTTATGCACAATGCCTAAGCCAGATGGACAAACTGTTTCCACGACTCTAAAATAAACAGAATAAAGTAACAGTATCATCCTTCGCTAATCCATCTTCACTTTAGAAAACGAAGAAGTATAAGTACCAACTAAAAACCTTACAAAACGCCAAATGCACGTATGCAATGCACATTTCTAGTCTTTTCTTCAATATAAGAGATGAATTTTATAGTCTAACAATCATGCAGTGTACCTAAAAGGTATATATTATAAATTATTATAGAAATAGTCCACAATAAAGAGATCAACATGTTATATAAAAAGATAATTTTGACATTAATCGCATGAAGCGCATTGATAGAGCCAAATTAATTGAGATCAAATCCATGTATGGGAATATCTCCAAATAGGAATGTTTCAACCCGCGCATTCCATGGGTGTTTCACTCATTTCTTTAGAAGTTTGACAAAAGTGCTGTGTGTGAATCAGCACTTCAGCATCACATCCAGGAAAGCTACACTAGAACGGTGGGTTAACTGTGAAGTTTCATGTCCAGCAAACACAGATAGTGAAAAACCCGTGATGTCATCTGTCAGGAGCTTTCCATGAGGCATCCATAGACGTTCTATTCATTACAGTAGTGAAGTTAATTATAAGCTTTATTCCAGACCCCTATACCATCACAAGATTTATCTCACATACATGTTGCTCCAACGAACCAGAGACAAGCATCAATTAAGAACAAATGAAATGTACAATGCAACAAGAAACAACAGACATAGATTAAAAGAAGAGAACCACAACAGCATGAGACTTTGTAGGGAATCCCATCACTGGAAACTTACATTTTCCAGTTTTGCATTTACTTCATTCATCCTCTTCTCAGCTTTACTCTCACGGGACTCCAAAACTTCCTTTTCCTTCAGCTGCGATTGTACATCCGTTTTAAGCTTGTCCACCTGCATAAATAAGCATTCCAGCATTATTTCACAAAACATCTGAACTTCTAGAGTTTCCATATCTTTGGTCCATTTCCAACCTGTTTCTCCAATTCAGTGGCCCGAGCATGAGCCTTCTCTATCTCAGCTGCAGCATCTAGTTTCCCCTTTTTCTATGAAGCAGAAAACCAATATCGTCAAAGCAAATTCTAAGACTTAAAACAAAAGCAACATCAAAACAACAGAAGATCGCGTGAGAAATACCTGCAGAGACGATACCTCACTCTGTAACGATGCAACTTTATCCAATTTCTCCTTTATGATCTTTTCCTTTTCTGCTAAGATCTTGTCCTTGGTTTGCAGCTCTCTAGTTTTCTCATTAAGAAAGGAATCTTCACACGGATAAACAGATGTAAGAGGCGTTAGACATAAAGCAAATCACATAGCAGCCCTTGTAAGACAATCTCATGCACAAAAAGCAGATTAAAAAAAAAGCCAAACTTTTCCACGTCCTAAGGAAGCCAGTAGCCATTCCACAAGAATGATTACGAAGCACTTCGATACAAATCGAATCCGCCTAAACTCCGCAAACGCACACCACATTCTACGGATGCCAATCCCTTTCCTTTCACTCCAAGATTCGACGAGCCCAAAACGCGAACTTCACTGACTAACATAACTCCAGCGTGCCGAGCTGCATTACACGAATCCGACCGAACGAACATTCGACAACCGCGACGACCCTCACCCCGCACTCACGAAGTAACAAAACTAGAGAATCCCGAGATCCAGCCACAGGAAAAAGCAAAAGAACCAGAACCGCATCGGCATCGGAGGCGACGAGCGGACTCACCGAGGACCTGGATCTTGGACCTGAGCTGCTCGACCTCGGCCTTCAGCGCCGACTCGATCGCCTCCGCCGCCGCGGCCTTGGCCTTGGCGCCGCCGTCGTCGTCAGCCCTAATCGAAGGAACCCAGATCAGAGCGAGGAGGAAGAACACGATCGGGAGCTTTGATGCCGCCATGGAGATCCTCCGCCCCACCACCGCCGCCGCGACGGGCTGCGCGAACTCCCTCCGAAGACGGCGGAGCGGTTCTTCTCTCTCGCCTTCGATGGAAATAAGGAGCAGGAAACAACCTCGGAACGGGGAAGGAAATCGAGAGCCGGAGGAGCGGAGGCACGAGGGGGAGATCGTATTTAATCCGGAATCGAATCCGTTTTCCGGCGAATAAATTAATGTTTTGTTTTCGAGAAATTTAATTTAAAGGGCGGTCCGCCACGCGGGTAGGTGATGGACAGCCACCAAATTAAAGCGTGGTCTTGACGAGGGGAAAAGTTACCAAAACTAATTTTAAATCATGACTATGAGGACACATTTACCTAAAAAAACAAAAATTGTATAGCATTAAAAAATTTTAATTCGACACATTTGTCTTTAATTTTTTACTTGTGTTACGTAGCACAGTTACTCTCCATTAAGATTTTATTAGATGATTCTTTAGCCAAAATAATGTCATTTTTATTTCTTACTTTTTGCTTAATAGTATCCATGTAAACAGATCTTTAATGATTCATAAATATAAGTTTAGAACTTTTTGTATCATTAGAAAAATATTATGATAAATGCATTATAATTTGTATAATTTGAGATTTTTGGTGGCTTTTGCACTTTTGATAATTAGAAAGACATAATTTTTTCTAATCAAAAAGGCAATGGAAATTATTATTTTTATTCGGATTTGGGGATCCCACCACCGTGGGGAAGTCAATTTTGCAGGCCATAAAAAAAAGAAAAATCGGGAAATCCGGAAAACGACGCCGTATTCGGAACATCGTGCGAGATCTTTTCGGGGAGCCAGCCACGTGAGGAAAGCTGGTAGCTGCGTTCGTACGCAGCAAAGCTATATCGGCGCGAATTCCCCGCCGTCGGATCAGATGGCAATCGACGCCGATCGTCTGACGAAGCGGGGGGGCGCTCCTCCACCGTCGGATCCAAGAACAGATTTCGCCGGTCCGGAAGGAAATTCTGTCACGTGAAGCCACGTCCGCTCGGCAAAAAGCCAATCGGAAAAATGCATGCGGAGCGGGGGTCCGGGGACACACCTTTCGAAGTCGCTTTCCTTTTTTACCTTCAAAAATCGCAAGTAGATCTGCGAACGGCTCGTGTTACGCTACCTTCTGCTACAAGGTATCTCGTAAGTCGTAACGAGAGACTTTCCGGCTCGATAGTAACTTCATTGGGTGAGGGCCACAAGCTCGCCAATCTCCGACTTTCGAGTATAAGGTGGTAGTGCGAAATAATTATAGTCCAAATTGAACATTCCATAAAGGATGCAAGACCGTCATGATAATGCACCTTTTTATAGATACAAAAAGGTGTCACTTTGACTCTTGTTCATGTCTTCCGGCTTTTTCTCTCGTCAACTGTTGCTTTTCCCAACCTTTCAAGTTGTTTTCCAATAATTCATCCTTTTTAAAATATAAAAGAAAAATTATACCTTCAAGTCTTAATATAGACGTCATGATATAGGTTATGATTAACCTACAACGATGCATATAAAAGGTTCTATTTATTCTAGAGTTAACACAATTAAAAATTCTTAAATTAATAAATCTATTATAAATTTATCCTAAATTGATTTTTTTATCCCCAAAATCCCAATCAATACACCTATGAGTCCGTGACAAATTTATTTTCCATTACTGTCAAATTACTAAAATAAATGACACGTAATTGTTGACAAGTATACCAATTTTGGATTTATCCTCCATATGTCACAAATATTCCACTTTATGGATTTTCGTAGTATTAATCCAATTTCAAATAAATTTATCATAAATGTATCAATTTAGAGTTTTGTTGTAGTTGATAAATTAGTTAATAGTAAATTTGTAACAGCAATACCAGTTTAGAGTTTTTTGTGATCATAAAATTAATTTGAGATAAATTTATCACGGAGATATCAGCTTGAGGTTTTCCATGTTATCAATCATTTTTTTAGACATAACTTATAAAATGGTGGACATGCACGCAAAAGGGATATTAAAACATCAAATTTAAAAATTTAAACTATTAGTGGAGGAAGATTACCCATGTGTAATAACTCGCCGTTCCCGAAGACGGAGCGGTTATGTGTATTCCTTCTTCGCTTTTGCCGCCGATGTAAAAGATGAGCAAAGTAAACCTCCCACGGAAGAAAACGAAGCCAAAAAGGAGGCGCGACACGAGGATTCGTATTTAGATCGAATCTAATTTATATTTTTAAATAATTTTATTTTCCGGAATTAAATTTAAAGGTCGGTCCACAAGGTGGGTAGGTGATGGAGAGCCACCAAATAAAAGAGAGAGAGAGAGAGAGAGAGAGAGAGAGATTGCATGAGTTCGTTTGACAATTTAAAAAGATATTAAATATTTCCGGGAAGGAAAAGGGAAAAGATAATTAAAAAAGGACATTTATTAATGGATTTGGATTCAGATTTCAGATCCCACCGTGAGGAAGTCAAATTTTGCATGAATAAAGAAGAAGGGGAAAAACGAAAAAAAAAAAAAAAAAAAAAGAAGGTAAAAACGACGCCGTCACGCATGTCGTATTTGGAATGTCATTCGAGATCTTTTTGTGGACGTCCAAGTCAAGAGTTTTTAGTAGAATCAGGCACGTGGGACTGAACTGGAAGACGTTTCATACCTTCGTAGGAGGACTGGCGGTGCTGCGATCATGCACAAGGATAGAGAAAATGGTATAAAAAATTAAATTAAATTTATTATATATTTACCAATTCTTTTTTTTTTTTATCGATCATACTCTACTCATATTTTAACTACTCATTTCTCTCGACTTTTATCATACCTCTCGCGTAGCGTGGGATAAAAACCCACATACGTAAATCAATTCGTCCATATCCCAACCCCTCGAGAAGGTGGGGATTCGAACCACCACCTCCCCCTGATAAGCATTTTAATTGTGTTAATTGAATATTAAATATTTTCGTATTTTGTTAATTAAATCCAATCCAATCAATTTTAGCCGAAAATTATTAATATGAATGCCAACGCTGACGTTGATATTTTTAAAATAATATTTTGATACATTTTTAAATTTTTATAATTTTTATTTTCAGAGTAGGGACTGGTGCCCTCACTAGTACTGGGTGAGGGCATCGCAACCCTCACCTTCTCAATGCCCTCACCAAGCACTAGGAGCAATCAATTCACAATCCAATTCGTTCCCACCTAGAAATCAAGAATTGGAACAGGAGGACTAATTTTCGGTATATGGAACTAGGAACCGAATCGGATTGGACTGGTTCAATCGATCCGATCCAGTTTCTGTATGGTCCAACATAACTGGTCAACGTCCAAGTGAAAGTGGCCATGGAGCTCCACCACCGGATGCTGGATCGTTGGTCATTGGCGGATAGTCCCCTACAATAAGAGTAGATTTGGGAGGGAAGTGGTAAGAGGGGCATCGAATTGCAGTGTCTTAGATCTGTGGAAGCCATTGAAATCGGCATATATAGAGAGAGAGAGAGTCTATCGAGTTTGTCCTAAAATTATGGACTAGCAATACATCATATAGAGGTGGAGACTCATGGAGATGGAGAAGATATGTTTATTTTGATTTTCTATGACAAAATCTATCCAATTCAAGTAGTCTACTTCCCAACCTAGAATCTGAAATCGAACCATCCGTCAACAATTCCAATTTAATGGAATCAAGAATCAAAATGATGCCCTTGGAAAATGCTTAAAACCAGCCATTCCAATGAGGCAAGGGCTTGAAGGACATCAAAGTGGCCAAGTGGTTCCCGCTACACATTCCTGCTAGGCAA
Organism: Eucalyptus curtisii; assembly: GCA_017140595.1. Taxonomy (NCBI): domain Eukaryota; kingdom Viridiplantae; phylum Streptophyta; class Magnoliopsida; order Myrtales; family Myrtaceae; genus Eucalyptus; species Eucalyptus curtisii. Next base: position 16,150,715 of record CM029496.1, read on the forward strand.
AGGGTTTGCAACCCTTGTTGGGGCTATAAGAGCCATCAAAGTGAGGATGCATAAGCCCTTACCCAAATCTAGTGAGAGTTGCCAAGCCCTCGCTTGGCCTTAATCTGGCGAGGGCGTTGTGACTCTCGCTATACTAGGGTGAGGGCTTGCACAAGGGCCGCCAAGCCCTTGCTCGGAGGCAACGAGTGTTACTCAATCCAAAAACCAATTAAAAAAATAAAAGGAAAGATGAAAAATACAAACAAATAATTTTAAATTTTAAATTATTATTAAAATATTATTTATAAAGTTTAAAATTAAATTGATAAATGCATAATATATTTAAAGCTTTTTTAGTAATTTTGTCATGATGAAATTGTCGGTGCAAATTGTCCACCGTCGGATTAAATTAATTCCATTTCGATCATGGGATGAAACGGCACTTCTCGCCATCTGATCAAAAGGATTCAGTGGGTACAAGTAGTTTTGTCACGTGAAGGCATGGCACTCGAGAAAAAGCCCTAGGAATGCATCTGGAGTGGCGGACATTAATGATTGTTCTTACGGTAAAAGGATTATTTATTATTTAAGAGACCATGATTTTTTTTTTTTTTTATATCGTGGGTGAATCTCCGAATAGCTTGTGTTGCATTACCAAATCATATCGCATCTCTCATGAAGACCAGTTATGATATATCATCAATTCGAACTTTTAAATATAACCAATCATAACTCAAATTAAATGCATGGAGGACTCATAGCGATGATTACTCGTTCCATCCTTTTGCTAATACAAAAAGAAGTCACTTTTTATTTTCTTCATGTCTTACGGCTTTTTCTCTAGTTAACTATTAGTTTACCTGAAGAATCTCAATCTTTGAAGTTGTTTCAAACCATTCCATACTCTTTCAAATTTGATTTCTTTTTAAATTTTTAAATATTAAAAAAAAGTTATGATATAGGTTAACATTAACCTAGAATGATGCGTATAATTTTATTTTATTTTTTTGCTTACAATAGAGCCTGCATGGATATAAAAAGATATCTTCAGTAAAGAATCGAAAAAATCTTTAGGATCGATAAGGCATGCTCCCAAGATACTCTTTAACCACATTTAGTAAGAAAATGTATGATTGTCAATAAACTGACTACGAGTAACACAATAAATTATCACCTTCTAAAATAAGGGTGCCGCTTAATGAGAAGTTTCCAATCTTTCGAACTTGTTTTACGGGAAAGAATGGCGTCATGGGTGGGTTTAAAAAAGAATGTTCTGAATTAATTGCTGTTACAGAGTCAAACGGATCAGCTATGAAACCGTGGTTGTCCTTGATTTGCACATAATCTTCTGAAAGCCCTTTGCCACATTCATTTTGGTATTAAAATTAGAGTAAATACCACGAAAAATCTTAAATTAATATATTTGTGATAAATTTACTACAAACTAATCGAATTGGTACACCTGTAACAAATTTATCCTCCGTTAATTTACGTTAAATTTTACTATCAAATTATTAAGTTAGATGATACGTAATAGTTGATGGACGTACCGATTTGAGACTATACCCTCCGTTTGTCACAAGTGTCCTAGTTTATGATTTATCGTGGTAGTAATTTAATAGAAATTGATTTTACCAAAAAAAAAATTTAATAGAAATTAATAGTGATGAATTTATCATAAATATATCAATTTCATGAATTTTTAATAATAAAAATATTAATTTCAAATAAATTTATTGTACATATATATTAATTAAGAATTTTTCATAATATTAACCCGTAACATTGTCAGCCGGCGAAGCTTTTAAAGCAGAAAACTTTTCTTCTCCTTCAGTTTCGTCAAACAAGTACACTTTAGACCAACTTCTAATTTTTTCCATAGAAGTTAAGACATGTAACGGTGGTCTTCCACCGGAGGTATAATGATTGGCCGTACCCCCACAAATGTCGGTCGTTAGATTGAGATGAAAAGATCCCGGTCATTGAATTCGAACCAGTTTGCATCCAGTTGGCAATTATTGCACAAGGTCGGCTATCCCACTCACTAGAAAATGGACGTCTGACACGGTACAAGTAAAATTTAATGACGTTTTACAACGTTATATAGTGGTACAAGACTGTGTTTAATGGATAGGATAAAACTCTGAATATGATAACTTTTATCATATCAAATATTTGAAGTGTTGCAAAATCCAAATAGGATCGGATATGATTCGAATATAGCTCTAATATAAAAATCCCACCGAGGGGGTGTGATAGACTTGGCTAAGATATCTATCATTTAAAAAAAAAAAAAAGTAAAAGAAAAATGTGCTCCAAGTCGAAGCTTTCCTGAAGCTTTTCTCTCACACGCTCGGTCATCGTTGCATCCAACCGTCATCTCATTGCAGCCACCTTCGTTGCCGCCATCTCACCACCATCTCACCTCATCGCCCTCTCCCGCCGTCGTCCCCGCCAAGTTTGCACCTCTCAGTTGATGTCTCTTCTCGCCACGACCACCCTCAATCCCAACTACTATCGCCTTAGAAAGCCTCTTCTAGCTTTGTCACATGCAGCACCAAGCAAATCCGGGATTGACCTCGAGCACCAACAAGCCAGGGTGGACCTGAGGGCAAGGATCGAGCACTGACGAACCGAAGTTTGAGACTGGTGCTCGATCTGAGCCTCGAATTTTGTGTTACTATACTTATTGCGATTTCATCGCTAGCATCATTGCTTAAAGGAAAATCTGTCCATAAATATCTGGTAAAACTGGAAACTTTGTGGGATCTTCAAGTAGAGAACAGATGATCCGTATGTATATCAAATCTGGATGCTTCGACTATGCTCAACATTCTGGTTTGGTTGAGGAAGGCCTGAAACTTTTGGATCCCCTTCTAGACACATGGACAATGTGATTTCGAGAAAGAGAGAGGATGGATGACGGGTGCGGTCAAGAAGGTCAGTGCAAAGTGAGAGGTGCGAGGCAGACGAGAGACAAGTGAAGGACTGAGCAAGTTTATGATGACGGCATGAGTGGATGTTCCAGACGGCGGAGGTGGTCGTGGTAGGTCTGGACAGCAATAATATACGGTTTTCACGACTACGATAATTAATTGTTTTTTCCAAACCCCAACAAATTGATTTTTTGTTTTTTTACATTTAATCCAATTTTATCCATGTATATCCCGACATTACCAAATGATGCATATGATATTTCAAATCATACCCTATCTTTATCCTATCCGACCTTATCCTATCATATAAAAAGGATAAGGTCGATACTAATGTAACTTTTGACTACCGGGTCCTAAATTAGATTGGATAGCTCGATACTAATATACTTTCTATACAGACTTGATTACGACGGATCATTACGAATGTTGTAATTTAAAAAAAAAATCAAATTTACAATGTTAAGTTCTTGATTACAATGGAACTTGTAACTTTTGGAAATTATTATATTTAAGAAAATCGGAAACTTATGACTTTTTGTTCTTAATTAAGATTAACCATCGTAAACCTTCGAAAAGTTGTCATAATTGAAAATATATGATTATGACTTTTGTCATTATTTACTACCAACTGCTAAAATCCTCTGTAGACCGTGGAAATTGAAATGAAAATTCAAATTTACAATGTTTTGTCATTATTTTATGAAGAATTATGATACCCCTTTGTAAACATCGTAATTTAAACAATTTTAATATGTTTGACCAAAAAAATCAATCCTAATATGATGTTTTGCGCTTGGTTACAATTAAACATAATGTAAATAGTTATAATTAAAAAAATCTACATTTACGATTTTTTTCTTGATTACGATGGATCGTGGTTAACACTTGTAAGCCATCGTAATTAGCAAAATCAAAATTTACTAAGTTTGTTTTTTATCAGAAATATTTCTAAACCGTTGTTATTTTGAAGAAAAAAATACAAATTTAAGATTTTTGCTCGTGGTTACGCCAGAATCATCATAATTTTTCTTGAATTGTCATAATTTAAAAATATCACAAATGTACGAAACTTTGTTTATTATTAACACGGACTATTGTAAATCTTTATAAATAGTCGTAATTTTGGAAAATCCATATTTATGGCATTTTGTTCTCGATTATGACAGATCATAGTAACTCTCTACAAACCGCTGTAATTGATAAAAAGATATCCATATTCACGAAGTTTTGGTATTAGACCATCATAAGCATTTATCTAAGTGTTGTAATTTTGAAAAAAATCTAAGTTTACAGTATCACTCTTGATTACGAAAAGTTATCGTAATTGTTTGTAAATCGTCTTAATTAAAAAAAAATTACGTTTTACTCATTGTTATGAAGGATCATTGTAAACTTCTTTAGATGGTAGTAATTTGAAAATTTCAAATTACGACGTTTTGCTTTTGGTTAGGAAGAAACAATGTGACGTTTTGTAAATTATTGTAATTGAAAAATTACTTAAATTAACAACGATTGGTTCTTAGGCCATTGTAAACCTTTGTAAACTGTTGTTATTTAAAAATCAAACTTTATGACATATTGTTCTTGGTTACGATGGAACATCATAAACATTTGTAAACTGCCGAAATTAAAATAAATTCAAAGTTCTCGTTGTTTTATTCTTGTTTATGATGTAATGTTGTAAAGATTTATAAACTATCATAAGTTTGGAAAAATCCGAATTTAGGACACTTCACTCTCATTTATGACTGAATCATCGTAAATTGTGGTAATTCAAGAAAATCCAAATTGACGATATTTTGTTTATTGTTACGATGGATCATTATAGATCTTTGTAAATTATCATTTCGAAAATTTCAAATTTACGACATTTTGCTCTTGATTACGATAGCAAAAATCCGATATTTTCACCTGCAAGGATCACCAAGAGGGAGTCAAGTTCGAGGTTGTTAACATTTTCAATTGAATCCACCTTCACTTAAAAGTTTAAGTCAATTAATTATGGGCAAACTAAGATTGTTAATGCACTCCAATGGGGAACTTGCCAATGGAGAGCCCAAGTCCGAACTCATCAACATAACCAATTAGACCACTTCTAATAAGTTATTGATCGATTAGGATTATTAACTACTCCACACAGCCTTAATTCTCCGATGTGGAACTTTTTTGACTTAACTCACACGTACATTTCAACATGGACCTTGTAAATCTTTGTAATTAAAATTAGTGTTTTTGTTTATGACTGACTGTCTATAAATTGTCATAATTTGTGAAAAAAATCAAATTTATAGTGTTCTTTTCTTAGTTAATGATTCTTTGTGAGATTGAGATATTATTTCATGAGGAATTATAGGACTAAACATTATTTGAGCTATTGGGTGTAATTGGGGCTTGGAAATACTAGGAGTATTTGAGTGACTTGAGTGTGATTGTAATTTTTGTTGTATCCTCGTGGACGTAGGTTACTATAATTGAACGACGTAAATCTGGTGTTTGATCTATTTCCTTATTATTTTTATTTTTATTGTTTGATCACTTGCTTTGCAATAATTGGCATCAAAGCCGAGCTCGGTTGAGTTGAAGCAAATTGATGGCAATAGAAGAAGGAAATGTGAAAATCAACAGATTTGATGGGAATTATTTTGTTTTTGGAAAATACATATTTAGGATTATCTCTCCAAGATGAAACTACACTTACCCTATCGGGGGAGAAGCCAAAGATGATGAAGCAAGTTGACTGGGAATTGCTGGATGATAAGCCTTGGGTGTTATTAAGCTAAAGTTGGGTCGTGACGTTGCATTTGACAATGTGAAAGAGAACACCATTGTAGGTTTGATGAAAGCCCTATCGAATATGTACGAGAAGCCCTTTGCAATCACAAGGTCTACTTGATGTGATGTCTATTTAACTTAAAGATGAGCGAAGGTGCGTTAGTTGCGGATCATATCAATGAATTCAATGTGATTATTAGTCAATTGAGTTTAGTTGAATTGACTTTAAAGATAAGGTACATGCTTTAATTTTTAGTGAAGACATAGTTGTATAAGAGAATCTAGTGAATCTATAATTGCTGCTTTAGTAAGTAAAAATAGAGAAAGAACTAGTACCCATGTTAGCAAGACTAATATAAACATGCATAGATCGAAATCAATTTAGGACAAGTGGTGTTGTTTCATGGAGTTGTGGCAACAGGGGTATCTTAGAAGGAATTATCTTAAATTGAAAAATGAGAAATATAAGGAAATTAGAGTTGATTTTGCACATGATGGTGTGGTTGTAGTTGATGGTAATTTGGATAATGTTGATTATATCTTATCCGTCACTAATGATTCGTCGTTTGATGGATGGATTATTGTTTTTGGTTGGTCGTTTCATGTTATACTAAATAGAAACCGTTTTAATATTTATCAATTCATGATAATAGTAAATTGCAATTGGGGAACAATGTTGAGTGTGATGTTGTAGGTGCTGGCGACGTTAAAATCATAATGCATGAGAGTGTCATGAGGAAATTGATTGGAGTAAGGCATGTTCAGAATTGAAGAAGAATATGATTTCCTTGAGTGCTCGAATTAGTTAGGTGTCGATATATTTCACAATGTGCAGTTTTGAAAAAAATTTGAGATGCCTTAGTGATAATGAAAGGAATCAAGCACATTGGCTTGTATGAACTTCAAGGTGAGATAGTGACGGAATTCATGGAGGAGACATCGGATGCATCAGTTCAAGAGTCTAAATTGTAGCACATACGTTTGGGCACATTAGCAAGAGAAGCCTGAAGGTTTTAAGTTAAAAAAAATCTATCGTGTGGTTATGTTGCTAGTGAATTGAATGTATACATGTGTTGTGACTTAGATCAATGGCAGAAAGTGCAGTTCAGTATGGTTGTTAGAGAAACCATGAAGACTGCAGAGTTAATTCACTCGAATGTTTACATGTTGTTGCAATTTCCTTTAAAGAAGAATGCTAGATTTATACTAAAAGCTATAGATAACTGCTCGAGAAAGACTTGGGTGTTTGTGCTTCGGCACAAATTTGTTGCTATTGTCAAGATCAGACAGTTGGGAGCTTTGATCGAAAATGAGACTAGTAAGTCGATCAAGCATATATGAACTAATGGTAGCATGAACTTTTGCTTAGAGCTATTAAACGAATTATACATGAAGGAAAACACAGTGAGACACCGTATTAATGCTAATAAACCACAAGATGTTGCGGAATTGATGAGCAAAACATTATTGGAGACGACCCTAAAATGCTCTCTAATGATGATATGGCTAGGAGATTTCTAGCAAATGCGCTTAATATGGTGAGCAACCTGATGAATTATCCCTATTGACTACGATCAAATGTCGACTCCCGAAGAAGAGTGGTCAGGTAACATTGCGGAGTATTATACTATTAGAATATTTGGCTGCTCGTGTTATGTTCGTTAGTGATGGTAAGTTCGATGAGAGGATAAGAAAGTGCATGTTCCTATGTGATGCATAAGGTGAATGAGGTTATCAATTGTGATGCCTGAAATTAAATTTACCTTTTATTAACAGAGATTTTACATTTGACGAGTCTCTAATACTTCTAGGTAGTAGTGTTTGTGGCAATATTTATACTGATCTAAACGGTGTTCGGTTTAAGATGGAGTTGCAACTAGAAACTCCTACGGTAGTGGGTACAAGCGGAGCAATCAACACAGATGGTACTTATAGTGAGGTGGAGCTTATTGAACCAACCATTACTGTAACTATCAATATTGACAAGGTAAGTGTTTGATCTCCTAATATGTATGGATGCAATGCTTTAATTTGTAGTTGAGGAGATTGCGTTAGAAAATTCTTGTGAAGCAGTTAAAGGTGCAGACGTAGTTGGAGTTTTGACAAGGTCCACAGTTTTGGCAAAATTCAAGTAGGGCTTGGACTTAGAAAATATTTGTGACAATTAAGCGCATTGGGGGCTGTGAGAGAGTAGCAATAGAGTTCGAATTATTAGTGAAGCTATTGTGACTTGGCTCAAACGTCAAGTTAAGGTGGAGATTATTAAAATATGTCTCGAATTTGAGCCTAATAGACAAAACCCAACCAAGATTAATTGTTATTTGTGGAGGTTTAAATATTCCAAATTGGATATTTTACGGTTATCCAAAATCAAGCAATGCATAATGTGGAAATTGCATCTGTGTTGAAATCGCGATCAAGAACATCTATTAGAATCCATTTTAAAATAGGAAAGTTAGAATTTAGACTTTGCTCGAAAATCAACTTCTCTATTAAAGTCGGTGAAGAAAAACACTTTCAAACGCCCTTTTCTAATGCACGTTGACATCACGGTTATGTCTGGAAAGTCCATCATTGACTTGAATTAGAGCAATATTTGATCAACTTAAATAAATAGATATATATTCGATCGTTGGAGTTTTTGTTTTGGCGGCATGTAGATGAACGTATACAAAAAGTGCTTCTATATGAACAGGTCTTGAAGCGCCGCTTGTGTGCAAGTGCTTATTGTGTGAAGAGATGCAAAGGGAATTCGTGAATTACATTCATGAAGTCAGTGTTCAAATCGTGAAACTCTTGTGATAATATTTGTTTAATTTTTTTCGTGAGATTGAGAAATTATTTCGTGAGGAATTATGAGGATGAACACTGTTTGAGTTATTGGGTGTAATTAGGGGTTGAGAAACACTGAAAGTATTTGAGAGCTCAAGATGTTTTGCACAATTTTCCATTTTCTAGCATGACAATTTTTTTAATTTTCTGCGTGATCTTTTATTATTCTAGAGACTTTGAGAGCTCAAGGTGATAACTCGAGGATGTTTTGTTTTAACACAGCAGAGGGTCTTTCATGTCTTGATGTGATGTGGAGTGGAATGTTCAAGTGGAGAAGTATCAAAAAAATCTTAAACTTATTACACTGGTATCATTGATCCTAAACTTTTCAATTGAACCAATTTAGTTCTAAACATTTTACATTTATGCCAATTGAATAAATCCAATCAATTTTGGCTAGAACTCGCTAACATGAACACCGAATGTCCTACCTTGCACGACCAACATTTACGTGGACAAAAATTTATAATTTTTTTTAAATTTTTTTTTGTATTATTATTATTTTTATCTATTATTTTCTTTTTCTTTTCATTGTTGTTGGCAAGGGTCGCACTGGATGAGGGCTTGCAAGCCCTTGCCGATCGTTGGTGAGGGCCATGGCCTTTGCTTAGGTCATTGCCGGCCGTGGGCAAGGGTTCCCAAGCCCTTGCTTGGCTTTGAGGTTCAAGCCCCTACCATATTCGACAAGTAGCCTTCGACCTTGCGGCCTCTAGTGAGGGCTCGATCCTTGCAACCTGGGCAAGGGCCACGACCCTCACCAGTGGCCAACGAGAGCTTGCAAGCCCTTGCCTAGTGGCTAGGGAGGATCGCCGGCAATGTTCACAAACCATAATGAAAAAAAGGAAAAAAGAAAAAGAAAAGAAAAAGAAAAAAAATCAAAAATCAACAAATTGTAAAATTTGTCAACGTTAATGTCAATTGTGTCACATAGGTTGTGTCGTAGGACGGTTGGCATTCATGCCAGCGGGGATAAGTACATTAGAAGTGCCAAAAGTTATGTACGGCGCTTATTTTGGTGTCAAAAGTTTCCGTCGGATCACTTAAATGCCAAATCGAAGGAAAAACGATCACTTTGGTGCCACCGACGAGAAATTCCAGCCAAAATAATTACGTGGCTTTTATATTTAAAAAAAATCAACATAGCTTTTAAATGACGTCGTTTTCCGTCCTCCTTAAGAAAATGACGTTGTTTTGCCGTCATATATGGATGGCCTCAAAAAAACGACACCGTACAGCTCATATGGGATTGAAATTAGGGTTTTTTTTGTCCGATCCTCGCCCAACGCTGACCTAGCTCGCTCGGCCACCATCGCTCAGCCTTCGTCATAGTTGCTCAACTAGGTGAGCGACGAGAGGTTGAGGTTGTTTCTCGGGCAAGAAGCAACATGAAGAATAGGAGGCAAGGGCAAAGGAGGAGGAGGAAGAAGGGGGTCGAAGGTGGAGAGAACGAAGACGAGGAGGGTGAGGGAAACAAGAAGGGTGCAGATGGAGATGGTGGATTGGGCTCTCCTCAGGGAGGGGGCTAAAGTGGGTCCTTCTGAAGGGGGAAGGAGAAGGAGGAGGAGAGGAGGAGGAGGACAAGATCTTGGGCTTGTTGACAATGTCAAACAAACCGGAGGCGGAGTTGTGCTGGTGTTGGTGCCGGTGCCGCTGCGGGTGTCGTTGCTATTCTTTGGTGCTGGTGTTGTTCTTCAGGGAAGAAGACGATGGGGAAGCCCATGCTCTCTCTCTCTCTCTCTCTCTCTCTCTCTCTCTCTCTCTCTCTCTCTCTCTCTCGATTTGGGGATTTAGGGTTTTGACTTGGGGGAAAGACGCCAAACGGCATCGTTTTGTTATTTAGCTGCTAACTGTACTCTCCAGCGAGTTACATTAGTTTCAAAAATTAATAAAAAAGTGTCATGTTAAATTTCCGGTCAATCCGATCGGCGTTGGCACTAAAATGATCGTTCTTCAAACTTTTTGACACTTAAGTGATCCAAAATAAACTTTTGGCATCAAAGCATCAAAGTGAGCGCTGTTTACAACTTTTGGCACTTTTAGTATACTTATTCCCATGCCAGCGATTCCTAACCAAAATTAACATAATGGACTCAATTGGTGCGAAAACAAAAAGATAAAAGATTAAATTGGTCCAATTAAAATATTTAAGATTGAATTTGTACAAATACAATAAATCTTTTTTTTTTTTACTTTCCCTATGTTCAAGCCAATACTGATATCCGTCCAAAAAAAAAAAAAAAGGAGCCATTACCTGTTGCTTTCTAATCTTGGCTAACGTAGTTGATAACTGAACAATGACTTTTTATGATAGCCATTCTCACTTTGGAAAAATCGTCACCTGCCAATGTTACTCCTTACCTGTCATATTCTGCACAATGTCTAATATCATCGCATCTAACCGAGTCGTCCATTATCAATTATTCGATATCCATCTATAGCGTCAACTATAGAAGCAACGTCACTTTACATTGCAATAGTCGTTGCATCAGATTATGATCGTTAAGTTTGCGTCTGTCCACGAGAAGGATGGAGTTATCCAATCGAGTCAGAACAGCTTGAACAAAAGGATCAAATATGTCTAACTTCAAATTCATCAAGATCTACAAAAAGAGGGGTTATCATATTAACAATTTCGAAATGATCAACACGTTATGTGCCTAAGATTGGCAACATCTAGCACACGAAAAACCGATCCCTTTCATCACCCATCGAGAATTTTAATTAGGTACAAGATTACACTTGGGTGACAAGTGCGTAATGTGACGGTGACGCCAAATACTAACAAAAATCAGTCTACGCTCCCATTTGATTCTTTCGATGTTCATATGCGCTGATTGTTGCATTGTCCCAGCGAGCATTTAATGGAAAATTTAATGAATCCAACACTTAACTTGAATCGATCGTCTTCCCGTATTACCTGCATAAAACATAGTACCCACTTTATCACATGGCCCAATGTGGTCGAACAGAAATGAATGAAGAGGTTCCTATTTACCATCCCTGGAAGATCGTGCTCCAAATCATTGGACTATATGAAATTGATCACAGAGAACTCCACAGGTATGCCTAAATAGATTCTTGCATATATAAATCCGCACATTCATTCCAACCCAACCAATTCACATACAAAACAAGTTTCTTTTACAGTATGATAAAAGTTGCATAGTTCCATTTGATACCAACCTTATTTAATTCGGTTATACGCGGGCACAATGTTGTCCATAATCATTCTAGCAAGCGAGAGAACGGGTTACAATATATTCATGTAAATAAACATTGCGGGATGTTTGCTTGCCCAAGGATGTTTAACTATCAAACAGTTTCGTCACGGTTTCCATGCTACGACTCAGATCCATAATTAAGGGTTAACAACTAAAATTGTCAATCAACGATCCGTCCGCGGTAATGAAGTAATGTCAAACATCGATATATGTCCTCCTTTAACAATAAAAGAAAACAACACAGTTCAGCATACCTATCGCCATGCGCTTCTTGATCTAGGACATCATTTGGGATCATGATCGGGAACTTCGGATTTTCAAACTTGTGCTTTCTAGACTCCCCATCATGGGAACATGGCTCATCTAGGAACCCGTCCAAAAAGTAATGCGCAAAGGGAAGTTATAAGAAATCTTTGTCTCCTACGAAATATTTACAAGTTGAAGTCAAATAAACACTGCTGTTTTTTTGTCAAAAGCATAAATGTATGAGTTTCCATTTGATTTGCGAAAAATGAATGATTTAAAAAAAATTCTAAAAATAATCGCTTATATTATTTATAAAAATAAATAAAAGAAAATTAATTTCATCATTCACAAAGATGTTTAGACATGAAATGTTATCAATAATGAAAACATATTTCATTAATTAATTAATTTAAGCAATATATGCAATCAATTTAAGTACAATATTTTTCAATTCATCCATAGTTCGCTATATAAACTGAACATGAAAGTATAAAAAATCTATTAGTTGCGACCCCAACTAAACATTTCTTTGTGGATTCTAGGAATCCCACCGCAACACCTTCGATCACTTCAATCAAACAATTATCCAATACTAATGGTTGTTTTGAGTCATTCATTGCAGTAGTGGCGGATGTACTACCTTTTTTGTTATCAAACCATAATCATAATTCGAGGAAAATTGCTACTTTGGTTCACAGATTCCAATGATTTAATTGGTCCAATGCATTACTAATCTCTTATGTGAAATTTAAGGTGGACCTTTCAGTCAATTGTCATCTAAAATTGTTGCCGTGGCCATCTAGTCATTTTGACCATCTTTCATGGCATGGCCGGTGATCTAACGTGGACAAACTCAATAAAAAGATGTCATTTTTTGTTTCATCAAATCTAATAAAAAAACGAAGCAGAAGCCACAAAATTCTCAAATTCAATTCCCTCAGTTCGCTAAAAACCTCAGAATTACCTCTAACCCTAATTCACGAAAAGAATCCCCAATTTCCACTTTGCCATATTAAAATCCGTAAAGAGATAAGCGAATTTGTCGCAATCAATGATTGTGGTTCCTCTAATCAAGAATGATACGTCTATATTTTGATTTCAAGCAAAATTGAAGGATTAACTTGAATAAAAGAAAAATTAATTTTAAGCCTTAAAAAGGGACACGTAAATGAATCTATAAGGAAAAATAAAATAACACCCGATAACAATGTCAAAATAGTACCTTTTATCTAAGACTTTAGAAACATGGGACAATTTGATTGTACTTGAATTTTACTAGAAAAAGGATTGATCGAGATAAATTTAAGTTGAAAAATAAACTTTAAGCTAATAAATGGACAAGATAATTGGATTGAAAAGAAAGAAATAAAATAAATAAAAGAGAAAAATTTTCTATAAAATGAATGAGAATTAAAATTTAAAAGTGTATGAAAGATAACAGATACAAGATTTTAAAAAAAGGGAGAGAAATTTAAAAAGGAAAAAAATAAAAAAACCAATTTGGTGGGGTGGCAGATTCCATTCCATCGCCCCTTTCCCCGTAAATAGGGTGGTTTTTCACTGTGGCATGCATCGATTACCTTATTTTTTGCGACGTATATGTGGTCTGTGTATAGAAAAGTTGACGTTGTGCGACCAATTGTTAACTAACACGTGGTGAATCCGGGTAGTTACAGTGCACGACCTCGCGAAAATTTGTTATTATGGAACTTCAACTTTTATGTTGAGGCTCACTAACCTTTGCGTTGTGAATGTAATCAGAAATTTTTTGGAAAAGAAATTATACCATGCTCTATAATCACTATTAAGCGATGACTAAGGTCAAATTATAAAACGTGAGAAAGCTTTTCAAGTTGGAAAATGAAAACGTGTTAATGATTGTTATCCCTATAATAATTTTTTTTTTTTGGGTCGAGCTATATTAGAATTTCTCACATGCAACAATTTCCAAAGTGGCTTAATGATTGATGATAGTTTTGGATGGATTGGTTGCGAATAAATGTTGGCATGATTTGTTTGATAATAATATTATTTATATGTCTTCAACCTTTTTCATGGACTCGAGATGTGATAGCCTGAATTTTTAGAATTTATTTTTGATTAAATAAATCGGACATTTCATCGACGTGCCAATAGTCTTTATTCTCTCGAAAGCTGATCACTCATGAGATAACTAGACTAATTGGGGAAGCTATTAAGGGGTTTTAACGTAATAAACTTGAGAATTCGACCAGGAATCGACTGCTCGACCATGTCAATCTATAAGGGTCATTATGGCACCATCAAAAATCGATCAAAGACCGGAGATAGGTCAATTCGATTGAGATTTGTGATTAGTGTGTAGATGATTCCACCTAATTGCAAAATTCTCGTCAAACGGCACTAAATCGATTTTTCTATCATTTTTTTACCCGGTATCCGTATTTGAATCCTCAAGATTTTCACGACAACCGAGAGTTGCCAATGTGTCGAAGATGTATGTTGTGACTTGAGATAAATCGATCATGGCTCGATTGTACCAAAAATTCCTAAAAACTACCCGGTAGACTAGGTCATGCTAAAGTCGCGTTAGATTGAAATTAATCGTGAATTTGAACCCGATTTCAGAAATTGAAAGTTCGGTCATGTCACGATCTATTTTAGGAACGTCAACTCATCCTTCAAAAAATTTTCGGAGATTTCGAGATTTTTACCGAAAATTGATTCGGACGTCACGGAAAATTAGCGAAAATTCAGATGGGCTAAGTCGATGGAAATTTGGACTTCCAAGCCAAGCCTTTGAGTGTCGGGGACTTGCAGAAAATTGTATGGGATTTTTCTTCAGCGAAATCGGACCTCGATTTGGAGAATCGGTGAAGAAAATTAAGAGAATTTGAGTGAAATTCGGAGCTTCACAAGGAGCAGCAATTTTAGCTTTATAATTTGTTAATTCATGGAAATACAAGCAAGAAAGAATTAGGGGACATGAAGATAAGATTGAAGATAATTGGGGGGACCAATTCATGATGAAATTTGAGATAACTATTGACTTCTCTTCTATTTTTTTTTTCCCATCATCTTCGACCGACTCTTCTCTCTCTCTCTCTCGGTTCACCTCGCGCCAGCTTCATCCCTTTCGGTTCTGCTTTCATTTCCTCTGTATCTTTGTTTATTTTTCATCTCCACCGGAACAATCCCCTCTGCTGCCATTTTTCTCTTTTATTTCCCCCTCTTCGTGTGACAATCCCATTCGGTCAACCCCCCTCCCCTCAGCAACTTCACGAGGTTGACCCCACCTTCTCCACTTTCACGTTTTATTTCCCTGCAGCCCCTCACGATTCAACCCACTGAAGCCTTGCCCACGTGCCCCCCAACGCTGCCTTCTCCACCTTCATTTGGTTCCAACGTCCACCGAAGCTGCTGCCGATTCACGCCCTCCACAAACGCGTGTCTTCTTCGGTCAAGTTCAGCTCCATCTTTGACCGGAGCATTTCGCCAGCACATCCGCATTTTTGGTCCAGCAAAGTCAGCCGGTCTTCAACGCCAGCAAGCTGCTCGAGGATTCTTCTCCATCTTCGATCGACGTCAGCGAATTTCACGGCCCAGCCTGCTTCCGTTTTCTTGTTCAGCCCAGCAGCTCATTTGTGCGTCTTCTCTCCAGCTCGTGGATCAGCCCAGCAAAGCCGCAACCCATCTTTAGCTTTGGAGTTCAGCCCACGTGGATATTTCAAAGCCCAGCAGAATTCAGCCTTTGAACCCTAGCGAATTCAGCCCGTGAATTTCAGCCTTGGGTCCAGCCCATTAGAAGTCCAATTTCAAGCCCAAGCCCGCGAAGCCAACCCAAGCCCAACCGCAAGTTCAGCCCAAGCCCAGCAATTTGTTGTGGGCTTGCAAGACCTTTTTGGGCCCGGTGCAGTGTCGTCGACGCCGCTTGAAAATTAATTTCGTAAATCATTGCCGCATCATTATCGATGAACCAGTTTCCATAATAAACTGGTGAGTTTTTTATGCACTAAACTCTTCTCGCAGGCTAATGACGTTTAAGGGGTGTTTAGTTTAATTCAATTAGGAATTATGTGATTAGTTTGATTAAATTAGAAATTTAATTATTTAATTGTGCATGTTAAATGGTTAGAATGGTTTAGCTAAGGCTTAGATATTATCTAGATTGGTTCGGGAATTTTCCGGGCCCGTTTCGATATTTAATTAGATTTTTCGGGCCTAAGTGTGAATTTTTAGTATTTAATAATTACTTTTTGAAATTAATTAATTAATTAATTATTGTTCCAGAAATTAGGCCGGGATAGTCGGTGACCGGAATTTCGTGCTGATTGCAATGGTGTGGTTAAGTTCTGCAATTGAGTGTTAAATTATGCAAATTGAGTCTTGATTGGAATTTTGGTATTTGATTCCAAAAATTGTGAATTTCCAATATTTATTCAGAAAATCCTAGGTGTCGGATTTTGGCACCAAAAATAATTTTGAGGACTATATAAAATAGTGGGATTTTAAAAAGGAATGATATCAATTTTTCTAGAGTAAATTGACCGTTTACCACACAAATGACTATTTTACCATGTATTTCTAATAAGAAGAAAAAGGCTAGGATCACTATTTAAATTGAGGTATTTGAGTGCAGGACACGGTGTCCTGGGTCAAGATTGAGTGGTTGTGTGTTGGTTAAGAGAACCCGTCTCGGGCTGTTGAGCTGGACGTTACCCCTATATGGGATGCCCCTAGACAATGGGAAGCCGATCGCAATAGATTTTGGACCAGTGCTCCTTTGGGAAAGCTGTCTAATGGAGACGCTGCCATGCTCAATGGGGTGAGACGATGTCTCGCACTGCCAGAAGATCGCCGAACAGAGAGTAGGCCGTGCTATATGCCGAGATCAAAACTAGGAACGCATGATGAATTGAGTTGAATGTGTCGGATTATGGAACAAAATTGTGTGGCACGGTATGGTACGTGTCATAACAATTTGGCCATATAATCAGGACCCTTGTGCTTATTTGAGAACTGAGTATTGCGTTCCAATTGATTGAGCTTGAGTGCTGCTCTGGTTTGTAATATGAATTGTATTGACCTGCAGGGAGGATCTGAGACAAGGTAAGTCTCATTGATTGTGTGATTGTGTGATTATAACGCTTCTTGGCGTATTTCCCTCTTAATCGGGATTTAAAGCGTGAACTCACTGAGATTTATATCTCGCCCCGTCGTGAGTTAAATTTTCAGGGTCGTCAAGTGGAGGGCCTAGAGCCGAGAGGAGGTGATCTGAAGTGTAGGTCAGTTAGGACCACTTCTTTTTGGAAGGCTAGTTTTTTTATAGTCTTTTGGCCATAGACTTTTGTACATGACTCAATATATATATAAATGTGTGTTTGTTTGTGAAATTATTATCCTGTTTTTCTATCCCGAGATAGTTACTGTCAGGGGATTTATTATTTGTTTCCGCATGCGTAATAAAATGAAATGGTCGGTGACTCGTCTTGGGAAGTCGCAAATTTTATCGACTAGAGAGGGATGGGCACGTGCTCGGAGTTCGGGGCGTGACACGAGATATTGTCACCCATTATATGCGGTTAGCATAAAAAAAGAAGAAGCACTTACAACTTTTGAAGCAATCTCAAAGAGAGAGAGAGAGCACTTAACACGCTCCTATAATCACGGGAAATCCAATGTTTGGACCACGCTAAAATCCTATCTCTCCAAACCAATAAATATTGTGAGTACCTACCTATCAAGAAAGTAAAATTATAAAGCCAAATGCCAATAAAAGAGAAGAAATTATAAGCGAAATCATCGAATGTTGGAAGTGAAAAATAATAAAGCATATAAGTGTCCGTATAAAAAGATTGCCACAGTGACAATCCACGCAAGAGCCGAATATTATTTTACAAAATTTTTTACTTTTCATCCTTATACTTTCATTTTTACTTTGTTTTTTAATCAAATTCTTTTAATTTGTCCAATGATATCCTTCTAATTTTTTCATAAATTTTTAGTCAAGTCCTTTTGACACCAAATGCGGCCAAAGCCAGCTAACATGACTGTCGAGTGATATCGCAGTGAATATGACATGATTAATTTTTTTCCAATCTAGACGTCCACACGAGTGTCAACATTGGGTAACAAGTAATACTTCAATATTGTCTATATCGGCTATTTTTTTCACACACACATCCATGTGTGCATTCATATATATTTTCTGCATCATACTTTGGGGTCATTTGATGCCACGTTCGCCAAATTTGATCTGATTTTGTGTCGGATAGACTTGATTTGAAATTTTATGAAACTAGAACAACTTGATTGGACAAACTAAATGTACATAAATTTGATTAGAAAATGCATGGAGTATGTAGATGATACATAAGATTTTTCGTCCACTTTATATGAGGTTTAGAACTATTAATGCATTTTCTTGCCATTTATTGCTTTTTGAGGTTTTGAAATACATGTGTTATTTTTTATTTTTTTGTATATTTTAATTACATGTGGATTCATACTTTCAATTCCCAAAGCCACTAGCTCGAATGAGAGAAAATTATCAACTATACGAGATATGTCAAAAATTACACAGAAAAATCGTTAATTGCGTGGTTAAATACTTCAAAATAATAGAGTGATGTCTATTTCACAGGTAAATACTTGCAAGTGGAGTGACATTTCTTTCATAACTGAGAGTGTTACTTACTTCATTGAGATTTACTTAATCTAAATATTTTTCTTTAGATATTTAGAGTGCATATGGAAAAAAATTACTAGCTAGAGACAGAAGTTGCTGAACTGCTAACGGGTTGAAAGGTACTTTTTGTCGTGAAAGTGTCCACTAGGGCTGATCACCGCGCCCTATTGGCCCAAGCGTGTGCCTGGGCCATTTTTTTTTTTTTGAACTCTAAAAGCAAAATTTTTGGAAAAAAAGTACGAGTTAAATTTAAAAATTGCGAAATCGAAAAAAATTGCACGAAATTGAAAGATAATATTTGTTTATGCAATATCAAGAACAAGACATAAAATATTTAAAGTATGCGGCAATAGTATACTACAAAATTATTTAAATCTTGATATTAGGAATAATACGAACAGTCCTAAGCCCGTCCAAATTTGATCCTCGTAACCAAGACAGCGGGGACAACAAAAAAGACAGGTGGAATGAATTTCTGCTTCATGGCCAACCCCGCTGGCTCGAAGAAGGAACCACCGTGGGAAGTGGCCAAAGGGTCAAAAGCACATTACTTAGAAAGTACTCCCACAAGCAATTCCTTCCTTCTGCAGATTTGGGACACTACTATGTATGACTCAATCAAGAGTCTGGGGAATCGTATAGCGAAGTAAGCATCCAAACCATCAACCGGTCCGAGGATCTCCTGCCAGAATCATCAAAGCAACGACACATTTAAGCCTTGCATGCATGCGGCTGCAGATATTACCACAGTTTCAGATACAGAGAGAGAGCGCGCAAGAGAGTACCTTCAGTTTTTCTGAAAATTCCATGTGGTGGCGATACACATTTCGCACGGCTCTCAATAAGTGTCTGACAAGGCTACCGTTGTAGTGCCGCCATCTCTGTAGCTCGGCCGTAACTATAGGCTCTATTTTGTCTTTCCAATTCCCAACAAAAACCGATTGGGCAGTGCTCTCCAATGCATTGAGAAGATCTAGATTGCCTGCCCTGGTTTCAAATTCTACTATATCGCTGACGGTACTAAGAAAGGACAGTCTCGTCTTCGAACTCCA
Organism: Eucalyptus curtisii; assembly: GCA_017140595.1. Lineage (NCBI taxonomy): Eukaryota > Viridiplantae > Streptophyta > Magnoliopsida > Myrtales > Myrtaceae > Eucalyptus > Eucalyptus curtisii. The sequence goes on from CM029496.1 coordinate 16,170,420, forward strand.
AAAAAATGGATGATACAGCACCTCCGATGCCTTTGGCCTGCTAGTCATTAAAAATAATTTACTACTGAACCAATATGCTCAAAGAAATCAACTACACAAATAATTCTGAAATTGACCCGACTTCCCGATTTTAAAAGCATCGCAAGTTCAGCATTCATGCAATCTCTAAAACAATTAAAATTGCATTAGCTCAATGAAAGAGCAACCAAAATGTCTAAAATCTCCCATGCACTTCACAACTCACGACAGGATGAAGGTGGTTGTTTGACTACGAAAAGAACCCAGCAATTATTTACTCCAAGTACCTTAAATTAGCAATCTAATCATCCAGTCTCTAGGATTCTTATTTCACAGTGAGCACTATATGCTAAACCTTTGGAATCTTCGTATGAAATCCTCTTCGGTGCATGTATAGCAAATCTAATACTGCGCTAGGAATGATTGGAATTTATTTGTTTGTGGGTGGCTAACAAACTTATAGCCCTAATAACTAGGTTTCCGACAATAATCATCTTCCATCGGAATATCACAATTGTCAAAGCCATTTAGGCTATCACATGGTCAACCTTTTCTGCAACTTCTATCGTCAATTGCCAAAAGAAATTAGTGGGATTTACACTTTTTTTGGCTCATCAAGTAGAGCCCCATCAGCCGGACAGATATTTAAGCCATGTTTGATGAATTTCGGGCCACCTTTAATACTCATGAGATTAAGTGATGTAGGAAAATGGAAATCAGTCAACTAACAATGGTTATAAAATCTATCAAATGGAAAAATGAAAATAGTAGCGATGCAAATTAAAGATGACAATACACTCACCTCAATTTGGGTTTTTTGTCTAGCAAATGCAAAATCAGATCATGAGCTTCTGGTATAAATTCCACCCGAGACAGGTCCTTTCTGTCGTCACGAATGTGAGAGTCACGTACTATGTTATCCCCAAATGGATGTTTTCCACGAGTGATGCAAAAGAACAAGACACAACCTAAACTAAACAAATCCATTGCCAGTGTTTGGTGTCCACCAGAACGAAGCACTTCAGGTGCTCGCCATCCAGAGGTTCCACAACCTGCAAGACAGACATCAAAGATCAATATAAGAGTCCTCATCACTTGGACCGTGTGTGTATATATATATATACACATGGATATGATAGATTCATTAGTCAACGAAGTGAAGTGAAACCATGGCAAAGACTATTAAATCTCCAAAAACTTTACCATAACATAAGAAGCAATACAAAGCAATTTACTTCCAACATAACAGTCTTCTTTAAAAAAAAAGATTGCTCCAACAAGTAAATTAGCAGAATATAGATTTAGATTATGAATGGATCAATCTTGAGGAAAAGAAGAAGATCAAAGGTCAGGATAAAGCTGTCATGCGTACTTACCAGTGGTAGGATATTCCAAGGAAGATTTATCTTCAGGAAGGCATCTGCTAATGCCCATATCAGATAGCCGAGCAACAAGCTTTCGATTCTCAGCAATCAAGACATTTTGTGGCTTTAAGTCCCGATGGATTATTCTCAACTCATGCAAATGGCTGAGTCCTAATACCATATCCCTGTATCATAATATAGAGAAGACATCATGACTTAAATCAACAATATATCTAGACTCATGTAGTATCCAGGCCACTTGAAGGGACCATATTCATATGCTTAGCCATATCTTTTTGGAAATTAAGGAATTTCTCTAACACGCTAAGACCCAGTAAGGATGTCAGAAGTACATTGGAGAAAAAAACTGTTATAGGTTCTTTATGTAAACTCTACAATGAAAAGACCCAGTACAGAATTTGATCACCATATAAATCACATCAACATTAACCGATTTGAGTGCATGAGGATTCTGCAGCATTTACGAATCGAAAGGAAAGAAGGCACACTCTTTTTACCAAGATGTGAAAATCAATGGAATTATCACTACTACGTAATTGATAATACCCAATTGTTCTCCATGGGAAGAAAACAAAGAGTTTAGCCCTGATAGTGAGATTGAACTTAACCTATGACCCTAGAGAGGAAGCTGCAAGGTTCAAAACTCAGCCCGCAGTCGACTGCATTGGGCTCACCACAATCAAGGTAGTGGCCTAATAATCCCTCTATCATGCATCACTTAGAAGTTTTTGCAGGAGAGCTATTAAGTCCTTCAACTAGCACCTGATGCCCACATGAGCCAGCAAAGAAAAGTACATGCAGTTGGTGATCTCTATGAGATGCTTCTGAGTCATGCAAAACATATGTAAGCAAGCTCACTACAATTACAAATATGTGACAGTTGATTTTAGCAGTCCTGCAATAAGTAAGATACTGCAGTTATCTCTCTATTCATACCTTTTGGCAAATCAAAACATAAAAATTTACCTCATCAACTTTAGTAACAAACGTGAGGGATAACCATCTGCCTGCCACAAGCTATATTTTTGCATCCTACTCCTAACAGAAGCCAATTTGATTTTATTATCATCCATTGATGCTGGATCACCAGGAAACGCAGAATTATTTGAAGAATCTGAATGTGCTTGAATTAAATCATCCAAGCTGCAAGTACAGAGCTCTAGTGCAAGATACACAAAATCCTGCCTTTTCTCCACTCCATAATACCGAACAATATTTTCGTGTCGGTCAGATTTTATCAAAATGTCAATCTCTTTGGAGACATCATCATCAAAACAATCCCGGACAAGGCGTTTCACTGCAGCAAGTCGTCCATCATATTTTCCCTCATAGACAATGGTCCCATTACTTCCCTTGCCAATTTTTCTACTTGATACGACCATTTTATCAGTGAGCTCTGTCACTTGGTCATCTTTGCTCAAGATATTGTCGATGAGCTCTGTCACTTGGCTACCGATGCGGTCATCGTTGATCAAGATATTGTGGAGGGTGCTCAAGAAATTCTCGACGAACTCTGTCATTTGGTCATCGTTGCTCAAGATATTGTCGATGAGCTCTGTCACTTGGTCATAGTTGCGGTCATCGTTGCTCAAGCTATTGCGGACGTCGCTCAAGACATTCTTGATGAACTCTGTCACTTGGTCATCGTTGCTCCAGATATTCTTGATGAGCTCTGTCACTCGGTCATTGTTGCTCCAGATGTCAATCCTGCCTTCATTTCCTGAAAGGACATAGTCCACCATTCTGTCAAAAACTCTATAATTGATTTTCTTTCTAGGGATCTCTTGAGAAAGTGCCTACATTTATGCCGAAAGATGAAACCGTGAGACTTGGTATGAGACGTGTTAAAGCAGACAATACCTCAAGTGAATTAATCAAGGAGCAATGTGGTATCAAAGTGATAACCATGAGGCTTAGTAATTGTGCGATTCGAGGACGAACTACGCGGAAGCTGGTAGGCCTATAACGACTCAGTTCGACAAGCGCAGGAAGTAATTGTCAAGATGAGAGACAACTTAGTATGGGATGGGTCAAAGCAACAATAGCTTGAGTGAATTAATCCAGGGTATCACCTCTAAGGTAAACATAGATGAAATTTGAAATGGCATTCACAATATTGGCACATAAGATCGAATTTAAACAGATGCTTTTATGTGTACTGATATAATTGTCCATCTCCAAAGTCAGCCCACCAACAAAGAAAGGTCACTAATCAAGTGAACTTAAGTGCAAGCAGCAATTTGGGCAAGTTTATTGTTTGCCTCAATCTTTGCATGCGATAGGTTGCATTTGGATTGCATTGACAAGTTATAATACTTTGATTTAAAGTTTTATATAACAGAAATAGCATACACTTTAATTTCTGCGGAACGCACAGGTATACGCCTATGTCCCAGTCTCCAAAAGATTAGGTGGAGTTCTAGCTTCTGTGTTTCACATTGACTCTTTTCATTTGTGATATGAGGGAATGGAGAGAGCTATGGCTTTTCAAGATTTGAATGTCACACTTAAAAAGCATTTGTCTGTTCATATTTTCCAAAGAACTATTTGCTCTTTCTATTAATTTCTACCTATTTTGTGTTTTCAGTTACTATCGGAAATCTGAGTATCCTGCCTATATCCTAAGGATTAGAAGACAAATTAAGCATGCTGCATGAGCTTTTAACATATAGTGAATTTGAAGATGCGCATTAACTTGTGGAACCTTGGTATCGGATACTTCCACTTCTGCGTTCGCTGAGAGTGGCGAGTCAGTTAACAAATTTTCAATTATGTGATACCGCTCTTCATCTTTAGGTGCGAACCCTAATTCTGTGGGTCAGGGTAGGAACCATCAGCACAAGATTCAAGGAGTTGAAAATATGATAATAAGTCTGGGGACATGGCCAGACTGACTGGGCAAATTCGTCTCACCAAATGGAAGATCGGGTGATGAACTGGCACCTACAGTGCTTATCACGTCAGAGCTCAGGATCGGCGATCTAGGGACTGAAATATTTCTACAATCACCTCCGTTGTTCACGCGGGCCCTCTTCTGCATTGACATGGCTGTTGCTTGATTTCAACGTTGCGTGGGCTTCTGATCTCACTTGGCCATCGACGCGCTAGCAGCCATGAATCCCATATCCTGCAACTCCAGCAAGGCGGGCCCTAATCCGCGTCGTGCTTCCGCCGTACTTACTCCCACGGAACCCACAAATCCAGTCGTTGTTAGAAGCTCTCTACAAATCTGCGAAAAGGGTCCAGCTCCCTGTGTATTTCCCCTATATCTCACAGAAGAGTAAACAGATGTTTCAAGAAAGACCTTGGATCATGTCAGGAGTTTCAATCAACCCTTTCTTTTTTTGATTTATCGGACAAGTTTTCAGGATACTTCTTCGGAAAGAACAGAGAAGAATCTTCATCCAAGAAGACGAAGACTTACATGGAGCGGAACAGGAAAAGGAAAGGAAATGGCGGCCGTTCTGGATGACTTTAGAAGAAGAGAATACTTTCGGCGGGTCTGACTTTCCCATGGACAGTCCACTCATTGTGCGCCACGTGCCTCGGCGGACCCACCCTGTCAGAATTTTTGAAACTCCCCCTCGTGCCTCTCTTTCCGTTCCTTCTCCGTTGGCTCGTCATGTTGTCTCTGCGCGCGTTCTGTCTCTCTCTGCCTCTTCGTTCGAGAAAATACTTCTCCTCCTTTCCTCCAACGAGCTCGTGCGCTTCACTCCCGACCACGCCTCCGCCTCCGCCTCCTCCTCCACCTCCGCCGTCACCTCCCGGAGCCCCATCGGTGGCTCCGATTCGACGTTCGCGTCCGACGAGCTCAGGTTAGGCTTTCCGCCTTGCTCTGCTCTCTCCCTCTTTCCATCCCTCTTCACGACCCCTCTTCCCTTCATTAGCGACCTCTGCTCCCTCCCTCTTCACCACCGAAAGCTCCCTCTTTTCATTTTGAATCCAGATTCTCGTCTCTCCTAAATCTTCTGCGCGCTTCCCTCCCCTCACTGCGGAGGCCTCTTTCCATTCACTCTCTACTCCGACGCCGCCTCCGCCTCCGCCGACGAGCCCCATTGGCGGCTCCGGTTTGTCCTCTGCGTCCGACGAGTTGCGAATATATTCCATTGAGCTAGAAGTAGTTCCGGGTTGTGGGGTTCTCCAATCGGGGACGGGAAGCGGGTCATTGACCACGTCGCTCGCGAAAACTGTGGCTCCTACCGGCCGTGGGTATACATTTGATTTCCATGAGCAAAGAGCTGCATCTAGACTGAGGCTTCCTACCGGTCATGTCTTGGCATGTTCAGCAATTCACGGGATATTGTGGTCCAGATGATGCAACTTTGTTTTGAAGATTCTAGCTTGTGCTTATTCCAACATATCATAGTTTTTAATGAGGGGGGACCACCGATCCACTGGGTTTCGCTGCAGCTGAACGGCTGCACACTGATTTTGCATAAGTATATTCCTAACTTAAACAAATATAATGATCTTGGGGAGATTTTTATGGACGCTCATTCTCAGATGATGTTATAGAGAGAATTCGCACAACGGTGTAGCTATTTAAATGACTACGACGGATGAAGAATGTCCAAATCGGGGGCACAAGAACTTTTCTGGGGTGGTCATTGTAGATTCTCGAGATTTTGAGATGAAACTTTCCCACTGTGTTGGTCCTAAGGCTATGCATATTTCAATGTCCTTCGTCTGCACGAAAATTTCAAAATGAAGTAAACTCTAAATCTGCTTTTTTTGGTTGGCTCAGCTTGTCCCAGCACTTGGAATCCGTCTCTCTTCCTGGCGTAATTGCTGATCAATCAACAATTCCATCTCAAATAACTTTTTGTGATTTAGCAACTGCTTGTCATGTTTTTGCGGTGAAAGTTGGCATCGGAGGCTTCAGTGCAGGTACAGCTCTTTACTCAGCAACTTGTTTTGCCCTGGGTAAATACACAATTGGAAGTCCATACCCCTATCAAGTTAAGGGCAGTTATCGGTTTGAGTGGTTGGTTTCCAAGCTTAAGGTAATTATTCAAACCATTTTATATTTTTCATGTAAACAGTCAGTCCACACTCTTTTTCTCCAGAAGTTCTGTTTAGAAAAGAAGAAAAAAAAAAAAAGAACTTGGGGAGCAATTGCATCAAATGGTCTCTTTTGGTTTTCGAGACTCTGCGTCTATTGTTGTGAAAAGGATATCACGAAGTCGCTAGTAGCCATAGTTCTGTATAGTTCACACCAAACCACATTTTCAAGAGAGAATCAGCCTATGGTGAAACCAAGTCTCCTAAGCACGCTTCATCATTGACGCCATCAGGAATGACTTCCACCAAAATTTTTTGCAGAGATACATGAACTAGTTGTTTAAAGCTACGAAGCTTCCAAAAAAGGTATGTATCTTATTTGTGAGAACTTGCAAATTGCTTGTATTTGGATTATCTTGTGCAAGCAGCAATCTGAAGTCTAATTCTTAGATATGAATTTTCCTTTCCACCGCACTTCTTAATTCTGGACTTTGAAGAGGGAGGGAGCAGAGGTCGTGAATGAAGGGAAGAGTGGTGGTGAAGGGGGATGGAGAGAGAGAGCAGAGCAAGGCGAAAAACCTAACCTGAGCTCGTTGGACGCAGACATCTAATCGGAGCTGCCAATGGGGCTCCAGGAGGCGACGGCGGAGGCGGAGGCGGAGGTAGAGGCGTGGTCAAGAGTGAAGCGCATGGGAAGTTGAAGCCGAGCTTGTTGGAGGAAAGGAGAAGTTGGGAAACGAAGAGGGCGAGGGAAAGAGAGATGTACTACCTTTTTTGTTGTGAAATGTAATCGTAATTAGAGGAAAATTTCTACTTCAGTTCACAGATTCCAATCTTAGACTTCTTAATTGGTTCTATGTACTACTTATCTCATATGTGAAATTTAATATGGTCATTTCGGTCAATTATTGTCTGAAATTGCTGAGTGATCATCCAGTCATCTTGATCATCTTTTGTGACATGGTCGGTGACCTAACGTGGATAGACTCAATAAAAAGACATCGTTTTTTGTTTCATCAAATCTAACAAAAAAAACAAAGCAGAAGCCATCAAACCCTCAAAGTTCAATTCCCTCAGTTTGCTAGAAACCCCAAAATTGACCTCTAACCCTAATTCACGAAAAGAATCCCCAATTTCCACTTTGCCATATTAAAATCCATGAAGAGATAAGCGAATTTGTCGCAATCAGTGATTGTGGTTCCTCTGATCAAAAATGATACCTCAATGTTTTGCTCTTGTGACTTGAAATCTCCTCTGCAAACAACAAGACCAAAGGAGTATGGGGAAAGAAGATTTCATAACTGCCCAAGATATCAATTTGGAGGAAGTTCTAATTTTATTAGTTAGGTTGACACATAAATCAGTCAACTGACGAGCGTGTTAAAATTTTTTCAAGGGAGCAATATTGATGAAGAAACAAAATCAACCCATCATGAGGATTATGGCAACTCGATGGAAGCCAAGGCCAAAGCTCTTAATGTAAGATCTTTTATTTTTATTTTTTTTAATATGGGCTACATTAATTGATATTGTAATTTGCCGTTTACAAAATTAGTCTATTAAGGTGAAACATAAAAATTCTTAATTAGTCTAACATGGAACTAGCTATTATGGAATGAGTAATGCCCGGCCTCTAATGAAAGGTTTGTAGCTTAAAATTGTATAGATAGAGCTCAAGTTTCTTATCTAATCTGGATGCACAAATAACCTCACATAACGAGTGTTTACTAAATGATAAAGGTGAGAGGGAGTCCCACATAACTAGCTAGCAATCTTTTGTTAGATTCAAACATGAAATGACCAAATTAGTGAACATGCATTTGAAAATCAAAGATGGAATGCCCTACTCAACTTGATTCAACTTGATCCATTTTAAACTAACATCCAATTTGATCAATTGAATTTCAATTTGGCCAATGGATCCTCAATTGTACACATTGGTCTGGTTCATGGTGCAATTTTAATAGAAATTGGGGGAATTTATGACATTTCATGTCGAATTAATCAAATCAAGTCAATTCAATCTAATTGCATTTAATTTGACCCAATTCATTTGGGAATTTTCAATTTAACTTTAGGGTGTGTTTGTTTCACTGAAAGTGTTTTACCGAAAAGTGTTTTCCGGATTTTCAGCCGTTTGGTTCTCTAAAAAAGATTTGGTCAACGGAAAAGACTTTCTGGTCAATGTAAATATTACGTATTATTTTAGGAAAACGAATTCCTCCGGCTGAGAAGGGGAAAACACTTTCCCTTTTCATTTTTCTCTCTGGCCTTTCACTTTTCCTCTCTGTACGCCGCTCTCTCCCTTCACTCTTTCGCTATTCTTTCTTCTTCAGCTCTTCTTCAACGACGCGCATCTTCTTCGCCATTGAAGGTCCAGATCTTCTTCTTCATCATCGAAGGTCTGGCTCTTCTTCAACGACGCTCAACACGGTTCCAGGTTCTCTCTCCTCTCCGATTTGAGAATAATCTCAGAATTTTTTTGATCGATGCTTTACATCGTTGAGTTGATGTTGATTATCTGTGTTTCAGTTGTTTGATTCACGTTTCCGTTCATCTTCTACAAGCAATTGAAGTGAAACGCCCCTCAAAGCCTCTCTCTCGATCCTCTACGTATTCCAGAAGCTCTGCTCTGCTGATCGGCACCGGAATCCGCCGCTCACCTTGCCACATCCAGTGCTCTTCGGATCGTGATGTTCTTGCGCGCTTGAGCTTCGAATCCGTGTGCTCCATCAATGGACTCAAGTTTATTGACTGACAAATTTCAGGTGGCTTTCAGCAGCCGCTTCTAATTGCTATCTTGCTTTCAAATCGAATGTGGAGCACGAAAGGACTGAGAGTTTTAAGAACTTTTCGGGGGCTTAATGACTCCATTAGCTGTGTTAGGTTATCTGCATCTTACAGGGAAGCTAGAGTCGAGAAAAGTATTCCGTCAGTGTATGCACTCATTGTTCTCTTCCAAAGCTCGTTTGAGTCATTTCTAAGGTGTTGATGATTTGCGTGGTTTGGATTTTTGCACAAGTTCGGGGGTACTTGCATAGGGTGGAATCATGTTGTGCCGATGCTTGAGTTCTTTTCCAGGGAAATGTGTCTGTATTTGGCATTTACTAGTTCTTTAATTGTTTCGAGGTGAGCTGACTGGTGTTATTTTATTTCGAGGTTGGACTCTTCTTGAGTGCACGTTTATGTGTTTATTTGCTCGCGCATGTAGAGTGGTTTGGAGCCTCTGTGCCCTTTAATTAGCTGAATACTACTATCTATCGTAGAGCAGCAATTTGGAGAACATAACACTTTGTGATGTCAATTGTATCCGGTGTTTTCAAGATGTTCTGCAGAGTCATAGAAGAGAGACCTTGTTTTCAAGAAGTTGTGCAGAGTTAATAGTTTAGCATGTATAGATGTGCTTGTCATAAGTTTATAATCTCACTCGTTATTGTGGTTTTGTTTTCCTGCAAATTGCAGGACTACAGCTTACATGCTACATAGCGCTTTTCTAGTTATTTACGAGTCTTTGGCAGCACTCCATGCCAAAAAATCCTGTCGCTTAGGCTAGCTTTTCTAGTTATTTGTTAAGAGGGTGTAGAGGACTATAGCTTACATCTTACATTGTGTCTTTTATTTGATTTTAGGGGGCACATTATATCTGATTATAATAATAACTCGTAGGCTCCAAGTTTCTTAGATAGAAGGATTACAAAATGGGTTTTCCTTTTGTTCTAATGCTGATAAATCTCCTCTTATGAGATGCTATCCATTTATTTTGAATGATCCGTTTTTCATGCTTGATAATGCCACTATAGGAGTCTGTAGCTTCCTTTTGTGATTGTCCCTTCTTCCAGCTTTAATTTTTCTTTCATGTTATCTTTTCTGCTGTGTATCTTCTTCAGGTTCTGATCTTAAGAAGGAGCAATTAGAGCAACTGGTGATACAGTTGATATTGGATCGAGTGTTAGTAAGAACTTAGATTCTCCTAACCTTTTTTAATTATTTTTGTGAGTTCTAAGTCTTGTTTTGATTGTGTAGAAAGAAGAATATCAGCATATAGCTTATGCTACAAATGCTTATGTGACACTTGGACCATTGACAAAGCAAGTTTTGCAAGGTACAAAGATTCTTTCTTCACAGCATGTGTCACTCGTTAGTTTTAGTGTATGAATGTTGGCTCGAGTGTGGTCAATGTATTTAGAGTCCTATTTGGATGGGGTTTCTCTTCTCTGCAGGTTCTTCAGTACCTATTGGATGATGTGTCAAGCTTCTTATCAACTCATGCACGGAGACATGACAATGAAAATTCCATAACATTGACCACTATTCATCAGGTACTTTTCTCAAACATAACAAGTATTCACTAGACTGTGGGATAATTTTTTTTTTCTTTTTGGTTTTATTTATTGTGAATTCTGATCTTTCTAGTATGAAACTTCTTATGCTTTCTCGCACTTGCGGTCAAAAGGCTTAGAGTGGAACATTATTTTCATAGTGAAGGTACTTTCTGAGCACTGTGCCCAATTTACTTTGCCTAGTCTTTTATGCTACTGGTCACTTCATATGCCTTTCCTTACTCAATTTACATGTTCCTTCGAGAGTTGATTATGTTATTGCTGATGTTGCTGCACTAGCCTTCTTAATCCTTTTAACAATTTATTTATTTATTTAATGTTTGCTAGTAGGTTTACCCTTAAGATAAAACATCTGTCATAACAGGCTCAGAAAATTCTTATTATTGCTTGTAGATGGAAAATAATGATGTTAATGGAGCAATAATGGGTGCAGCTGCGTCAATAATGGTAGCCGGTATATTAGTAATGGAGGATGAAGCTTTTAGTAGTCAGATACCTAGAGCGCCACGGGGGGAAAGAGATTTTGAGAGAGAGTTATTCATTAATCGCATTTTACATTCAAACAGGTTGTCTTCAAAGAGTATGGAATATTTGAAGTTCCAAGTCCTTTCAAGTTGTGGGCGATGCAAGAAAGATCATCTAGTGCATTTTGAACTTCGTGTTTGACAATATTAGTGCTTTTTATTGCTGTTGCAAGTTACGGCTTGGCACTGCACAACTCCCAGCTCTTTAGAGTTGAGCTTCTCTTACCATAAGCTTAAGCTCGTCATTGAACTCTCTGCTTCAAGCTCTGATATCAAAGTATCCTGTGGGAGAACAGAAAAACCCATGAGGACCCTCTGTGGGGATGTTGCGGAGCAATAGTTATGTGTGTCCATGGAGAATTGATCAATTTCCTTATCTACAGGACATAGATTATGGGTATGGTCCTTCGTGGTGTCCATGGGCAATTCAGGATAACTTGCAGAGAGCTGCACGAGAGGCGCATCCATATGAAGAGAGCCAAACGTATTGAAGCGATTAATGAGATCGTTTTGACTTGCTCTTGTAACCGGAAATCATGTCCATTTTGAGGAAAAAAAAATGCGTGTATGAATTCAGGTTTCCTTTTCATTTTGCAAGTTCAAATTCTAGATTTACTAAACTGATCAAGAAAAATCCATTTATAAAGTAACATGAACTCAACAAACTAATTTGGAAGTAAGAGGCACACTATTGTCAATTGTTAGATCATTTTTCAAATGCGATCCAAACACCGAAAATACTTTCGATCACGTATCACCAAACAAAGGAAAACTAACCATTTTCCTGGAAAATGGTTTTCCGGAAAACATTTTCCAAAAACGTTACGTTTTCCGTGAAACAAACACACTTTAGATTAGATTAGACAAAATTAACAAAAAATGGGAACCAAATCGGAGCCTAATTGAGCCGGCCAAGGCCCAAGTCAATTCGGTCCGACTGGCTCAACCCAGTTCGGTTGATTTTGATTGGTCGAGGCCAAATAGCCATCTCTGACTATTTTCCATCCAAGTCTCGGCAAGTTTGTTCCGACTAGACAAGCCTTGAAGCCCTTCCCATATGTTAAAATTACAAAAATGCCCTCATGTGGCAAAAATTACCAAATTGCCAGTGATTCTTGTCAACTTGAACGAACCAATGGGAGCTTCTTTTAGCTTTTCTTAATAGCGAAGCTAGTGATATTGGCCATTCATCATGAGATCATCCAAGCCCCCCATTGTGCTAAGTCATCAATCCATGTGAATTGAAATGGGCCAATGAAAAGCTTGCTTAATCAAGAATAGTAATTTTGACATTTTTTAAATAGTAAGCATTGTTGGCTAAATTATCATTTATTTCAACTAACAAAGTATGGAATAAAAATATGTGATGTCATGCAAAATTCTCATTATATCATAATTGATGACTGATTCAAAGATATTAACACTGTAACATTTGATGACAACATTGAAGGGGTGACCTCTTCTTTTAAGGTACAACGATTTAAATATTTTTTAATTTGATTTCAAGCAAATATTTAAGGATAATCTTGAATAAAATTAAAGTGAAAAATTAATTTTAAGCCTTAAAAAGGGACACGTAAATGAATCAATAAGGAAAAATAAAATAACATCTTATAATAATGTCACAATAGTACCTTTTATCTAAGACTTTAGAAACATGTGAAAATTTGATTGCACTTGAATTTTACTAGAAAAAGGATTGATTGAGATAAATTTAAGTTGAAAAATAAACTTTAAGCTAATGAATGGACACGATTAATGGATTGAAAAGAAAGAAATAAAATATATAAAAGAGAAAAGTTTCTATAAAATCGGTGATAATTATAATTTAAAAGTATACGAAAGATAACAAATACACGAATAAAAAAAAAAGGGAGAGAAAATTAAAAAGGAAGAAAAAAGAACCAATTTGGTGGGGTGGCAGATTTCATTCCATCGCCCCCTTCCCCGTAAATTGGGTGGTTTATCACTGTGGCGTGCATTGATTTCCTTATTTTATGCGACGTATATATGGTCCGTGTGTAGAAAAGTTGACATTGTGAGATCAATTGCTAACTAACACGTGGCGAATCTGGGTAGTTGAAATGCACGCCCTCGTGAAAATTTGTTATTATGGAACGTCAACTTCGACCTCAACTTTTATGTTTGAGGCTCGCTAAGCTTTGCGTGATGAATGTGATCAGAAATTATTTAGAAAAGAAATTATACTATGCTCTATAATCACGATTACGTGATGACGAAGGTCAAATTATAACATGTAAGAAAGCTTTTTAAGTTGGAAAATGAAAATGTGTTAATGACTGTTGTCCTTATATTAAAATTTTTTTAAGGGTCAAATTATATTAGAACTTCTCACACGCAATAATTTCAAAAGTGACTTAATGATTGATGATAGTTTTGGATGGCTCGGTTGGGAATAAATGTTGGCGTGATTTGTTTGATAATAATATTATTTATGTCTTTAACCTTTTTCTTGGATTTGAGATATTCCCGCCTGTTATATATGGTTAGAAAAAAACAAAACAAAATAATATACTTACAACATCTTAAGCAACTTCAGTCATAGAGAGAGAGACTAACACGCTCCTGTAATCACGGAAAATCCAATCTTATTATTATCTAGACCACACTAATCCTATCTCTCCAAACCAATAAATATTGTGAGTACCTACCTATCATGAAAGTAAAATCATAAAGCCAAATACCAATAAAAGAAAAGAAATTATAAGCCAAATCATCGTACGTCGGAAGTGAAAAATAATAAAGCATATAAGTGTCTATATAAAAAGATTGCCCAAATGATAATCCACGAGGGAGCCAAATATTATTTTACAAAACCTTTTACTTTTGGTCCTTATACTATCATTTTTACTTTGTTTTCCACTTTTTTCATAAATTTTTTAGTCAAGGCCCTCTGACACCAAATGCAGCCATATCCAACTGACATGACCGTTGATTGATATCATAGTGAGTATGACATAATTAATTTTTTTTCCAATGTAGATGTCCACACAAGCATCAACATCGGGCAACAAGTCATAGTTCAATACTGTCTATATTGCCCTTTTTTTTTTCACACACATCCATGTGTGCATTCATATATATTTTTCACATCATCCTTTGGGGTCATTTGATGCCACGTTCGCGAATTTGGTCTGATTTTGTGTCGGATAGATTTGAGCCGAAATTTTATGAATCTAAAACAACTTGATTGTACGAACTAAGTCTACATAAATTTGATTAGAAAATTTGATTAGAAAATACATGGAGTATGTAGACGATACATAAAATTTTTCCTCCATTCTTTATGAGGTTTAGAACCATTAATGCATTTTCTTGCCATTTATTTCTTTATGAGGTTTTGAAATACACGAGTGTTATATATATTTTAATTACATGTGGATTCATACTTTCAATTCCCAAAGCCATTAGCTCCAATGAGGGCAAATTATCAACCATACGAGATATGTTAGAAATTATATAGAAAAATTGTTCATCGTGTGGGTAAATACTTCAAAATAATAGAGTGATGAATATCTATTTCATAGGTAAATACTTGCAAGTAGAGTGACATTTTTTTCATAACTGAGAATGTTACCTATTCCATTGAGATTTATTTAACCGAAATATTTTTCTTTAGATATTTAGATTGCATATGGAAAAAATTTACTAGCTAGGGGAAGAAGTTGCCAAACTACTGACGGGTTGAAAGCTAATTTTGTTGATGAGAAGTGTCTACATGGGCTGACCACCGGGCCGTGTTGGCCCAAGCGTGTACCTGGGCTTTTTTTTTTTTGTTCTGAAATCTAAAAAAAAAACTTTTTGAAATAAAGTACAAGAGTTAAATTTAAAAATTGCGATATTGAAAAAAAAATTGCACGAAATTGAAATATAATATTTGTTTATGCAATATCAAGAACAATACATTAAACAATTAAAGTATGCGGCAATAGTATACTATAAAATTATTTAAAACTTGGTATTAGGAACAATGGGAATAAAGTCCAACGCCCGTCTAACTTGATTCTCGTAACCAAGACAGCGAATGCAATAAAAAAGACGGATGGAATGTCCTATAGTATTCATGGCCAACCCTGCTGGCTTGAAGAAGGAATCATCGTGGGAAGTGGCCGTAGGGTCAAAAGCACATTACTTAGAAAGTACTCCCGCAAGCAATTTCTCCCTTTTGTAGTTTTGGGACACCACTTTGTATGACTCCATCAAGAGTCTGGGGAATCGTTTAGCAAAGTAAGCATCCAAACCATTAGGATCCGATCCGAGTATCTCCTGCCAGAATCAAGCAATAACAGACATGAGCCTTGTATGCATGCGGCTGTAGATATCACCACTCTTCTAGAGAGAGAGAGAGAGAGAGAGAGAGAGAGTGAGTGAGAGAGAGTACCTTAACTTTTTCTGGAGCAGTCTTGAGGTGGTTAAACTTATTTCGCACGACTCTCAATAAGTCTCTGACACTGCTTCCATCATAGGGCTTACGTCTGTGTTGATGTAGGTCGTCCATAACATCTTTATCTATTTTCTCTATCCAATTCTCATCAAAAGCCAATTGTGCAATGTTATCCAATGCTTTGAGAAGATCTGAATTGCCTTTCCCAGATTCCGATTCTACTTCATCGCTAACGTCATGAAGAAAGGTCAGTCTCATCTTTGGACTCCAAAAAAATGGATGGTGAAGCACCTCCGATGTCTTTGGCCTGCTAGTCATAAAAAGTAATTTACCATTGACCCAACATGCTCAAAAAAATCAATTATACGAACGATACTGAAATGGACCGACTTCCTGAGTTCAAAAGCATTGCAAGTTTGGCATTCATGCAATCTTTAAAATAATCAAAATTGCATTAACTCAATGAAAGAGTAAGCAAAATGTCTGAAAACTTAAATACACTTCACAACTCACGAGTCCGGAATGAAGGGAGTTGTTTGACTACAACAAGAACTCAGGAATTACTTACTCCAAGTACCTTAAATTAGAAATCTCCAGTCCCTAGGATTCTTATTTCATATTGAGCGTCATATGCTAAATCCTCGGAATCTTCGCATGAAATCCTCTTCGGTGTATGTATAGCAAATCTAATACTACGTAGGAATGATTGGAATTTATTTTTTTGTGGGTGGGTAACAAACTTATCTCCCTAATAACTAGGCCTCCCACAATGATCATCTTCCATTTGAATATCACAATTGTCAAAGGCATTTAGGCTATCGCATGGTCAACCTTTTTTCCGGCTACTGTTGTCGATTGCCAAAAGAAATGAGTGGGATCTACACTTTTTTTGCTCATTAAGTAGAGCCCCACCAGCAGGACTGACATTTAAGCCATGTTGGACGTATTTGAGGGCACCTTTAGTACTTGTGAGATTAAGTGATGTTGGAAATCAGTCAACTAGCAATGGTTATAAAATCTATCAGATGGAAGAACGAAAATGGTAGTGATGCAAATTAAGGATGACAATACACTCACCTCAATTTGGGATCTTGGTTTAGTAAACACGAAAACAGATCATGAGCTTCTGGTATGTCCACAAAGGACAGGTCCATTTTGTTGCAAGCAATGTTGTGGTCACGTTCTAGATTTTTACCAAATGGATGTCTTCCACGAGTGAAGCAAAAGCACAAGACACAACCTAAACTAAACACATCCATTGCCGGCGTTTGGCGCCCATCGTGAAGCAGCAGTTCAGGTGCTCGCCATCCCGAGGTTCCACAACCTGCAAGACAGACATCTAAGATCAATAGAAGAATCCATCACTTGGACCATATATAGATGAATACGACAGATTCATTAGTTAATGAAGGGAGGCCATGGCTAGGACTACTAAATCTTCACAAACTTTACCACTACATAAGAAGCAATACAATGCCACCTGACTTCCAACTCAATAGTCTTCTTTAAAAGAAGAGATTTCTTTAACAAGTAAGGGTATACATGACAAAATTTCTATTTCTCAATTTCCTTATTTTTATGTTCCCCGAAATAGGTTTGGAATAGAAATTTGTTTAGTAACACAATTTCATTTTTCTATTTTTGGAATAGATTTTTATCGCAAAAATAGATTTAGAGCAGAAATCAGAAATTAAATTTTTAGCTTTTCTATTTTTGGAACAAAAGTGAGAAACAAAAACTTTTCTCATCGTTCACTTTCGTCATTGCCCATCACTGGACGCCGGATGCCACACGCCACACGCCCCCATGTCGGACGCTAGATGCCGGCTGCTGTCCCCCTAGAAATAGAAATTTTATTTTGTTATCAAACAAATTTCTGTTCTAGAAACAAAAATTTTGTATGACATTCTAAAACATCATCCGACACGTGTTTTTTATATTATTACTCTCTTTTAACTTGTGGAAGCATAATCAAATATTTATGAATATTCTTTTAACAATTAAAGAATTACAAATATAACCAGTATACTTAAG
Organism: Eucalyptus curtisii; assembly: GCA_017140595.1. Taxonomy (NCBI): domain Eukaryota; kingdom Viridiplantae; phylum Streptophyta; class Magnoliopsida; order Myrtales; family Myrtaceae; genus Eucalyptus; species Eucalyptus curtisii. The sequence continues at coordinate 16,188,127 of CM029496.1, forward strand.
TGTATTTTATTTATACCACATTTGAGTTCACAACTTCATTACATTACGAGTAACAAACATTAGTTTGGGTAGTGTAGGGAGACCTATCTCTAGACTATATTGTACTTCCAAAAATCTGTCTATAAAAACAAGTAGACTGAAATCACAGGTTGATAACTTCTCCATCTGTTGCATTTTCATCGTCCAAATCGAAGCCACACAACGGACCAACTAACTCACCGTCAAGGTTCTGGTACCAAGCAATAAGCTGAAAAGGAACCTACTCCGCGAAACCTCCTATATCAACCCATATTGTAGAACTACATTTGGTATATATTATTCCAAACTCTGGTTCAAGTACACTTTCATAAAAAGCTTCATTATACATAGGGACTCCATAACGCAAGGGTTGAGGGGTGCTCATCCTATACGTCTGAAAAATAAAAGGGATGAGCTGAAACTCAGTAAATGAAATCTCTAGTGTTAAGTTAAAAAAATTTTCTTGCCACTTCGCCTAGAATACACAAAATAAATGCATAAACATCCAGGAAGTGTGATAAAACTTAAGTAGACTTTACTTTTCCCATTTTCATTTATCACAGAAATTGGCAACCAACGAAACGTCCATTCAGACTAATGCATATACACGCCGTGTTTCACACAAACAAACAATTTAAGTAATGTTTAGTTCTACACATGGCAATGAATTTTATTCATTAATGTTTTCATTCTCTCGAATATTCTGGGGCATCCCAATTACTGGGGAATCTCAACTTCAAGGTATTTTGCAAACTTTCACCACAGGGAATCTCATCATAGGGACATCTTGACTCCCGAGACATCCCGAAACACTCCCCAAGGCATCCCAACCACTGAGATATCCTGCAAACTTCTCCTATGGGGTATGGTCACTTACCGTTATATGGGTGACGAAATTACATTAATCTCATTCGAGTCATGATATATGCATATTTATAAGTATATCGCACATATCTCAACTCAGTTTAATGTATTAGTCAAATAATTGCAAATGAAGTAAGATACAATCATATTCCGGTTGTTAAAGTCTAGACATTCAAGTGAATATTGAGCAAGTTCTGGATAAATCTGGTAAATCAAATGGATATATTCTGAGTCTAAACATTGAACATATTCTAGACATTAAAATCTGATAAATCAAATAGGTATATTCATAGTCTGAACATTGAGTAGATTCTAGACATTAAAAATTGGTAAATCAAATGGGTATATTCTAAGTCTGGAAAAACAAATACATTCTGATTGTAAAGTTTGAACAATCGAAAGAGTAAATTTTGGCTTGATAAAAGCTAATGGAATAAAAGAACAGATCCAACGATGAACAAATATACAAATGGACAGATTAAATAATGGACATAATCAACAAATGAACGGATTCAACGAGAAGTAGATTCATATTTAGTAAAATTTATCTGAATCAATAAATAGACTTATCACCGAACAGATTTACAAGTTGGTAAATTCAGGAAGTGAACAGACTCTCCAATGAACATATTCGAGCAGATCTACGAATAGACAAATTCTATCACAGGAAATTCTAGTAGAAACAAGTAAAACAAACAAATTCTAACTAGTAAAATTCTAGCAGAATGAACATGCAATTGGTTATCAAGACAAATATAGCAAAATGACCAGATTCTAACTATTCAGAATGAGGCACAATGGGTTATTAAGACAGATATAGTAGAATGACTAGATTCCAACTACTTAGAATGAAGCAGAAAGAGGCAAAACGAATATACAATAGTTTATCAAGACAAATATAACATAATGACTTGATTTTAACTACTCAGAATGAGGCAGAACGAACATGTAATGGGTCATCAAGCTAAATATGGCAGAACGATCATGTTTTGACTACCCAGAACCACATAGAACCACATAAAATGAATTAGGACAAATCAAAGCGAAGTAGAATGAGCTTGCAAGAAATTGTCAAGGCCACTTAATAACTACCATAATCAAGACTTCACATCTCACCCAACAAACCAAGTTAGAAGTAACTAAGTATATTTTAGCAAACTTAATACTACAAACTTCACTTATCTCAATACAACCATAAATCACAAGCTACCAATTGCCTTTTTCACCTTAATAGCTCTTGAATATGAAGTTTGCTCTCCAAATTCTTAGATTGAAAAGCGGAATTAACACAATTAACACATACAGCTTCTATTTGACTTTTTGGAGGAATGAAAATGAGTTTTTTTGGCAAGATAGAATGAGTTTTGTTAAAATTGATTAAGATAATTTGATTTCTTATAGTACTAGGTGTAAATTTACATGTTAATCTTTAGCTTGATGTGGCACAAATGCAAGGCAAGGCACTTGCACGTGGCCAAGGGAAATTAAAGAAGAAAATGAGTCATTTGAAAACATCACCACTTAATTTATGTGTAAAAGAAATTAGCCACAAAATCCTATTTGTAAGAACATATGGCCGTGCAAAGCTTCGTACAAGGACATATGACAATTCTAATTTTACTTAATAAATTTTGCAAGGGGAAAGGTAATAAGCAGAATGTAATCTTCTTTTTCTAGCACTATCAACACAAATTATTCACTATTATTATCAATTAATTAAAACTTACACAATTAATAACAACCGTTAACTAGTAAGACGATAGAAATTTAATTAAGTTCTATTATTAGCACACACATAATCCGATTCACACGTTGCACCCAAAATGATTTACATTTACGAAAATTACCAGCCGCATCCCAAGAAATTTATTTTTCAATTAAATTTTCAGCGTGTTCATCCGAATACTAAGGCAAATAATACTTAGCTTAAAATCTAAGTATTATTATCACATACAGAAATTTCCGAATATTACATAATTTCAAATACAGAAATCCTAGATGTCACATTTTGAGTCGTTATCAAACACGTTTTTTTGCTCAGAAACTTGTTAAGGGAACAGAAATTCAAAAATCAATTTTTTGTTCTAGAAATTTTGTCATACATACCCTAAATTGCCAAAGGTGTCAAGATGGGTCTTAAACCATATATGACCCATTTAAATCATAAATGGGCCATATATGATTCACTTATAAATTGAAGAGACTAGTTAAATGGGTCTTAAATGGGTTGGACTTAAAAACCATTTCCAACCCAAGCCTCACACTCTCTCTTTCCCCCTTTAAATTTATAACAATTTTTTTTTTTCGTAAAAATTGAAATTAGAATAATTTTTTGTATTTCTTTTTTTTTTCTTTTTTTTTTTTTTTTTTTTTGGCTTTCTTCTTCCTCCTTCCTTAGTTGGTGGACGGCATGGCGATCGGCTAGGCAAGGCTCGAGCTCACTCTTTTTTATTTTCCTTTCTTCTTCCTCCTTCCTTAGCCGGTGGCCGATGACTGGCCAGGCGAGGCTCGAGCTTGCTAGCCCTTGAGGTCCCTGACGATTGGTAACGCTCAAGCTCGTTGGATCTGGCGAGACTCAAGCTCGTCGGTGTCGGGGCGAGATCGATTTCGCCGATCTAGTGAGGCCTAGGTCTCGCCAACGATGGGCGAGGCTCGAGTCTCGCCGATTTGGCAAGACTCAAGCTTGCTGCCGACCGGCGAGGCGGAGGTCTCGTTGACATCTAGTGAGGCTTGAGCCTCAACGATTTGGTGAGACCCATGTCGGGCAAGCTCAATCTCGCCGACGATTGGCAAGGCTAAAGCTTGTCTGGCGTCGGGAGAGCTTGAGCTCTCTTGTGGCCAATAGCTGGCCGTCATCATGGCCGACAACTAGTCGAAGAAAAAGAAAAAGAAAAAGATAAAGAAAAAAAGAACAGAGAAAAAACAATTAAAAATTATAAAAATTGTCCATTAAATTTGTATTGCATTAAAGTGTTTTAGCAATACCATTTAAAAAAAAAATATCATAAGAAAAAAGTTTTCTTAGGTTTAGTTAAAGGTTTTTCACATTTTTTTTATTTTATTTACTATTTTTTATTGTTTAATTTACTTTTTAAATTTGATGTGAAATTTTTATTCAAGTAACATCTATGAATAGCTTAAAATGAATTAAATGGGTGCGAGTGGATTAGCCTAAATTGAGTTAAATATCAATGTGTTTCGATAATATGGATTGGGTCGAGTATGGATAGTGTATTGGTTGGGTCGAGTATTGGTCATCAAATTTACATTGCATGAAAATGAATCAATATGGGTTGGACCATTTTCAACCCGACCCGCCCATTTGACGGCCCTTTACCACTGTATAGATTTAAATTATGCATATATCAATCTTGAGGAAAAGAAGATCAAAGATCTGGATAAAGCTATCATCAGCACTTACCGGTGGCATGATATCCCAGGGAAGATTTATCTTCAGGAAGGGGTTTGCTAATGCCCATATCAGATAGCTGAGCACAAAATGATCGATTCTTAGTGATCAAGACATTTTGAGGCTTTAAGTCCCGATGGATTATTCTCGAGTCATGCAAATAGCTGAGTCCTTTTACCACATGTCTGTGTCATAATATAGAGAAGACATCATGACTTAAATCAACAATGTATCTGGAACCAAGTAGCATCCGGGCCATTTGAAAGCATTATATACATATACTAAGCCATATCTTATTCGAAAATAATGAATTTCTTTAACATACTAAGACCCAATAAGGATGTCACAAGTACGCTGGAGAAAAAACTGTTATAGGTTCTTTACATAAACTCTACAATGAAAACCCTGGTATAGAATTTGATCGCCGTATCAATCACATCAACATTTACCGATTTGAGTGCGTGAGGATTCTACAGCATTCGTAAATCAAAAGGAAAGAAGGCATACTGTTTTTACCAAGATGGGAAAATCAATGGAATTATTACTAGGTAATTGATATTACCTAATTGATTTCCACGGAAAGAAAACTGTTAATTTAGCCTTGATGGTGAGATTGAACTTAACAGACTCTAGAAAGGAAGCTGCAAGGTTCAAAACTTAGCCCACGATGGTGATTGCATTGGGCTCACCACAGTCAAGGTAGTGACCTAATAATTCCCCGTATCATGCATCACTTGGAAGTTTTTGCAGGAGAGCTATCAAGCCCTTCAACTAGTACCTGATACCCACATAAGCCAGCAAAGAAGAGTACATGAAGCTAGTGATCTCTATGAGATGCTTCTGAGTTATGTAAAACATATGTAAGCAAGCTCACTACAAATACAAATATGTGACAGTTGATTTTAGGAGTGCCGCAATAAGATACTGCAGTTATCTCTCTATTCATACCTTTTTGGCAAATCAAAACATAAAAATTACCTCATCAGCTTCTGTAACAAAGGTGAGGGATAACCATCTGCCCGCCACAAGTCAACATCTTGCATCATACCCCTAACAGAATCCAATTTGATTTTATAATTATCCGTTGATGCTGGATCACCGGGGAACGCAGAGTTATTTGAAGAATCTGAGTGTACTTGAATTAAATCGTCTAAGCTACAAGCACAGCGCTCTAGAGCAAGATACACGAAATCCGGGTCATACTCCACTCCATGATAACGAACGATATTTTTATGTCCGTCAGATGCCATCAAAATCTGAATCTCGTTGGAAGCAACATCGCAATGGGCCCGAACAAGGCGTTTCACTGCAACAGGTCTATCTTCATAGATGCCCTCAAGAACAATGGTCCCATTACTTCCTTTAGCTATTTCTATTCTCGATACCCAGATTTTACCAATTTGACGCCATCCAGTGCCACCATCAGGCAGGCTATTGAGTTTCATCAATTCGTCACTGTTGCTCCTGATATTGTCAATCCTGCCTTCAAAGACATATTTCACCATTCTGTCAAAAATTCTATAATTGATTTTCTTCTTGTGATCTCTTGAGAAAGTACCTACATGAAAGCCGAAAGACAAAACCGTGAGACTTGGTACGAGACAGGTTAAACCGGACAATACCTCAAGTGAATTAATCAAGGGGCAATGTGGTATCAAAGCAACAACCCCTCTAGTAGCTGTGTGATTTGAGGACGAACTATTCGGAAGCTAGCAGGCCTATAACAACCCAGTTCGACAAGGGCAGGGAGTAATTGTTGGGATGAAAAACAACTTTGTATGGGATGTGTCAAAGCAACAATACTTTGAGTGAATAAATCCAGGGTGTCACCCCTAAGGTAAACATGGATGAAATTTGAAATGATGTTCACAACATTGGTACATGAGATTGAATTTAAACTGATGCTTTTATGTGTACTGATATAATTGTCCATCTCCAAAGTCAGCCCACCAACAAAGAAAGTTCACTAATCAAGGAACTTATGTACAAGCAGCAATTTGTGCGAGTTTATTGTTTGCCTCAATCTTTGCATGTGATAGGTTGCATTTGGATTGAATTGACAAGTTATAGTACTTTGATTTACAGCTTTATATAACAGAAATAGCATACGCTTTAATTTCCGTGAACGCAAGGGGATACGCTTATGTCCCAGTCTCCAAAATTTTAGGTGTGAGTTCTAGCTTCTGTGTTTCACATTACTCTTTTCATTTGTGATATGAGGGAATAGAGAGAGCTATGGCTTTTCCAGATTTGAATGTCATTTGTTTGTTCCTACTTTTCAAAGAACTATTAGTTATCATTCACTAACTCCTAAACTGCTCTCTTCCTATTAATTCCTGCTTATTTCGTGTTGTTAGTTACTATAGGAAATCTGAGCGTCCTACCTATATGCCTACTTTTAAAGTAAGAATTAGAAGACAAATTAAGCGTGCTGCATGAGCTTTAACATATGAGGAATTTGGAGATGCACATTACCTTGTGGAACCTTGGTATTGGGTTCTTCCACTTCTGCATTCACTGGGCGTAGCATGTTAGTCAAATCTTTAGATACAAGGTCTCGTTGGCCGATGAAGCAGATGAAGCGGATGAGACGACTAAAACTCCACGGCAAAGGGTAAGAATCAACCGCATGAGATTGAGGGCGTCGTGGCCAGAATGGAAAGTCCCCCTGAGGGTTCATGTTTTGAGGAGGAAGAGACTGATTGGGCAAATTTGTCTTTGGCGATGGAAGAAAGGCTGAGGAACTTGCACTTACAGTGCTTATGACACCAGAGCTCGGATTTGGCCGGGCAATGGGTAAAGTCACCGTCCAATCATCTTCATTGTTCACAGTCTCAGGCAATGGAAGAAAGGCTGATGAACTTGGAGCTACAGTGCTTATGACATCAGAGGTTAGGTCCGGCAAGGCAGCGAATGAAGTCACTATACAATCATCCCCATCGTTCAGAGTCGCACGCAGATGCGGACCCCCTTCAACGTAGCGTTGCCTGTTGCTTGATTTCGCCGGTCTTTTACCCTTCCACGCAGTGAGGGCTTTTGATCTCACTTGGCTATCGACGTTTTCGCAGCCCTGAATCCCATATCCTGCAACTCCAGCAAGGTGGGCCCTGATCCTCGTCGTGTCTCCGCTATACTCATACCCACAGAAATTACAAACCCACCTCTCGTTGGGAAGGATGTGTACATGCATGCGAAAGGAGTCCTCCTCTCCGGACATTTCCCCTGTATCGCACAGAAGAGTAAACAGATGTTTCAAGGAAGACCTTGGATCCTATCAGGAGTTTCAATCAATCCGTTCTTTTTTTGATTTATCGGACAAGTTTTCAGGATACTTCTTCGGAAAGAAAAGAGATGAATCTTCATCCAAAAAGACGAAGACTTACATGGACCGGAACAAGAAAAGGAAAGGAAATGGTGGGGCTTTTGGATGACTTTAGCAAAAGAGAATCCTTTCGGCGGATCTGACTTTCCACGTGGGCAATGGACCTTCCACTCATTGTGCGCCACTTGCCTCGGCGGACCCACCCTGTCAGAATTTTTTAAACTCCCTCGTGCCTCTCTCCGTTACTTCTCCGTTGGCTCGTCATGTTGTCTCTGCGCGCGTTCTGTTTCTCTCTGCATTCGACGTCCGCGTCCGACGAGCTCAGGTTAGGCTTTCCGCCTTGCTCTGCTCTCTCCCTCTTTCCATCCCTCTTCACGACCCCTCTTCCCTTCATTAGCGACCTCTGCTCCCTCCCTCTTCACCACCGAAAGCTCCCTCTCTTGATTTTGAATCCAAATCTTTGTCTCTCCTAAATCTTCTGCGCGCTTCCCTCCCCTCACTGCGGAGGCCTCTTTCCATTCACTCTCTACTCCGACGCCGCCTCCGCCTCCGTCGACGAGCCCCATTGGCGGCTCCGGTTTGTCCTCTGCGTCCGACGAGTTGCGAATATATTCCATTGAGCTAGAAGTAGTTCCGGGTTGTGGGGTTCTCCAATCGGGGACGGGAAGCGGGTCATTGACCACGTCGCTCGCGAAAACTGTGGCTCCTACCGGCCGTGGGTATACATTTGATTTCCATGAGCAAAGAGCTGCATCTAAACTGAGGCTTCCTACCGGTTATGTCTTGGCATGTTCAACAGTCCACGGGATATTGTGGTCCAGATGATGCGACTTTGTTCTGAAGATTCTGGCTTGTGCTTATTCCAACATATCATAGACATATATGGGTGGTATGTATGTACGTATGTTCTCGTGTTGTCTTATCTGAAGCTGAGTTAAGGCTTCAGCTTAGCCTGAGTGAGAGAGTGTTTGTAGTAGTTTTTAATGAGGGGGGACCACTGATCCACGGGGTTTCACTGCAGCTGAACGGCTGCTCACTGATTTTGCATAAGTACATTCCTAACTTAAATATAATGATCTTGGAGAGACTTTTATGGACGCTCAGTCTCAGATGATGTTATAGAGAGAATTCGCACTACGTTGTAGCTATTTAAATGATTACGACGGATGAGAATGTCCAAATCGGGGGTAGAAGAACTTTTCTGGGGTGATCATTGTAGATTCTCGAGATTTTGAGATGAAATTTCCCCAATGTGTTGGTCCTAAGGCTATGCATATTTTGATGTCCTTCGTCTGCATGAAAATTTCAAAATGAAGTAAACTCTAAATCTGCTTTTTTTGGTTGGCTCAGCTTGCCCAGCACTTGGAATCCGTCTATCTTCCTAGTGTAAGTGCGGTCCTCCTTAGTCTCCGCTGCTCAAAATAAGAATTAGTTTGATGTCAGCAGGCTTATACATCTAGGGAAAATTTTCCTCAGGCAGATTAAATGAATCTGTCCAACTGCTCCCACCTGTACAATGGCTTTGATAGGCGGATTTCCTCGTACTGCATGTAAGATGATTAGTCTATTCCTATCTTTTCTTTCTTCCAATATGATCGATTTATGCATATTGTAATTTAAAAGTATGTTTTGATGCATGCTTCCAGGGTTTGATGTTCGAGAGATTTCAAAAGATAGTCCACATGACTGGGAAGGCTTATATGCTTGGCAGTGCATATTGCCAATCTTTTGTCAACAGAACCAGCTGATGATAATTAAAACCAGGAGAAAATTTTCTAGAAGAAGCATTTCTCTAATATGTGCAATCTTTAACTTTTTCTATTCTGAATTACCTTCTGGAACTAATTTCCAGAGTTATCAATTAAGCAGAAAGTTGGGATAAGAACTTCACATTTTCACGGCTTTTGAAGTAGGAAAGATTACTGATAGATTGTCCTTATACCCAAGGCAATCACAGCAGTTTGCAACACCACTCGTCTTTTTGGCTGATAGTATGCTTCATTGTATGTGCCATGTGCTTCTCTGATATTTACTAGTAAAAAAATTGCTGATCAATCAACAATTCCATCTCGAATAACATTTTGTGATTTAGCAACTGCTTGTCATGTTTTTGCAGGGAAAGTTGGCATCGGAGGCTTCAGTGCAGGTGCTGCCACAGCTCTTTAGTCAGCAACTTTTTTTACCCTGGGTGAATGCGCAATTGGAAGTCCATACCCCTATCAACTTAAGGGCAGTTATCGGTTTGAGTGGTTGATTTCCAGGCTCAAGGTAATTATTCAAACCATTTTATATTTTTCATGTAAACAGTCAGTCCACACTCTTTTTCTCCATAAGTTCTGTTTAGACAAAAAAAAAAATTGGGGAGCAATCGCATCATGTAGACCTTTTGCTTTAGGAGACTCTGCTTCTATTGCTATTAAAAGAATATCACTAAGTCCCTAGTAGCCAGAGTTCTGTATGGTTCACACCAAACCACCTTTTTAGGAGAGAATCAGCCTGTGGTGAAACCAAGTCTCCTAAGCGCTTCATCAATGACGCCATCAGGAATGACTTCCGCCGAAAATTTTTGCAGAGATACATGAAGTAGTTGTTTAAAGCTAAGAAGCTTCCGGAAAAGGAATGTATCTTATTTGTGAGAACTTGCAAATTGCCTGTATTTGGATTTTTTTGTGCAAGCAGCAATCTGAAGTCTAATTCTCAGTTATGGATTTTCAGTTCCACCGCACTTCTTAATCCTGGACTGTGAAGAGGGAGGGAGCAGAGGTCGTGAATGAAGGGAAGAGGGTTCGTGAAGGGGGATGGAGAGAGAGAGCAGAGCAAGGCGAAAAACCTAACCTGAGCTCGTCGGGTGCAGACGTCAAATCGGAGCTGCCAATGAGGCTCCAGGAGATGACAACGGAGGCCTAGTCGGGAGTGAAGTGCAAGGAAGGTTGGAGTCGAGCTCGTTGGAGGGAAGGAGGAGAAGTCGGGAAACGAAGAGGCAGAGAGAGAGAGAGAGAGAGAGAGAGAGAGATAACATGACAAGCTAAACGGAGAAGTAATGTAGAGAGAGGCATAAAAAATTCTAATAGGGCGGGTTCGTCGAGTCGCGTGGCGCACAATAAATGGATTGTCTCATTTGTTCACGTGGAAAGTCAGACTCACCTAATATTTTCTATTCGGTTGATGCCACTCTGGCACTAGTGAACAGTGTCAAGGGATTTATGCTTTTGTATTTTGCGGGCTGTGGGATCTCTTTGTTGATCTGTGCATAATAAATATGATCTTTAATCTAAGCAATGAATGATCACACGAACTAAGCTAACGTTTTTTTTTTCCTTGCTAAAACGAACTAACCAAATGTTAAATTGGGGTTTAAATTGAAATATTATAGTGATTGAAGTTCTTGAACTAATAAGTTGTTTTAGATTTAGAGTAGGATACTCAGAAAGAACCTCAACACAAGTACTATGACGTTCTGTTGATGATATGTAAAATATCCGAGATTGCATGTTTCTTCATTCGAAGTATTTGATTGCTCATTAGTTTGGCATGGTACCGGTGTAAGACGAGCGTTATACTCAATTATTCATAGGACTCCAATTCCATATTTAGTTTAACTCTTTTGAGACCTCGGTCGTTCCAATGGTTATGCATGAGCTTCTAGTTAGAGCATACCATTTCTCGACTTCCTTCAATTATAAATTTTGGAGTCGGCATCATTTTCTATTAGCTCGAATTTTTCAAACTGCCACTGATGCGCTTGACTTCATATTGTTTCCGAGCGTATTTGGTAAATCACTGGACATTTGTTCTCTACACCGTCAACTATGTATCTGTCGTTGGCATACATGGATGTGAGTTTCATAGTTCTTACGTGAATTACATGCTCAAATTCCCAAAGTTCTGGTGAATTTGGCTGAGTCTGAGTCTGACTCAATCAGCTTGAAGAAAGAGATGGGTCATTGTTCCTGCAAATTTCACAAAATTCTAAGCTGATTTCTTGAGAAAATACAGTAACATGAAAATTCTCAGTGAACTAGCTCTACTTTCGTTGAATTACAAACACTCCTGTGTTGAGATCCGCCAAGAGAATTGTCTTCTCGACAAAGTAAGGCAGCCCCTATTTCAGCCGCGGACACACCCGACAATTCTTTGTTGGATTTTGCAGCGAGTGATTGCAACTGGTAGTATGTCGGCATGATTTTTAGAAGCCGTCGAGCAGTATCAGAGATAGATTCTCCCCAATATTTGGCACTTTTATCTTGTAAAACATTCAGTTCTATATCATCCAGAGACGTAGGTGGAAAATCCGATAAACCACAAGTACGTATTAGAACTCTTCCAATCAAAGCATCGAATTCAAACACCGTGCTTTTCCAAGATCCTAGTGTTAGCTGATCCATCCGCCGATACCCATGGTGTATTTCTATGAAATCATCAATGTTTATCCCAATTTCTGCATTACATGGGACAGTTCATAAGACGCATACAGCAGGCAATATTGGCAGCAATGAACCTTTTTTACAGATAATAAGAAAAACAGCCACTGTGATCGGGAGACGTCTGCCCGACTTTGGAAGGCGGAGAGATGACATTCAAAGTTTCATGGGTCTAAAACATAGAGATAAGGCCATTTTCGATTATAGTACAAATAGAAAAATGTGGAAATCATTTTACAATCTTCAATAGGCAAAAGAAATCTAAGTTAACTTATACTTTGCGCGCTTAAATAATAATACTTTAATTTTAGGAAAATTTGGAACTCTTGGATGATATATAACGTCGCTTCAGAACAAGGATATGAGAAAGGGTCTTTCTAGATAAAGTTGGACTATTTGCACGGTATCAAGTCAACAATAAACGCCCGGATCGAGGTCACTAAAAATCTCAGCCGTCCATTCAACATCGCCACCTCGATTAATACGATGGGATACAGATAAAGGATTGGGGGCCACGTAGAGGGCCTAAAATTTTGATATTTTAGAGTGCATTTGGTGATGATTCTATTTTTGAGAATAATTTTTTATTAGAAATGATTTTTTTTTTTTTACTTTATTCCAAGAAACAATTTCCGAACAAGAGAATGCGCTTAGAATCGTCAACATTTCTATTTTCGGAATAGAAATGCATTTGGTAGTATTCTTAATTTTTTTTATTTCTTTTAATTTTGTAATACTTGTAGTATATATTTCTTATTTTTCTCTTTTTTCTTTTTCTTTTTCTCTTCTTCTTCCTCCTTCTTTGTAGCCGATCGCCGACTACCACCGTTATTGGCGACCGATTGGGCGAGGCCTCGCTCGGCCACCGACGAGGCTCGACCTCGCCTAGCCAAGTCGAAGCCGAGCTGAGTCGGTGGCTGGGTGAGCTTGGCCTCGCCAGATTTGAGCGAGCTCGACCTCGCCATGGCTTGTCGCCACCGGGCTGGTGACGTTCCGGCAAGGTCACCAACCCTTGTCTGATCAATTGTCAACCATAGCCAAGGCGGAGGTAACAGACGACCGGCCAAAAGGAAGAAGAAGAAAGGAGAAGAAGGAAAGAGAAAAGAGAAGAAAAGAGGAGGAAAGAAAAAAAAAAATGTAGGAATTGATTATAGGAATTGTTCTTAAGACCAAGAAACAACTTTTTTTTACTTTTTGATTGTTCCAAATTTATTCTCGGAACAAAAAAATATATTTTTGTTTCCGAGAACAAAAATTTTACCAAATAGATTTTATGTTCTTTTTTGGTTCCGGGGAACAAAAGAATAAAAATAGCTATTTCGGGGACGATTACCAAACAAAGCCTTATTCGTTAGATGAATTTATAATAGATTAATATATTTATTAGTTTTCTTGAATATATACTTCCAGTCTTTCTTTAAGAAACTCCTTGTGTTTTGTTCCTGTTATGCCAACTTTTTAATAAACGAATTTGTGGCTATTCTTGAGGGTATCCTTCCCCTATTTTTCATCATAGAGTTAATATTACAAAAAATTCAAAACTGATATATTTATAACAAATTTATTTTAAATTAAATTTTTACTATTAAAGATTCTAAATTGATATATATATATATATATATATATATATGACGAATTTACCTTTCATTAGTTTACATTAAATATTAAGAAAAACTTCAAATTAGTATATCTATAACAAATTTACTCTAAATTAAATTTTTTACCACCAAAGACCCTAAATTGATGGCACGTAACAATTAATGGATATATTAATTTTGGATAGTAGTTTTTTGTAATATTAAACCAATTTAACGAGAACTAACAGATGATAAATCTATCACAAGTGCATTAATTTGGATTATTTCATAATAAATTTGTCATAACTACATAAATTTGAGATTTTTTTTATAATAGTAATTTTTTATTGTACTACTTGTGGGTCCCGCAGGGTGGCAACGCTAAACTAGGAAAAGTGGCACTATTGAATGGATGATTGGAGTTTAGTGAACTTGATCCAATGATATATGCTGTCGCCTTGTTGATACCGTGGAAATGGTCCAAGAGGTCTCAGAGAAACCCCCAGGAGTAAGAAAAAAGTGATTTTGCATTCATAGTAAACTCGTACCCAATATCTTCCGACAAAAAAAAAAAGGAAAGAAAAAACTCCTACCACCAATTTCTAGCAAAAAAAAAAACTCGTACCCAATACATGAACAGAAAAAGAAAAAAAAAACTCGTATCCAATTGAAAAAAAAAATTGCACCCCATTGTGTCATTTTATGCATATGTTTATTATCCTGATTGCTCGCTTCTTGCAATTTGACGGGGAGGTAGCGGACCCCGTCAGGTTTTTCTCCATGAATTATCATGTCACTTTAACTGACGGGCCCCAGTTCATAATGGCGAGTGGCCAGTCTACTAAACCAAGTTCAAATGGACTTCGGGGTAATTTCTCAATTTAAGCTTTAATTTAAACTCTTTTTGCTGATTTTGTTCTCTTTACCGTGTGCTTATCCGATTGTAACAAATTTCAAACGCGCAAATGGGAGATACGTGGTCCAACATTGTAAAAATCTAATTATACGCTAGTGTTCCATGTAGCCTTCGGCACGATAAGAATAATGACATATGTAATTATCTTAACCAATTAAACATTGAATCGTAAATAATCTTTTAACTAAACGTCTACAACGGAGAAGATACATAAGTAAAGAATTTGTATTTCAAATTGTTATTTCAAAAAAAAAAAAAAAGGTACTTTTGCAAGGGTGTGTCATCTTATTTAAAAGCATCATTTTGCTCTTTTATCTTTATTCAATGAACATTTTATAATATGGTATGACACTCGAGACACCACTTAAATTAAAAACTTATAGCTAATAACTTGCTTTTCAAAGCTTCTTTATGAGCAGTCTTTGTTGGCCGCCGAAGCAACTTCCCAGGATCGACGTAGCTAGAAAACCGAACATGTAGGAGGAGAATACGAAGGTTTGCGTACCCGATCTGTAATCCATCGTTCTTTATGCAGAATGACGACGATCCAATGCTCAAACGACGAGCCGACACTCAGGTTCTTCTCCTCTTTGACCCTCAGTTCCTGGCTCGATGAGACCGCCACTCACAGCTTGCCTTATGTGAGGTGAGAGAGAGTTCGTGGAAGAATGAGGGCTAGAAGAGGGACCTTCGCACTATTTATAGAGTTTTGGACAGGCCCTCTCATCACGGGCCGGGCTCAACACAATGCTAGGCCCATATTTGACCTTTAAGAAAACCTTATGCCTTACCTTATTAGACCAACCCCATAAAATGGTAATTACAATCTCAATTAATGTAGCCCACATAAGAAAAACTCTTACATTCTCCCACTTGAGCTATATTAATTGAGACTGTACTTTATGTGCGCACCTTTATGTTGGTCTAGTGGCAATTCTTAATAGTCAATTCTATCCCATAAAGTCTCAAACACCGAATCATGGTGATAACTGCATGTATTCATACAGAGCCTTCCATGGTCACGAATGCTTTTAATTTTATTTATATGGATTCAATATGGTTGTGTAGCAAACGGAGAACACCTCATAAAGAGCAATACTTTATGTGTTATCTCCCTTGTCGGTCACTATTCTCTTACATTTAGTGTCACAGAAAACCAAATGTGCCATTAGAGAATATCCTTATGTTTCTAATAAACCCACATATGTCTTATCTTTATAGTTAACATTTCTTTATGTGTAATCAAGACATATGTTTAAGGTTGATAACCAGATACTCCCAGCCTTCACTCAAGGCTTACACAATACCTTGAGATATAATCAATTCAATATGGTGACCACACATTCATGAATATTTTATCGAATGTGCAACATATATAAGCTTTATTAGAGCAAAATCAAAACAGCTCCCACTAAACAACAGCATCCAATGATGCTCCTTAGCCCATGTTCACGACACGTCGTTCAAGTACACAAGGGCGAAAATCTTTAATTAGTGGGTCTACAACCACATCATCCATGGAAATATGCTCTACTATAGTGTCACCATTCTGTATCGTTTTGTTATGGTCAAAAACCTGACCGTCATATATCTAGACCCCTCGAGACCCTTATTGTTGTTGACAAACAACATTGAAGAGTTATTGTCTCGATACCACCGTATGAATCTATTCATAATATCAAATATGATCAACTCTTTAATGAGGTTTCGAAGTCAAATATCCTTAGTAACAGCTAAAAGGCATGCTATAAACTCTGTTTATATGGTAAATGATAACATAGATTTCTGTTTATCGCTTTGTCATAACATTGTACCTTCTGCTAATACAAAGATATATTATGTTATCAACTTCTTGTTATCCTTACAGCTAGTAAAATCTGCATTCGAATACCCTACTAGCTCTAGATCCTGAACATATTTTTCAGTACATAGTTTTATTATCCTTTTCAGTGTCTCGAAACCTCATTAGCAGCAATCCAAGAATCATGTCTTAGACTTGATTGATATCTGCCTAAAAGTTTTGCTGCAAAAGTTACATCTAGTCTAGTGCAGACTTAAGCATGCATGACACTTGTAAATGCACTAGCATAAAGTGTATCCTTTATTTGGATTTTCCCAAAATTTGAACAAGGACAATGCTAGATATTCAATCTATCAACCCTAACAACAGCAGCAACTCCTGGCTTATTGAATATTTTCAAAACACAATCAGTATATGCAATCTAAGATAAATCTAACGTGTGCCAAGAACGATCTCTATAGATCTCAATGCTAAGGACAAAAGGTACTTGACCAGGGTCTTTCAAGTCAAAATTCCTTGACGATATTTATATTATCTAATGCAGTAATCCAATATTGCTATCACAAGCAAGTTATCACTTACATGGAATCTGAGAAAACTAAATTTTCTCCCACTGACCTTGCAGTATATATATTGATGTACTCTATTCTTAGCAAAACTGAATGAAGTGATAACACTATAAAATTTCAAGCATAGTTTGATCTACAGACTCTCTTAAGGCCATAAATAAGGGTTTTCAGTTTACACACAAGCTTACCTGAATCATCCGCTACAAAACCTTTGGGTTATACTACATAGACTTCTTTATCAAGGTATTCATTGATCAACACAGTTAGAATCATCTATATAATGTAATTCCATATAAAAATGAGCCAATAATACCATATTCACTCTGAAATAGTCTTTAGAAAAGACTAAACTTCTCTCTGAGTGAAACCTTATATTAGTAATTTGAGTTTAAACTTCTCAATGTTTCCCTTGAAATTTCTCTTAGTCTCATACACCCATTTGTAGCGGATGAGCTTGTGACACTCAACCAATTCAATAGGCTCCCAAACACTATCACATTTTATAAATTGCATATTTTCTTTTCATTATGTCTAACCACAGATCAGACTGAGGACAAGAAACAACATTTACATATACAAGTCACTAGATCGACCATATAGCAGATATCGTAATCATGCTCTTACAGATATACTATATAGTATGGTGGTATAACTGAACATCTTTCCGTAACAGATCTCTTGAGTGGAGCTACTATAATTTTATCTTGCACTTGAGAGGCTTGAGAAATTTCATCAGGAATCGTATCAATAACAATGTCCTGAACCTCACAAGCCTAATATGTGGTGTAAAAGACTCCACAATTGTCTGTATAGGGAAAGACAAAGACACAATGGTCCCTACCATACCATTACCTTAATAGTCTAAGAGCAACTATCCTCTGCATTTTCGTCAAACTCTAGAGACTTCGCTATTTGTGATTTCATAACTCTTGCACCTCCATTGGGATTTGAAAACCTTATATCCCCTCAAATGATCTGGGTAAGATACCGAGTGGTTCTGGATTCCAACTTACTTAATGTTGGATTATATAACCAAACTTCTGCAGAACGCTCCAAACCTAAGATGATTTAAGTCAAGTTTACGTCCGATCCACAACTCAAAAGGGAGCCAATGGAACACCTTTGGTAGTAATATGGTTTAATGCATATTGGGATGTTTCGCCTCATAGAAGACTTGATAAATTAGTCCTAGTAATCATACTCACTGTCATGTTAATCATGGTGGAATTACGCCTTTCGGCCACACCAATTTGTTCCAAGATTTTCGGATATAGTAAACTAACTTACAATCCTAGAATCTTTCTAAGTATTTGACAAATGGCTCTTTAAGCTATCCAGCATTGCCATATTTGTCAAAATACTAACCACTGCGGTCATATCTGACAATTTTTAAGAGTCATCCCAACTGTTCCTTGACCTTAATATGAAAGAACTTGAATAAATCCAAAGATTCAGACTTTTCTTTACTCAAGTATAGTCGTCAATAATTGTGTTGAAATAAAAATTTCTATACAACGTTAGTATATATGGTCACAGACATCAGTATGAATGACTTTTAACAGTTCAAAACTTCATACTGCAGTTTTCTTCTTTATCTTAGTTATCTTGCTTCTACAATAGAGTACTCGAGTCTTTAGGTAACATTTAAGAATAGACAATATATCAGCATTATCAGTCTTTCTATTTTTTCTCTAGACATATAATCAAGACATTCATTCTACAACGCATAAGACTGTTTTTAAAGTAAATCTCTATTGGAAACAACATTTTCATCTGTAAAACGATATACATATCCTTAGGAGATGAGCACAATTGGTACAATTCATTTGACCCATTGTAGCATCCAACTTCATTTGACTTATAAAACATTGAAACAACATTGTTCTTTATCTCAAAAGAATAGCCGTACACTTCCAGACATGATACGGGAGCTAGGTTTCATATAAAGGAAGGTACATAAAAGTGTTTTTCAACGTCAAATGCTAGCCGGTATCCATAGTCAAAACAACATCTCCCACTAAAACGACGTTAAATGTTGTTTCCCGTTATGAGTTATAATTCATTCTGATTTGGCTTCTTTAGATTTATGAATCCCTTTATGGTAAACAATATAATTTGTTGCACCACTATCTAGCCACCAAGAACCAGATGAGGCTTTTGATAGGAATTGAATTCATAAATGAATGCCAATGAATCATTTAACTCTAGACTCACGCTTGGACAATCAAGCTTCATATCATTACAATATCTCTATGTGTCATTTCTTCCTACAAGAGTAGTAAATGACACCACTTCTTTCAAAATGTGTTATCTTAAGATCAGATTGTTAGAATAACCGACAGTTTTATGAATACCCTTATGAGTATGATTCTGGACTTCAAATCTACCATCCTTAGGACGTAATCCTTAACCTCATCAAAACCATCACACCTTATGTTGAAGAGTCCTTGCATTTATACCAATTTCGGTAATAGAAAAGACATAATTTCAAGCCACTATGGCTTCTATCATCCTTTTAGCAATGCAGTTAGTTGGTAAACCATTTTCAAGTGTTCCTAAATAGAATGCCTTATGAATGATGGACAAATTCAATTGCCCTTTCCTAAGCAGCAAAGAATACTTTTCTAATTCCATATTACTAACAGTGAGATTGTTAGCTTATTCAAAGTAAAAGTAATATCAACATCTACCAACATCCATCCTTAACAGAAAATCCTCTTCATTACTTAAAATTTGACCAATAGGAACCTCAATTACAATGGAGTTGCCATTACAAATAATGTAACTTAATAACAAGCAGCATATGTAATTGGTACCATGTGATTACTGTGTAACTTGAAAACCTTATAAGTACACATCTTGAGAGTTACACGCATCATCATATAAACACCTTTGGGCAGAATATATGACATGCAATTTGTATACTCTCCATATAACAGCGGTCATGAGAATATATCCTAACCTTTCGCGAATTCACCACCTTTGGGCGTATGAACCACTAGAGTCAGTCACTTCTCAACCATCATGCATCCCTTCATGAACTAATACACAACCACCTCATTTGGGACTATGACCACGCATTAGAACATGAGACACCCCATCATAATACAAGACCGACGTTTCTCAAATTCAATCAAGTGTGCCACTTTGGCGGTCACGACCCAATTGAATCATTGAAACTCTCTCATATCAGGGATATAAACTTTATAACTCACATTTATTCCATACATGTGATTTTAGACCGGATGACAGGGGCAATTCGTCACTAAAATCACATATCATGCTAATCACATTACTCCATTCATTAATACATGCTAAACCTTATACATATTATCAATGAATCGATGCTCTACACATTCCTTATGTGATAATATACATGTGAGCTCGCAATGTATTTCCAAAATCATAGAGAAATACATAAAAATACACAAAAAATACCCCTAAAATCACGTACCTTAGGGTTTTACATGCATTTTCACATCCATAAAATCCCCAAAAATATAAAATAAACACATAATAAAGTGGAGAACACCTATACAACCACAACGGTTCGAGCCACGCGTCGATACGACATCTCACTCGCCCTCACACGCTCTTTGGAATGTGTGGTGCATGAGGTCCATGCACTTGTCCTCCTTATTCGGACTAAACCGGTCCAACTGGTCAATGGGTCAAACCGGTCAACGACCCGACCGGCCAAGGGTTCGACCGGTCAACGGTCCAAACAGGTCGGGTCAACCAGTCAAACCGGGTCGAGTCAACCCGATCAACCCAGGTCGGGTCGACCCGGCCAACACCAGGTCGGGTCTGTGGTGACGTCATCGGTGACGTCACATGCCATGTGGTGGTCGCACGTAAGGCGGCTTATGCGACGTCATCATGACGTTATCATCGAACACCTGTCCAAGGTGGTGGCGAAGTCGGCTGGGTGACGTCATGGATGACGTCATCACCGCTAAGGTGGTCCACGCGTCGGTGCACATAAGCGTGCGTGAGGCCACGTGGCGGTGCGCATGAGCGCGCGTGCGCCCGCGTGAGGTAGCGCTGCGGCGCGTGTCGCCGACTCCCAGCATCGCCTGGGTCATGGTGGTGCGTGAGGCCGATTCCGGCATCGTCTGATGATGTTCTACCCACCAAAATGCTCGTATGGAAGAGTAGAAGCCATTTATAAAATCAAAATTCACTTTCACCGGACCAAAATTCACGAAAATGGGAGAAACGTTCCAAGAGTAGGTGAAATTCGAAATTCTCATCGCGCCGCATTTGGCCTCCGCCAAAGGCGTGCCCCCCACCGAAATGCTCGGGTCAACAAGAAAAATCCAAATGCACAATTGAAACCAAGTTTCAACGGATGAAATTTCCGAAAACAGGCCAGAAGCAACAGTTCGGGTTCTAGGCTATTAGGCTCTGATACCAAATGTTGGCCGCCGAAGCAACTTCCTAGGATCGACGTAGCTAGAAAACCGAACATGTAGGAGGAGAATACGAAGGTTTACGTACCTGATTTGGAATCCATCGTTCTTTATGCGGAATGACAACGATCTAATGCTCAAACGACGAGCCGACACTCAGGTTCTTCTCCTCTATGACCCTTAGTTCCTGGCTCAATGAGACCGCCACTCACAGCTTGCCTTATGTGAGGTGAGAGAGAGTTCGTGGAAGAATGAGGGCTAGAGGAGGGACCTTGGCATTATTTATAGAGTTTTGGACAGGCCCTCTCATCACGGGCCGGACCCAACTCGGCCCACACAATGCCAGGCCCATATTCGACCATTAAGAAAACCTTCGCCTTACCTTATTAGACCAATCTCGTAAAACGGTAATTACAATCTCAATTAATGTAACCCACATAAGGAAAACTCTTACAGTCTTGACCTTCACGCACTCGGCATGAGGTGTAATATACTTGGAAAATCAACATGCGTCAAGCATTAATCCCATTAGAATTAAACGTGTTAACAGAGTAATGTTTCTTTTAGAGATAACTACTTGTTAGCTAGCATATTGACATTTACTTCGTAATCGAGAAAGTTGCCTGCTCCTTTGAGATCTACTTAACCTAAATATATATTTTTAGATATTGAGATTTCCATATTAAAAATTACTAGATAGGTAGAGAAGTTGTTAATGCTGTGACTAATAACAATTCTATTACAAAAATCAATTTCATCCCTGGACAAATACATGTTTGATAACGACACAAAATTCCTGTTTTCAGATAGAAATTCTTTTGATAACGGCACAAACTTTCTCCTTCTTGGGCTAGCGGTGGGCGGTTGTAGTGGACGGCAAACGACCGGTAGCGAGGGCGAGCGATGAGAATATTTTTTATTTTTCATTTTTGTTCTGGAAATATAAAAGTAATTTTTTTTTACTTCTTATTTCCGTTCCAAACTTATTTTTGAACTAAAAATTTATTTCAAAAATAAAAAAATAAAATTACGTTACCAAATGAATTTTTATTTTAAATATGTCTTTAGAAGTAGAGAAGTAGAAAAATCTGAAAAATAAAATGATTACCATTCATGTCTTATTGAGAATTACTTTTTTCCGGAAGAAAGTCCCTATTAGGGCTGACGACTAGGCCTTTTTTCTGGTTGACGTATCGGACACTCCCGCAGGATATTTCTTCGGAAAGAAAAAGTTGAATATTCATCCAAGAAGACCAAGACTTCACGGGCCAGAAAAAGGAAAGAAAAGGAAACGGCGGGGGATTTGGTTTACTTACTAGTTGATGCTAGCTCTGTACAAATGAAATAACTTTAGAAAGAAAAAAAAGAGAATACTAGGAAGCGCGTTTGACGCCAATCTAGCACTATTGAATAAGCACTGAACGGATTTATGCTTTTGTATTTTCCGGGCTGCGGGATCTCTTTGTTGATCTGTGCATAATAAACATGATCTTTAATCTAAGCAGTGAATGATCATACGAACTAACCAAATGTGTTCTTTTTTTTTGCCTAAAACGAACTAACCAAATGTTAGATTGGGGTTTAAAATGAAATGTACATTAAAGTCTAGAGTGATTGAAGTTCTTGAACTAATAAGTTCTTTTGGATTTTAGAGTAGGATACACAGAAAGAACCTCGACACAAGCATCATGACATTCTGTTGATGATATGTAAAATATCCGACATTGCATGTTTCTTCATTTGAAGTATTTGATTGCTTATTAGTTTGGCATGGTGCTGGATTAAGATGAGCGTTATATTCTGTAATATATGAGCTTTGAAAAAAAAAAGGGGAAAAATGGGGTTTGAAAAGTCAATAAAAGAAGTTGAAGGAGAACAGTGGAAGCTTCGGCTGTTTTTAAAGAGAGTAGAGATGGAGAGCTTGGGCAGAAATGAAATAGGGGAAAGAAAGAAATAGGGGAGAGGATAGAAAGAAGAGAAAAGAAAAAAGGGAAAAAGAGAAAAAAATTTGCCGCACTCACGATCTCGATGCCTCATCAAACCAACTCAAGTTTTTTTTTGCAACGCTGGTAAGTGATCGAAGCCTTTAATCGTCTATTCGAAGGAAACGTTGCAATTAACGCTCGAAATTCGGATTTCTTGCATATTTGTGTGGCAAAGTCTGATTTTTGAGTTGTTGAGTAGTATATTTTTGTAGAAATGGTATTTTAGGGTGTTATTAAGCTATAACATTTTACGAATCGTGATTTGAGCTTACAAACTTTGTCTATAATGGAATTTTCAAGTTGGGGCGCGTTCTGGAATTATAGCAAACAATTATTTTGGGCCCAATTTTTACTCGTTTTCAAAGATGTTTTGGGGCAACTGAGTTGGGATTGTTGTAGTACATCAAGAGGGCTTTCTAAGGATTATGAGATGGCTCGAAATGGAATTTTATGGAGGAAGTAATGGCATGACAAAGTTCAGCGCGCAGACTGTGTCTAGCGGACAACAATAGGTTGCCGCTAGAGGCGGGCTTTTCGTGGCATGTAGGTGTTGTTTTATTGATAAATAAGCTTAGTATAGTCGAGTCATTCATTAGAATATCGTTTTACTTGGTCTTTTAATATTATTTTTCAATTACTTGTTAAGAATTCGAGTGCGCTGACTCGAGTTACTACCATAATTGATTTTTGGCTTTTCCCAAGTGAATGATACTATTTCTTCTTTGTATTTTACACTCATGTTTTGAAAAATATAGTGGATTATACATCCTATGAGTTGATAAATAGCATCTTTTGTTGCATAAAATAGAATCGAGTTAAAACTGCCATTTTGTTGTTTGAAAGAGAGAGTTATATTTTGAATTCGGTTTAAATGGTTGTTTGAAAATGATTTGTCGAACTCTTTATGAAATAATCTTGAAACGTTTTAACGAATGCTTTGATATTTATATATCAAATGTTTGAGTTGAAGTATGACTTTCATTCTGAAGTTGGATTACTTAATATAGTGATTGATGATGCTCAATGTCTCTATGAACCTTAAGGGTTGTGTGGGTATGCACATACTAGTTTAGGATATCCTTGTGAGCCAAGCCACCGGCTAATAATCGGTGGAAAATTTGCCAATGGGGGAATCTTGGTCGTCTTATCATGGGTGTTATGCGTGATCATGGCTAGACATTTGAGCATGAGTTGGTTAATGGAGTAGACCATTGACAGGTGATTTGAGTTTGGTCGATGGAATGGACCATTGGCGTATGATTTGGTGAGATTAATTAGTGGAATAGACCATTGACACATGCTTTTATGAGATTTACCAATGGATTATACCATTGGTGTTTTGGTAGTTATTTTATGAATATATTATGTTAAAGTGAGTTATGGTTATGTTTTAAATGTGCATAGTGATTGCTCGATTCGTTTAGAAGAAATGTATTACTCACTTAGCCATGGTAGCTCACTCCTCTCATCTACTTGTTTTTCAGGTGCTTCAGTGAATCGCAAGTAGATATGAGTGTCCGTTATCGGGGAGGACTTTTTGTGGTGGGAGACTTTTTGGTATGAATCGTATATAACTGATAACTTTGTGATTTAGTTTTTAGTGGAGGTGTATATATTAGTTTGTTTGTTTATAGAAAAATCTGATATTATAACCAAATGCTTTTTTTTTGTCATAAATAATATATATGTGGATGTATATATATTGATATCGGGCTGAATTTTTGGTTATGTTAAGGCTGCATCCTTTGATGAAAGGATGGTCGTGTCATGCCATTGTTCTTGTGAATCGGTGTGTGACATATTCAATTATTCATATGACTCAAATTCCATATTTAATTTAACTCTTCTAAGACCTCGGTCATTCCAATAGTGATGCACAAGCTTCTAGTTAGAGCATACCGTTACTTGACTTTCTTCAATTATAAATTTTGGACTTAGCACCATTTACTATTTGCTCGAATTTTTTGAATTGCCGGTTGCGCACTTGACTTCATATTGTTTTGACCTTTTTTAGTAAATCGCCATACATTTGTTTGCTATACCGTGAACTATGTATCTATTGTTGGCATACATGGATGTGAGTCTCACGGTTCGTACGTGATTATATTCTCAAATTTCCAAAGTTATGGTGAATTTGGCTAAGTTTGAGTCTGACTCAATCAGCCTGAAGAAAGAGATGTTGTTCCTGCAAATTTCAAAAAACTCTAGGTTGATTTCTTGAGAAAATACAGTAACATGAAAATTCGTTGAGAACTAGCTCTACTTTGGTTGAATTACAAACACTCCTGTGTTGAGATCCGCTAAGAGAATCGTCTTCTCGACAAAGTAGGGCAGCCCCTATTTCAGCCACGGACACATCCTACAATACTTTGTTGGATTTTGCAGCGAGTGATTGCAAATGGTAGTATGTCGGCATGATTTTTAGACGCCGTCGAGCAGTATCAAAGATAGATTCTCCCCCATATTAGGCACTTTTATCTAGTAAAACATTTAGTGAGACATCACCAATAAAGTTTCTCCAATAGTGTAATATGATCAGCTTTACACTAAGGGCGCGTTTGGTAACGATTTTGTTCCCGGGAACACATTCTGACAAGAAATGATTATTTTTTATTCTGTTCCCGGAAACTGATTCTGAGTAAAAAACGCATTTGGTAACTGTCCAAAATTTTTAATTCTGGAATAGAATTGCATTTGATACCGTGCTAATTGATTCTATTCCAAATCAATTTCTTTTAATTTTCAAATATTTTTTATATTTTTTTTCTTTTCTTTTTCTTTTCTTTTTTTCCTTTTCTTTTTTTTTTTTTCTCCTATTCTTCTTCTTCTTCAATGTGGCACCCCTCGACGGTCCCCAAATCCGTTAGGGTCGCCACAAGTACCTTTCACTTTACCCTGAAAGTTCATTACATGATACCAAAGAATTTCAGTGTAATTCATAACTCCTAGGGGTTTATATCTTTCAATTTGGTCCCTGCGCAGAAAATATAGCGAAAGCACATTCAACTATTCCCCGTCTTGAATTATAAAGCGATGCACACCAACTAAAACTTTTATAAGTTAAAGCCGTACACTTTTATTTACATAACTTGATGGACATCATTAGTCGGTACATCAAAATGCCAAGGTTTTCTATACCCGGCTATTCTCAAAAGATAACCGACTTCTTTTCCAACAGCCATCTACAGAGTCCATCAGTTAGTGTCGGCGTCCAAAAAAGCTTCCTCTGCTGTCCATCACTCTCGGTCACACCCACCCGCACTCGAATTAACACCAGCCCTCACACCTTGAGATGGTGATGCTTCGACCATTCACACTACACGTCGACCGGAAATCCATAGAACGTGCCGAGAGGGACAGGCAGCAGAGACATCTCGACTAGTCTGAAATGTTAGTCCTCAAAAAGGGGTGAGTACAACCACTCAGCAGTTGAAGATCTACTAAGCTATACTATGCAAGCCATCACAATCCAAGTCCATGCAAGATAGATAAAACGAGTAGTCAAAAGAACGAGTGTGCATCAAATCAATAAAACTTTTGAAAGCAATGGCAAATGCAGTTTCAAAATCAAAATGCATCATTTCAGTTGCACACAGGTCTCGATTATAGGGCCAAACCATAACGACACGTCCCATACCATGCCGTATACTTTAGTTCCACAATCAGGCACAATTATTAGCAAGGTCGTTATTTTTTTAGAAAAACTCAGTTCATTTTCATTTCCCTATGTCTAGCCTAGAGGACCAGTGTTTGCATCCTTCTGGGATTTCGCACCCAACCTGGCGTTGCGAAAACCTCCGGGCATATATTCAAAATACAACTGGACATCTGGAGCATGTTACGTTACACCCCCAGGCATCTCGCACCCCACCTAGCATCACGAGGAATCTCCGGGCTCGCCATGAAAATGGTTACCCCTACCCTCTGGGCATGTATCATTATACAACCCCTCACCCTCCGGGCATGTATCATAATACAACCGGGCATCCCGACACTCCCGGGGTACCTCTGGGGCACTACGGACCCTAGGCATCCAAAGGGCATCGACTCATTCAAACCTTTGAGCATCCCGACTCCCTAGGCATCGTCGACTCGAAGGTTTGACGGCATCAATCACATCTCAGCCATGGTATATCAATCAAATCATTTCAATGCCAAAATAGTTTAATACAACAACAACAGGCTTTGAAACATATGCTATTTTCATGTCAATGGAATCAATCCACAAACTCAACCGCAAAATAGTAATCAACTCATAAATCCATTTCCACGGCTAACCTTTAATGTATTTTGAAAATCCATATATAAATTCTTGGGTTGCACTTGCGCCTCACGGCCAAAATCAAAGAAAGTTATCAAGCGCAAATAATTTGAAATCAGCACATTGGAAATTCAAATGTACACTCCCGACTTCAAGGTTTTCAAAGATTGGTTCTTGCAAAAATTTGAGACTTCGAGGGCACTAAAACATTTTCTTTTCCATTTTGAATCATTGATGAACGGCCCTCGGTATGTAGAAATTTCAGCAAGAGTCAGGAGGTTTTTCCAAGTTAATCTACGGCCAAGTTTTGTTCGAAATGATAAATGAGTTTAAAAACTTGTATAGTGAGTCTGAAATGTCAACCCGATCTCCAATGGTTTTAAAAGAATTGACACAAAATTCAGAATATGAAAGCACCGTATATTTTTCTTAAAACATTTGAGGTCGGTGCCGTGGTAGATAAAGCTTCAAGTACAGATCGGGAGGTTTTTCCTTTTCAACTCAAATCAATGGCCGAATTCTTCAAGATTTCATAGTCATCAAATCTGTTTTGAATGAAGTCCAAAGAAATCGAAACCATATATGAAAATCTGAGCATTTCCTCGACTCTTTAGCCTCAAAACGGTCTCGGTCGCTCAATAAATCATCATTCAGCATAAAAATCCAACAATCCAGCCTATCAATGCACTTTCTAAGACAGCAATAGCACTACACAAATATAGATTAATAGACTTCAACCTGTCTCAAATCCTAAGCGTTGACGGCAAGCAAAAACAGAAAGCTCGGGTCACGGACATGACTCGGCGGCGGCAGCACACAAGCACAGCAAAGGGGCGGTCACCTTCCTTTCCCCCTCACTCTCGCTCGTTGCACGCTCACGGATCTCTCTCGCTCGTTACGCTCACTCGCTTGATCTCTCTGTGTTACGAAGCTGTCCCGTTTTCTTTCTTTTAGTTAATCAACTAATTTAATCAATATTCCTAAAATTCGGTGGCAAATTGGATGAATGGCAGCTGGATTATACGTGTCCAGCAAATTGAATTTTTTCCTTCTTAGCTGCACGACACCTTGCTTCTCCATGCAAGGAACGTGTCCTCAGCAACCGTACTCTTTCTTGTTGCTGTCCACCGAAGGAAGAGCTATGTGGCTCTTGGTCAACAAATTTCTTCCATGGTTGACTCCTCACTCGACGGGCACATGTGCTGCATGGTGGCCAAATCTTTTCTATCATTACATGGTAGGAATTTGTGGCCGTTGGTGGGGCTGTCCGCATGGCCATTCAAGGAGAATTTCATTCTCTCCGAAAGTTAATACCTCGGGATGTCGAGTGGCGATGAAATGGGGTCGAAAGTGGTGCCAAATATGATGAATGTCGCACAAGTGAAGAAATGTGCACGGTCCTTACGCACGGTCCAATTCCTCCAAAATTCGACAATTAATTTCAGCATGTGCAAGTGCTGAAAAATAATTACTTATGTGGCTGCACGGGATCGCAACCATGTACACGGGAGGTTTGGTTCGTAGGGTACACAATTGGACGGCTAGAATCAACATAAAAGATATCTACATCTTATGGCAAAAACCTTGGTCTCACTAGTGATAGTACATAGGGACAAGGCTACAACTCATTCGACGATCGAACCATTTCTAAACGTAGCGTTTCGATCCGACGCGGATGATGAAACGGTGTCCGCAAATGGTACCAATGACGCAATCCAACGATACTTCCATCGATCCGTCATGGACTGTCACATGTTCGAGGTCCGGCAAAAATCCGGATGCCACATTTAGGCCGGTCGCCGGTCCGGCGACCGCCGACGAGGGCCGACGACCTCATCGGAGCGTCGCCGGCCCTTGTCGGCCGAGCCTCGTCGGTGGCTAGGCCGGCCTCGCCGGGCCGGGGCGAGGCCTCGCTGACACCGGCGAGGCCGGGCAAGCCTCGCCGGTGGCCGGGCGAGCCTCGCAAGGGCCGGGCGAGCCTCCGGCGAGCTCGCGGGACCGGGGCAAGCGGCGGCGGCAACGGATGGCGACAATCGGCGGCGGCGGGCGGCGGCGGTCGGCAGCGGGTGGCGGTCGCGGGATGGCGGTCAATGAAGAAGAAGAAAAGAGAAGAAGAAGAGTTTTGATTCTCAATTTTGTTCTCGGAACAAGAATCAACTTTTTTTTTTATTCTTGATTCTCTTCCCAACTGTTCCGAGAACAAATTTGGTCTTGGGAACAAAAATTTTACCAAACGCGATTCTCGTCCCAAACTGATTCGGAACAAAAAATCAGAATCGCAGCCTTGTTTGGAGGGTTACCAAATAGTGCCTAAGTGTCTGCATGTTAATGTTTCAATTTTTCAATTTTTTTATTTGTTTTATTCTCCAGAATAGAAAAAAGAACATAAATCCATTTTGTAACATTAGTTAATTTTTCTATTCTCCTGGATAGAAAAGTGGCCAAGGATCAAATTTGGAATAGAAACAAGAAGTAAAGAAAAATGACTTCTTGTTCTTAGGAGCAATTTTTAGAAATCAGTCATTTTCTCTTCTTCTTTTTTTCCTTTTCTTTTTCTTCCTCTTCTAATCGATCGGTGGAGACTCGTCACCCATCTCCTACCACTGTCTTTTGCTGATTGCCGGTCGCCACTGCCCTTTGCCGACAGCTAGTCGCCCCTAGCCGCTGGTCGCGGTTCGCTGCCATCGGCTAGAGGAGGAGAAAGAAGAGAGGAAAAAGGAAAAAAGAAAAATAAAAAGTCTAAAAAATATCAAAAAATTAAAAGAAATTCTACAGCATAAAAAAAATTTGTAAGTCATACCAAATACATTCCTTTTTTCTATTTAAGGAATATAATTTTTTTTATAGTTACTAACCACGTTGATTTACTCAGAAATTGTTCCAAGGAATAAAAATAAAAAAAACTATATTTGAAAAGAAATTATTTCTCGAAACAGAAATGTTACTAAATGCACTTTAATTAATTGCGAATATTAGTGAATCCAACCCCCCTTACAAGAGGAGCTGAAAAGTCTTTTCTCTCGCCTCTCTCTTTTCTTTTCATCGTCTTCTTCAATCATAAGCCCTTTCCTTTTTTTTTTTTATTAGTTTTGTTTGCATTTTATTATTCTTTTCTTACTATTTCTTCTCTCTCTTGATTTAGATTTGGAAGCTCTTTTCTCTCAATCTACTTCTCAACTTAAGAGATTGAACCATCCCGATGTAGTTTGAGATTTGGGTGTTATTTTTTCCGATATAGATCTGAGAATTTAATAAATATGTTGTGTATGTATACAGGTTCTCTACTTCTAGTTGCAATGATGATCACAAGATTTTTGTCGTATTTGCTCATTCATATGTTAGATATGTGTTTGTTTAACTTATTTTGGTAGTCCCCATACACCGATAGTGAAGAGAAAACCGAACCTAGGTACACACTACCAACTGGCAATGTCGTAGTTATTGGAGAAGAATTTTCTAGTGTGTACTCATCACTGACAGGGACACAAGATCTAGTAATCGATTGCCGATTTTGCTTGACAGATCCATTCTTGTGGAACGAGTATGCATTTAACTATATTGGTGCTTCGTTGATCTTCCTTGTTTTGTAGATTTGGTTTTGCTTTTCAACATTCTTACTTTGTTTCGATTTGCTTTATCGTGATGATTATGTACTTCTATATTCTTTTGAGTAATGAATATAATATTCTTGCAACCCCAAAAAAAGATTGCGAATATTGGCGAGATAAATATATTGCTCAAGATTCTTGGGTTAAATTTGGAGAGAGGTAACATGATGTAGAAGGGAAAACAAGTCTTTCATTAGAAGCATTGTTGGCATCCAAACTTTTTCGACGCGATTGGGGGAATGGATGAGTTTAGAGGAATTGCTCAAAGGCATGTTGACGGTCCTCAATTGTAACACCCTAGTTTCCATGCCCGTGAGGATTGGCCATAACGTCCTAAAAGGATCGATCATGAGCCATTGGCCATGGATCGATCAGTTCGATCGGTAAGGAATTAAGCATCGGTCATGGTCGAATCGACTAACCGATCGACTGGCCATGAACTGGTCGAGGTGTCGGCCATGAATTGTCTACTGACCATACCAATGGGATCGGATCACCAGTTCATAAGATGACTTTTAGATCATGAGGATTGGTCATGGGATGATTTTGAATCAGCGGATGGTCATGGGTAGATTCGATCGGTCGTAATACCCAGCCGCGGGTGATGCCGTCCGGCTATGCATCGATACACGGACAATTCGACTCGATTAAATGTGATCGTCTTCTGACAAAAAATACATCATTCCTTTTTGTTGACACCTAAATTTTGACGACCCATTTAGTCGTTTATCGCATTAAAAATTAGGGATTAATTTTTAACCCCTAAACAAAAATATTAGAATTAAATGGCATAACATATAGTTTTAGGAGCATTTATCATCCTTGCATTGGACCGCGACGGACAGACTCAAGTGAATGGTCTCGAACTTAATGGAGCCCACAAAAGCACAAGCACAAAATTCAGTCAAGCCCATCAAGTCTACATAGCTGAAAATCGGTGATCTAAATGGAAAATCAAGAGAGTATATTCTTTATAATTCTAGGCCTTGAGAGGAAGGGTGCGGCAAATATAAGCCGAATATATGATGGGTTTAAGCAAAAATCCAAGCGTTGGACCAATATCTTTGCCGATGGAGGAGAAGAATTAAGATCTTTAAAAAATCGAGCATATATGCTCTTCATATGTAACCATGGCATTATATGTGCAAGTATGGACAAATAAAACAAGAAAAAAAAAAGGGGATTTAGCTGAGCTGGTAAAAAGCAATCGTGCGGACAAAGCAAGTAGAAAAGGAGGAAAGAAGAATTTGAGATTATTCACAGATGAGATTTCCTTCCTCAAACAATTCATCCACCGTTTGCGAAATAGTTCTTTTGCTGATATCAATGCACACAATAGAATAAAATATTCACACGGAATTAGTCAACCAGGGAAAGATTGAGGACAAGAATATATGAGGAGGTCAGCGGTATAAATAAGACCATCGCATAGCTAAAAGGGGAGGACGCACAATTGGAATACCCGGCCACAATTGAGCGAGAGCAAGAAAAAAGAGAGAGTCCTCTCTCCGCCGAACCAAGGAGACCCCACGTTGCGC
Organism: Eucalyptus curtisii; assembly: GCA_017140595.1. Classification (NCBI taxonomy): domain Eukaryota; kingdom Viridiplantae; phylum Streptophyta; class Magnoliopsida; order Myrtales; family Myrtaceae; genus Eucalyptus; species Eucalyptus curtisii. Next base: position 16,220,828 of record CM029496.1, read on the forward strand.
AAGACTCCTTGCCGCGGTGCGCACCCGAGCCGTCTGAGTTGCCGTCGTTGCACTGTCTTTGCCACATCGCACCCTCGACGATCCACGATCTGCTGGTTCTGCTGTATTGCGAACCAACGTACCCTAGGGATGCTTGAACCCCCGTCACTTGGTGCAGAGCGAACGAAGACTCCTGCGGATTCCATCTAGTGTGACGGTTTCGCCGAGGTCCAGCAAGGCCAAAATCTCCCGAACAATGTGAACATCCCGTCGTATTTTCGCGGCCACCACTTACGAGCTTGAAGTCCACGGTCATAAAAGTTATCATAATCTCGCTTGAATAATTCTGAGTGGTGGATTTGTCTTCCTTTTCAAGTTTTGTCCATATTTTACTATAACATTGTGGGCTTTGTTTCATGCAAGTAAAAGAACGTTTTTTTGGCGATGAGATCGCGAAGAATTCGGATGCGTGGCGACTATGGACAGTGGGGAGAAGAATAGATAGCACAATGTCGCGTTTTCTCCTCGTGAGCCCTATCCACCGTGTATACCGCCGACCACCTCACATTGAGTCCCTATTGCTGGCCACCCACTGAGAATTGCAAGCCACCACGGTTCACGGTCCCAAACCGCGAGTTGCCCGTCGACGTTGACGTCAAGCTCGAGCCAGCGTTGATCTTCTTTTTGAGCCGATCTATTGAAGTTTCTATTTTTTGCAGGTTCATTGGTTGAGACCCACTCCTGTCACTACCCCCCACGCTCTCATCATCCACGACAACTTGACGACGAACTGCAAGCCTTGTCGTGCTGAACTCGCTGACCTCAATCTTGACGATGCTGCTGCTCTAGTCTCACCACGTTGACAACAAAGCTGCTTTCCAATCCATCATTGGTCGTGCACCAAGAATCCTTGGCTGAGACGGCATCACAGGCAGCCATCCTATGCCACGACGACCACCGAGAAGTCCAACACCAACACGAGTAGCTACTGTAGTGAGCCAATCACCCACCGCCATTGGCGCTCTAACCCGTTTCCATTGAGACCATGGAGTAATAAGCCATCGCCAATGCCACCATCATCCGTCCGAATTTGGAAGCGTCATCCGTGTGACATCGTGAATTAGGTAAGATTCTCGATTAATCTAATTTTCATATATGTCGCTGCCTAATTCGTAATATCGCAATATTTCTTTGAATATTTGATCGATATTGTCATATCCAAGAGATCTCTTGAGCTCTCATGAATTAGGAAATTTTCCTAATTTCGCAACGTGCATATGATTGACAGTCCGATTTCACGCTCGAAATACGACTTGCAATCGCACGGAAAAATCACCAATCCGATCTCACGCTTGAGATACGATTCGTGATTTTGTTTAAAATTGGCTAATCCGATCTCATGCGTGAGATACGATTCGTCAATTCATTTCCAAAATTAAATGGACATGGATGATACGTTGCTTGATTTGTTGCCGTGCTATTCTTGATGCCTTTATTTGTTTGCTCCCGTAAATAAAAAAAAAACATTTGAGTTAGATTAGATGCATGTTAGGATATTACTTATTTTAGTGTTATTTTGCATGTCTAGAATAGGAAATTTATTTATTTCGAATTTCTTAAATAAAAAAAATAAAAGTTTAGGATGTTAGATGTTTGTTTCATTAGATTAAATTGCATGTTTAATTATTTGGCAATTATTAATTTCGAAAATTTTAAAAGAAGGGAAAAACAACAAAAAATCATCATGCATATGTCATGTAGAATTAGGATATATTTTGCACGTCATTACATATTAGGGTAAAATTGCACTTAAATTAGTTTTAGATAATATATTTTTTTATAAGTTTAGATAACTTTTTTAGATAGATTGCATTTTAGTTAGGGATTTCTAAGTTAGGGTAACATCCTAGTTTGAATTAAGATTTGACTTAACTTCATTTCTAATACAAATGAGATGATATTCTAATTTAGGCAGATAATCTTCGCATTTTTATAATTTCGGATTTCAGGGAAAAATACCAAAAAATGCCTTAGAATAAATTGATTGATTTCATTTTTTAGTATAGACTGCATCTTATTATGCCATATAGTTAGGTCATATTGCCATGTCATGTCTTCCCATGTTAGATTAGTAGCATGCATTGCATGATTCTCATTAAATAAAGTGAAAACAAAAGAGAAATTGCGTGTTAATTAGAAATCATATCTAGGATTCTTGATGTGAATTCTGATCTAACACTGCAGATGCTTTCGTTGCTATGAGGTAAGTTTTGCAATTTATTCATTGTTTTCTTGGGTGTTAAATTGATGGATTGCGCACCCGCGTGATCACCTCATCTGTTAGGAAGATAGATTTAAAATCAATTTAAGCTGCCTGCAAAAGCATTTTTGAAAATAAAAGAATGGTACCGAAAGGGCATTAGAGAAATCTAGTGTAACCAAGTCCCCGTACCTAGAGTCTCTGGTTCGTAGAAGTGAAGTAAAACTCCCATTATTTTACTTAGGTGTCTAATCGACCTACCATAAACTGATTAGTGGCGACTCCTACATAAAATCCATTTGCATGTTAAGAAATTTGAACATAAGTCGCGAATTGGTATGAGCTTGGGAGAGCCCGAGTTAAGTCTAGGCTTAACAATCCATTAGCCAAACTCTAAGTGGTTCAAACCCGAAAAATTGGTCGCGACACTTTTTTTAATTCTTAGTGATCGGGAAGGAATCTTGAATTGGTGATGTCCAATCTTGGATCAGTAACACGCCGACCATAAACCATACGGATGGATCGGGTGCCGACCGGAATGAGTTCAGGGATAGACCCGACTATTCTGTCATTAATTCTAAGGTCTATGAGTGCTTTGGCTTAGTGCTAGGCCATGAATAGCCTTAGGATTAGCCTTGAACTGATCGAAGGACAACCAACCCTTTAGGCCGACCGACTGTCCAAAGGAACGATATAGGCGAGCATGAGGCGTGATGGCCGAACCTTGGGTATACATAATTCGATTTTTCGAGATGTACCTAATGATCCCTTTTCCGAAACCGGAACCAACTTCGACGCAGAATTCTTTAGACCACCTTATTGATGAAGAAAATGACAAAATAGAAGAAAACTCTAGAACACCTTCATTAATGAAAGGAGTGACGTGTCCTTTGACTCTTCAAAAGTAATGATGAAGTTGTAGCTTGGCAAGAAAAGGGTGCCGTACACATGGACCAATCGGAGAGCGAAACCCAAGCCTCTCATTAATGACCGAAGAATCTATGGTGAGTTGGCAACCTTGATGGCCTTACCCTCAAACTTCATTAAATGCTCATCAAATGCGGGATACAAATGGCCCAATGAAATGGTGAAAAGCGAGCCATCATCGATAATGCCTACAAGCTAGATTTTTGCCAAGTGTGACATTTTAGCCATCTAACTCATTTCTTAGGCACAATTATTGGACAAGTAGGCTTGCCAACTAAGTACTTTAGGCGAGACACTTGGAAAAAATAAAGTGAACCATTTGGCTTGGTAATGATGGCATGAGATTTACCTTGGAGAAGAAGTTGGTAATTCATGCTTAGGTGTCCTCTAGAATCTTAGGCTATAATGACCCTAAAATATAACCTTGGTGAACAAGGCAAGAGCCAACCAATCAAAAGAAGACATTAGGCATCAAAGGGGCTTATGTATCCCTTAGGACCATAGGCACATCATGAGCCTATATTGAGCCTTAGAGAGCAAGTCAATAGGTGGTCTAATAAAATTATGACAAGTGTTCTCTTAGGACCCTAGGTGTGCCACCTTGCAAACTAGGCTTGCCACCTTGATAGCATAGCTGTGCCACTTAAAGAAATGTGATTGGGCCGCTTGGATGAATAATGATGAGCTTAGTGCTTATAAATAGGTGGAGCTCCCATTCATTTCCACCACCTTACACCCCTTGCTATTCACGCCCATCTTCCTCATCCATTTCTTTTCTCTCGGCCTTGCATCCTCAATCCCTCAAGCTAATCTAAGTCGGTTCTTGAGGTTCGTCAAGGTAAGTAAGATTCCTCTTTTTCCTCTACGAAAGTAGATCCCATTGTTGAGACTAGTTAAGTGCTCGCCGTCAAGCCGTGGGTAGTGTGCAATGTCTTTTGTTTGATCTTGCTTGCTATGGGACATGGCCGTGTGCTTGAGTCATTTATGTCCGAAATGGAGCCAAGGTTCTTTTGAATTGAGTTCATCGCAAGACAAAATTGCCCAAGCCATAAAGCCTTGGTTTTGGCATAAATAGGATGCTGGGTCCAAGTCTCGCTTGGTATGGGAATCGCTCGAGGCCGCAAGGTCCAAAATCGACATTGAGGCATGTCGATTTTATGCCTTGATCAGTGCGAGGATCGCCTAAATCCATGAGGTCTGGGTAAGGCACCACGCATGCCGATTTCCATAGTCCAAATGGATGTGGGGACTTTGTGCTTGGCGTTGAATGAAACCGCGAGCCGAGGGTCATTCTTGATACCTGTGTATTCACATAGGATTAGAGCTGAGGTCCATCAAGTTTGGGATTGTCACTAAAGTGAGGTATACCCAAGCTTGGAGGTCTTTGATCGATATTGAGGCGCACCGTTTCCAAGCCTTTTCCGGTGTGGGGATCGGTGCTAAGTGATTGATTTAAGTTACGGACCAAAGAACGTTCCCGACATATTTGCTAGTGAAGTATAAGAAACTCATGACACACACGAATGAATGAGCACGCTTTCGGGCCATGCATGTGTTAACTAAGAGACAATATAAGAATTGACTTGGCGATGCCTCGTTCATTGAACGAGATGCCTCGGTTGAGCCGAGATGCCCTAGTTGAGCCAGAATGCCTGGGTCTTAAACCTGGAAGCCTCGGGAAGCTAGCCTCGAGAAGCCTCGATTGAACCGAGATGCCCTGGTTGAGCTAGAAAGCCCAACAAGAATCTGGAAGCCTTGGTTGAGCCGGGAGGGCTTGGTCGAGCTAGGACGACGCTAAATGAATTTGCATGAGTGCCGGTATATGCATAAGTGTGATATGTTGATATATTTATTGATAAGCCAAAGGTAAATATGCATTAAAGCATGTTGCGATGGACATTTGCATGTAGTCAAGGGTAGTAACAAGTTTGCTATTGACCTACCATCAACAGTGTTTGTGAGTATTGTACTTGCTAAGCTTCGATGATGAGATACTTTCCTAGTAGAGAACTAGGAATTTTACTTACTAAGTTTCCCCAAAACTCACTCCCTTATCTTTCAATCTTATAGGCATGAAAGTCTCATGTCAATGTTGAGAGCTGCAATTATGCTAGAGGAGATAGGAATTCCCTTGACCATATGGAAAACTTCTAGTGTGATGCAAAAAAAAAAAAAAAAAAAAAAAAAAAGAGGGCCCGTAGATAAAGGGGCTTATAAAAGCACTGTTATAATATAAATCAATGTGTTCTGTGTGATGTATGTCCTAGTCTTCCAGCTGTTGGTTGTCTGGGGAGTTATTTGTTCACGTTTCCGCATGTGCATGATAATAAGATAAAAAGAATCGGGATGGCGACGAGCCTGGGACATCGCGAAAATAACCCTTGTCGCTCGTGACCCTGGAGATAGAGTTGGGGTTGTGACATCGATTATGCGTGAATTCTTTCAAGTCCATACCTTGCATGATGTTGAATTTTATCTTAAGTATTCTTTTTAGCCTAATGGATTATAGGAGTTTCCATTAACCCTTCAAGATCGGCTATAAACAAAATGAGACATTGGAGTTTTGTCATGTTTTCTACGTGATGAGAGATTACCTAATTTCAGGAACTCGATTATGCTAATCATCTAATTAACTCCCTTTCAGTACCTATAGCTTGGTATGGTTGTTCATCTAAGTGATCAAATAATTTTATGATCCTAAAGGTCATATGAAGTCACTATGTGTTCAAGCAATATTCTTGAGATTTTATTATGATCCTAAAGGTGAGCCTAATCATTCTAGAAAGAAAAAGAAACAACCAATATATTTAAAAGCACAAGAATTAAACACTCAGGAATTGAAATGACTTGAAGTAAAAAGTGTGGAAATAAAAAACTAGTCAGGCAAAAAAAAATATTATATCGAGTTTTTCTAAGTCTCGGGACATGAACCCTCATAAGCTCGACCCGATGCTAAGTTAGGCAAATATTATATAATGCCATGTTATTAGCCTTGGAACATGAACCCCCATAAGCTTGATATTAGAGACTAAGCCTAATCCCTTAAATTGAGTTAAATTGGAGTGAGCCTAATTCTACTCATTTTTATTAGGCAAAAAGGCTAATCTAGACTAAACCAACCATTTATTAGAAGAGTGATTTTAATATATAATTGTTTTTTTTTTTTTGATTGTCTAGCTTTACTATATTACCTAAAGTCTAAGCTATTAATTCCTTAGGATAAGTGCACTGAATAAAACTTATTACAAAAGTGCAATTGAGTCCAAAAACTTATAAAATGTGCAATTTAGTCCAAAAAGTTACAAAAAATGCAATGTAGTCTTAAAACTTATCAAGTTAGTGTAATTAAGTCATTCCGTTATCTCCGTTCAACTTGGCTAATATAAAATACTAACATGGCTTTTTTATTATTTTTCTCTCTCCTACGTTGGGCTCTCATGGCTAAAACAACGTCGTTTTTACACACCCTAGTACTGTTCGCAGAGCCTAAACCCGCATGGTGCAGGTAATAATCTTTAAAAGAAGTACAAATTACTTTTGTTTCTCTTAAAAATGAAGCATATGTTTTACACCCAAGAAATAGCCATGTCATCGATATGGGTAGAGACGTGACTAAAGCTTTGAATATAGTCAAGCACTTGCCTCATTGTCAACGACCACAATGATCGGTACTGATATTGGCACACTTTTGCTATTATTACCAACTAGTTGTCAATAAACAATGACGTATAGTTAACAATGATCGACAAGGGTAACATTGATAAGCTATCAAGGTGTTGGAAGAGAACTAAATGCACAAGGAGCATCAAGATATGGTTACAAGTTTGAAGTCGCTGGAGAACAAGGCAATTGAGATCATAGAACAATTAGCATGCATTTTTTAAGGAAAAATTGTACAAGAACAACCATGGTATCGTAGGAGTATGGACACAAAATTCTTGAAAATTGAGAATCATGGATACAACAGCTGGAAATTGCTTAGAAGTGATTATGGTATCACCACTATAAATACCATTGCTCATCTGCTGAAGCCCTCCTTTCAGTTATATTTATTTTACTACACTGTACTTTTATATTCTAGACTTGCATCGTCGATTAAATTTCGACTTGTATCTTTATTCTGGGTGTTGAGTTGTTGAATAAATTTTAGCACAACTTATTTGCGTTTCAAAGCTTTGTTGTCGATTATTCTAGCATGGTTTGCTTACATTCAGTTCTGTCATAGAGTTTGTATTTTCCAGGCCGGCATGTTTTGTGTTTGCACAGTTCTATTTCAATTGAAGTTGTTGATTTCCTTGTTATCCAGAACCTGTCTCATTTAATTAAAAACTGAAAAATGACTCTTAAGGAAAAACATATCTCGTCATAGGAGAAATTCCAATCAATCAGCTTTCTTGCTAATAAAAGGTACGTCAGGCAGGCTTGAGATTGCTTTTCCCACACGAGCAATCACCCTTGGTACCGGTGGGGTGTGTAGGATGAGACTCTCTCGCTCATAGGGCAAACTGTGCGTGCTTCTAAAGTAGCCAGCCGTGGGTATGGTGAGACTGTGAGAAAGAGAGGAGAAAAACAAAGGTCTTCCCAAAATTGCCAGCAAGTGTTTTGTAAGATCAACGGGCATTTTCGTTGTGTACATATGTGTCATAGTCCGAGCGCGTGATTGCAGTTTCAACCAAGACAAATACACAAGCATTATATGGAGCAATCTTGCTTATTGGGACTTCGAGGTTTTCTTTTCATTGCAAAAGATGAACATCAGCTGCAAGCAATGTGCCACACTTCAAGCATAGAGAATATAATTTCGCTTCCCGGTGAACACTTATACCGCGTACTTAGTCCGCTTTTCCCTACCGACATCAAGAAGACAAAGGACGATATTCTTAGCTAGCAACGTGTTTTCGTGTCCTGCCACTTATGAAGGTGTTTCCAGCGATCCCGATGAGCCTCTTGACATCGCCTTGCAGCCGTGCTTCTTTGGTGGCTCGTGCACTTCGGCCACGCTTCCTCAGCCTACTAAATGGGGCGCTGGAATTTTCCATTTGCAGGTTCTTTGCCACGCCCTGCAGCAGCCTTGATGCTACAACTTGAGGTGTGTTTGGTTATACTTTTGAAGAAAACCTTTAAAAAATGTAAAGGAGTTTAAGTGGGTTTTTCAAAATGCAAATTGTGTTTGTTAGATTATAATCTGAAATTCCATTGTGAAGTACCTTTGAGCAAAATAATATTTGGAGAAATTATATTTACAAAGAGCTTTTGTGATTAAAAAAAAAAGAAAAAAATTTGATCAAAATAAAAAAAAAGTTGGTCGGCGAAGGGCAAGCAGCCACTAGTGATCGAAATCTATTGTTGATGGTTGACATCTAAGGTTGCAAGACCTTAGGCAACCCCTAGAGACAACTTGTCATTGGCCTCTCTCAGCTCATCGCCGACCCCTTGTAGCCATGCGCACCACGCCGGTGGACTCGACAGAGAAGAAGATGAATAGTGATATCATGATGGCAAAAACGGAAAAATAAAAATTGAGTAAGGATAGTTTTGGAACAAAATTTTTGTACTAAATCCTAGAGAGGCATGTCAAGAATATTGAAAGCCTAAGGCAGCCTAGGACCTGTCTTGGGCTTTAAGCCTTGTGAAGGCCAACTTTTTCCAAATGGGATTAGCAAAATTTTTCTCAAACACTCATATTTGGCCAAATAGAGATTTGGACACCCAAAGTCCCTTCCCAAGACCTTTCCCAAACATTACTCTCTGACAAGCTCACCGTTGCTGCTTGTTTAGGATCAGAGCCCCTCGATGAGCCAAGCCGCTTTCCAATGCCGGGCAAGCCTCCATCGTATCTTCCCTTGGCGGCATTGCCTCACCGACGGTCCTTCAAGTTGGCGGCCTCTCTTGCTTTCCTTAGTCCGTCTTGATATTGCTAGGTCAAATCTAGTTTAGGTAAGTCCAAGGTTGTTCGATTAGCATATAATTTTTGTTGCATATTATTAGATAATATGACCTTATATGTTTTGATTAGTTCTTGCATTAATAAGGAAGTATTAAGGCTTCGGACCTTTGAAACAAAAGGTTGGACCCTAACGTTGTATTGTATGATCTTTATGATGATTAATTGATTGCTTTGAAATGCCATATTATTGGATGGATTAGTAAATTATAAATATAACGTGTATTTTAATGTTCGATTAAGTTTATTGTGTGGCATGTCATTATGTTATTTGCTTGTTTAGGACTTACGTCCATGAGTTGGAGTTTTCATATTTGGAGTCACGGATTGAATTCATATGAACTTAAGATAGTTTATAGTTTTCATTAATATAAAAAAAAAAGAAAAATGTCATTTAGCTTGCATGTAAATTCAATATAAGTAGTCTCGTAGCATGCGCGTCATACATTTTTTTAGAGTTTATTCTCCATAACTAAGCCATATTGATAATGTTAGTAATTAATCGCATCACATATATCATCTGCATTCCATATAGTTTCTAACACTTAAATTATGGCACCCCATTTAATTATTCACTGCGAAGACAACGTTTGTTGTAAATATGGATTGGAATTTTGGCCAAATTCAGGCCACCTTATGAAGTGGTTATAGTCAAATTACTTGGTCAAAGCAAAGATGTTTAGTTTGACTTCAAACAAGAAGTCCGAAGAGGTGGAGATGGAAAGGGCGGGAGTTTCGGGGAATTTTCAGGAGAGTTCGGTGTTGGTTCCAAAAGGAAGTTAGAAATGGAAGAAAAGAGATGACCTAGGATTAGATGGAAGCATGAAAATAGGGCTTGGGATCGGGCGGTTGTTTTTGTTCTGTTCCTGCAGAGATAATTTGGGCAAATTCAAAGAAAGAGTTGAAAGCAAGAGACGCAGAGTCAAAGAGTTGGAGATAAAGATAAGAGTGCCCTTTTAGCTAAGTTGGTGGGATTTGACGCTATCATCGAGGACAAAGGATGAGATCGAATAAACAAACGAAACTGGGTTTTGAAATTTGAAAGCTTCAGGGAATCTTTCTTGGATAAGACGATCTCCTCGTAGATATATACCTCACGTCTCACCAGATTCCCTCAGGCAGTCTGCAAGGAGTTCCAGCGATCAGCAGCCAGCTCCGGTGAGGCGTCAGGGGAGTCTAGCGAGCTGCTAGCTATCTCGGCGTGTTCTCCAAACAGTCCCGACATCCCCGCGGCTTCAGCGTCCAGCGACTCCAGCGATTCCCCAGCATCTCAACCGCTCTTCAGCAGGTCCAACTCATTCATTTTTACCAAACCTGTACGTCGCTCTCCATCTGCTACCAGTCGTTGATCGTACTCGGATTGTGGCCGGCCCTCAAGGACATCACTGACGGCTCCAACAAGCGCCTTACCGCAGCTCTGGCGATCCCTCCAGCTTGTGGCCTTCTTCCTACTTTGCCGCGACCTCTTTGGTGCCCTGGGTTAGTCTTAATCAAGGTAATATTGTCACCTCCAGCGGGCGTTGTCGTACTCCCTAATTGAAGGAATGGCTTCCCACAGAGGAGAAGGCCTGCACCTTCAAGGACTTCATAATAAATTTCACGTGCCCTACACTCACAGAAAATCGATAGAGAAAACAAGGAGTGATTCAAAGGAAATCTTTGTAAAAGCAAGGTGAAGCATTTTTCTCTCCCTGGTGGTCTTGCGTTTTCCTCGGTGATCTGCAGGAGTTCCTGGTGACGTCTTGCAGCAACAGTGAGTGCTCATCAACAGTCAGTGCCGAACGGGCCTGACTAAGTATGCCATGTCTCTGCTAGCTGGTCCGTGACGTGACGCAAGGAGTTCCCAGCGAGTCTCCAGCAGCGGTTCGGTCTGTCCAGCAACGCTCTCAGTTCCTGCAGCCACCATCGCGCCCAGTTCACCTCGCAGTGCTTCGGCCCATCGTGTCCAGCCTGTTGTGTCCAGCCAGCATCCAGCGAGCTTTGGGTGGGGAAAGTCCGGTGACCCAGTACCGAACCAAGCTCAGCCACTACTTTTCTGCACTCCATACAGCGTCAGCCCATCAGCGCAGCTCCTCCTCCCAGCACAGGTAAGCCCAGAAACTGCTCATCCTGCGCCAAAATCTCGGTATCAAGTTTGTTCAGCACCTTCCGGTTACGTCCTGGTAGCTTCCAGGAGGGCGTACAGCGAGCAAGTTTTTGCGTTGTTCTGACAACCCATACCAGCAAACACTAGCAATTTCCTGCGAATCTTGCGGCGCGCCGACAGCCCGGCGGTACCAGTCCAGCAATTCCGGAACCGACAAGCTTTCCCGACGCTCCTGTGCACTACTCGTTGCCGGCCATCCTCTTTGAGCCATCCGAATATGTCAAGGTTGCTGATTTGCTCGTGCGGTGTTCAGGAATCAATTAGAAACTATTTTGATGTTGGAGGCCCAAGTCCAACCACGAGGGAGGAATTTCATCTTTCACGCGTGGACTTCCACGACACACAACGCATAAAAGGCGAGCACCGGACTTTCCTGCGACACCTCCAACACGAACGAGCCTTGCTTTTACATCTTGCGGGTGTCCCAGACATTGTACTGCAGCACCAATTGTCGACGGACCGTCAATGCTTCCAGGCTTCTCGGTAACCCACCTGCAACGTCCATAGATTAGTCCTCAGCCACCTCGCATTGTGGAGACCATCAAATCCAGCTCCCGCGCCGGTGACCATCAAGTGACGGCCGCGTCCCTACCTCACATTAAATCTTTAGGTTCAACTTAAACAAGGTAGGTCAAGCTTAGTCCAATTTATTTTGATTATTCCTTGCATTGATTAAGGCAATTGAGACTAAAGAATGGAGCCTTAACCTTGTTTCTTGTCTTGTTGGTGACTAATCAGGTATCTTTTGCAATAGACTTAGATTGCTTTGAAATAATATGCCATTAAGTTGAATTAATTTTGAGTAAGAAACATATTTTAATGCTTCACGAGATTTATTAATCAATGTTATATGGCACGTACATATGTGTAAAACTTAGGTGTATCCATGATTTAGAGCTTCCATATTAGAATCATGCATTTAATTCATGTAGACTTAGGGTAATTTATATTTTTCACAATCAAATAAAATCAAATAGAAAATGTCGTTTTAGTTATAGATAGATAGCATATAGGATTAGTTAGTCTCATAACATGCATGCATATTTCACATTATTATCTTCCTTTTAAGTTTATATCTTGCAGAACCTTTCGCATTGGATTGTAATGGAGCTGAGCTTTTAAGTTATTTAGCGCATCGAGGTTTTTTCTTTCCTTTAAGTAATTTATTTATATGTTTTGATTATTGAGAGTCACACTAATTGTTTGCGCACCCGTATGATTACCTATCGCATGTTAATAGTTTAAAATTAAAATCAGCGAAGATTGCTTGCAAACTATTTTTTAAATAAAGAGAAAAGCTACCAAAAGGCCTAGCGTAATCAAGTCCCAAATTTTATTAAATCTATAGTTGCAAAGTAGAATGTACTCCCGCATTTTACTTGTTATTTGATCAACCGATAATTAATTATTGGCGACTCCAATAAGTAAGAAATTTGCTTGTTAAATCAAGTACCAAGTTGTTATGGGTGGAGACTTGGGAGAGTCTATGCTAAACTCAAGTGAATGCATCATCTTGAGAGGAACCTTCATTCTCGTTTTCGTTATGGTTTTAGTAGTCCATTAACTTTCCTTGTTGGTTCAACTCTAGGAAGGTCACGATAATAGTTCATACAACATGAAAATAAGATAATGAGTTGCATCATTCAACTACTAGACGCATATTAATGTGTAGTTTGTACTTATAATATATGCTATATTGCACATAGGATTTAGATTATATTTTCACTAATCTTTTAGTACTTTAGGTAATGCATTTTTAATCAAATTCGTAGTTAGAATTGCTTATTGATTTAATTTGTAGACTTTTAGGGTCATTCGTCTTTTTGTTAATTAACAAAGAAAAGAAAAAAACTAAATTAGGGAGTATCAGTAGATTGCATTAATTAGGAGAATTAATTTTTCTAAAATTCATATTGCGTGTCATTTAGTAGGCTCATGTCATTTAGGTTTAATTTTAACTTGTATCTCATATATAGATATCATTTAAAATTAATATAAGTTGAATCTCATATCAAATAATTGAGAATTCATTATGCATGTCACATAGATGACATTCCATCTTGATCAATTATATGTTCTTCATGATCATGTAAAAGTATTTTCATACCAACAGGGCATTTGTTTGATTGGCACAAAATACTACAGTGATACTTTCTCATATAATGAAATTCTAGCGAAAGACCGCATTCTTTGATGTGAAGTTAAGTCAGTTGCTTTATTTTCATTCATAGTGATAATCTCATTAAGGCCACAATTCCTTTTTTTTTCCTTCTCATTGCAGTCATTTTTGTCTTCGTGTTATAAAAAAAGATACTCAAGGAAAAAATTACCAAGAAGTGGGCATTCAAAAGAGAGTGTGATGGCATGGCATGGGTCCAACTCAAGTGTGCGAGCTGAATAATGCACTGCTACACTTGTCAGATGGTCAGGATAAGAGCCAAATCAAGTGGACGATCTGTCTCGAGGAGAGCAGTGCACTGCTACACTTGTCAGATCGTCAGGACAAACTCACTTCAACTTTACATCTTCCTCACAGTCACAGCAAAGTTGTAACATCCGCTAATTCTTCTGCGAAAGTGGAAGGCCTCACTTCGGAGAAGATATGATGAATAAGATCCTGAAGTCGATAAGTTGGGACAAACAAATGTCAAATATGACTACTATGTCCTAAACTCCAAAACGCCCAGGGCTATTAGTGATATCAATGATATCATCTTCATTCAATAGGATAATTTATCGATAAATCTATCTAAACAACTAGTAAAATCGGTTTCGCCATTGATGAGCACTAAGATGATTGGACGAGTTCGAATAACTTTGAGTACAGGCATCTTCAATTATTTGCACATCTCTGAGTACGAGAGTATTTCATGCTTTCTAGGTTTTATTTTTATTTTTTAAGGGTGAAATATTTGAAAGAAATCAAATTCTATAAAATCTAGAAAAAAAAATCAAAAAATGTAGAAAAGAGGAAAGACTTATACAAAGGAGTGTGCGAATAATTAAAGATGGTCTCACTCTAAGCTATTCGAACTCATCCAATCATCTTGTTCCTCATTAATGGCAAAGGCAGTATCACCGGTTGCTTAGACAGTTTCATCATCCGCAAATCATTCCATCCATTGGGCATGATGTCTTTGATATCAATATTAGTACTTGGCAGTTTGGTGTATAAGACGGTACTCGTATTCGTCGTTTGGTTGTCCCAACGTATTGACTTCTGATCACATTCTTTATACCTCTTCCAAACATTTGACTTCCACTTCTAGGAAGAATTAGCAGATGTTATAGTGAGCTCTATTCGACTCATTGCATGTGACTTTGGAGGAGAGTCAGAATGAGCTTGTCTAAGTTATTTGATAGTTGTAGCAGAGGATTGTTCAGTTCGTCCACTTGACGTTGGGGCCGTGCCATCCTATCATTCTTTCCTTTGAGTGCCCACTTCTTGGTCGTTTCTTCTCTGAGTGTCATTTGTCTTGAACACAAAGATGAAATGAGTGCGATGATAAAGGAAAAGGGAATTTATGCCTTCAATGATATTGTCCTTAGGAATGAAAATACAGCAACTGACTTATCTTCGGATCAAACGAGAATGTAATCTTTTGCTGAGGTTTCATTATAAGAGAAAGTATCACCGAATGGGTATCCTGTGCCTTTCAAACAAATGCCCCCCCTGAAAAAAAAAAAAAAAAAAAAAAAAAAAAAAAAAAAAAAAAAAAAAAAAAAAAAAAAAAAAAAAAAAAACATATTTGTACATGGCCATGAAGGGCATATGATTGACCAAGCTGGAATCGTCTGTGTTATGCGGAATTCTAAATTATATGATATGACATTCAACATTTATTAATTGAAAATGTCATCTTTATGAGAGACCAATTAAAAGTAATCCTAAATGACATGTGACCTACTCAATGACACGCAATATGAATTTTAACAAAATTAATTCTCCTAATTAATGCAATCTATATGATACTCTCTAAATCAATTTTTTTGTTCTTTTTCTTTGTTAATTATAGAAAGACAAATGACCCAAAAAGTCTACAAATTAAATGAATAAGCGATCATTTCTAACCAATAATAAAATTAAATATGCATGACCTGAAGTACTACAGATTAGTGACAAATGCAATCTAAATCAGAAAACACATTTTAAATGTGTGACATGTTAAATATGCAATCCTAAGTCAATTAGCATATATCAAAATAACTATGGACCAATTCTATAAGGGAAACTACATGAAATGCTATTTTTAATTTTTATTTTATGAAAACAGCAAATTTAAAACCTAGAATTTCAATGTGATCTAATGAACTAGCCATTAAGATGCAACTAATAGTTGGATGATGCAATACTAACTCTTTAATTTATTTTTCATGCTATATGATCTATATGCAATGCAGATGATGCATGTGAAATTAGTAACTAACATTATCTATATGACTTAATTATTATTAATTGACTCTAAGAGAGTATGATTTTCCAATGTCTTGCATAAAATAACAAATGTCTTGGTTCGGACGCACTTTGTAGCCAAACGCGTTGCTCTACTTTTGGCCTCCGATCTTGCAACTTTTAATTAATAATTGAAAATTTCCTTCGATTTTCTCTCCATTCAGCCGTGATTTGCCCCCAGACATTTCGAGATTCCCCCAATCTTGGCTAGATAAAATTTGTTTCCCTCTTGGACTTGTTTCCTTCTCTATTTTGTTGTTTTCCTTCTTTGTCTTTATTCGGACTGCTTGATTCTCTCAGCCAAAACTTCCTGCTACATGAATTGTTCTCTTACAAAAGAACATCATGCAAGCTTCTTCACGGCGTGCGCGCATGCATGTTTATTGGCACTGGGGTTTTCGTGTGCTGTGAGTTCATACGTCCAATTGAGTTGTTTTATATGTAAAATGCTATAGGTCTGGGTGTAATATAGTTATGGAAAACACTCGAGTGTATGAGTGATTATTACTCTATGATTCTTTGATTATATAGTAAATTATTTATTGCTAGCTCTCCTCGTGGAGTGGGTATCAATACTCTGACCGAACCATGGAGATCCATGTTGTTCTCTATTGTCTCTCGTTTAGTTCTTTGGTTATTTTCGTTCATTTAATTGCAAGATCCGATCGTTTTCGTGTTAATCACAACAATTTTGACTAATTTAACTGGTGATTTAGTTGAAAGCAAATTAACTTCTGGTTATGCTAAATAATGACGCCATAGCGGGGAGAAGCAACAAGAAGCTGCATGGTGTATGCATAACAACAATGGAGTTTGAATTCGTTGTAGGCTGTCCTGCGGTGCAAGAAGCTGTTTGTTTGGTTGAGAAAGATTTCTGGATCATTCGGGGGTCGCCGAGAGTTCAAAGGATCCAGTGATGACACATTGTGATAATAAAGCAGCATTTGCTTTTCTGAAATTCCACTAATATCACTCGAAGACCAAACACATTGACTACCATTATTGCTTTCGGAGAGACGTTGCAGCAGAGAGAGAAGTTGCAGAGAAATACATAGCTACGCATTGTAAAATAAGAGATCCCTTCACAAAGCCTCTTCTCAAAGAAGTGCATGATAGGTACTCAAATGCTTTGGCATTGCGTATAATGTAAATTCTGTTCTATTTTGCATTGCAGCATGTAATATACTCTGTTAAAGTAAATGAAAGACGTGAGTTGTCTTCGTTAGAACGTGCTTTATGTTCTAGAGATGAACTGTAATCCTCTCTGAATTGGAGGCGCCCACAGACATCAAAATGAGAGTAAAAGGCATGGCAGGCAGGCTTAAGATTGCTTTTCCCACACGAGCAATCACCTCTGGCACTGGTGGCGTGCGTAGGATGAGACTCTCACGCTCAAAGGGCAATCTGTGCGTGCTTTGAGCAATCTGTGCGTGCTTCTAAAGTAGTCAGGCCTGGGTACGGTGAGACCGAGAGAAAGAGAGGAGAAAAACAAAGGTCTTCCCAAAATTGCCAGCAAGTGTTCCATAAGATCAAAGGGCAATCTCGTTTTGTACATATGTGTGATAGTCCGAGCACGAGATTACAATTTCAACCGACACGAATACACGAGTGTTCATAAAATTCTAAACGCAAGTGAACGTGTCGAACAAGTAAAATAATGATGAGATAAAGTATCGTCCTACGGAGATCGATGATTCATAACCTAATTAAATACTAAAATCGATTAACTCTAAAATTTATCTAACATATCAAAATATAATTGAGAATAAATTAAAAATAAAATTTGTAGACTAAAATGCAGTAAATCAATTAGATAAATATGTTACAGCATTCGATTTCACCATAACCACTAGATATGAATTTCAGATTGTTGTGAGTACAAGAACGATATCAAACATGTGATAACGAAATTTCCTATCCTATTTACTATCCTATCTCTAGGTATAATAAACCTACTCAGTTTATTAATCCACTATATCTCTATGTGAATTAAAATAAGCATAAGTGCATTAAAAATTATGAATATTCCCGGTTTACAATGAGTCTTTTGGATCACTTTATCATCAAAAGCTACACATATAACGCGGTATATCTCTATCCACGTTTAATTCATGGTTATATATTATAATGAGCAATTGCATATTATCACTTCTCAGTCTCAAACATGCACATCAGATCATTCAAGTGGTGGCCAGTCACTCAAAAGCATTATGCACAATAATATATAACTCACATGAATGAACTCAATTGTAAAACATAAAAATCATAAAATTCACATCATCGTGGTTAGGCTACATTGTAGCCCTAACAAAAGAAAATTAGAACATAGTAGAAGAATAATAAAAATATAAATTAAACTCATCATCTTGAATCAAAGAACAAGAATTTTGCCATCACTTTTGTCTTCTCTTCAAAATACTTAAAAAACTCTCAGAACAATGAAAAACAATCTAGCAGAAAAACTAGCTTAAACCTAGCTGCTCTCTCTCCCTTTGTTCTCATCTTCATAGGATATATCCAAGATCCTTATCTCCAAGCAATTGTGCACAAAATCAGGGAGTAAATCAGAGGATTTTTTATTTGATATCTATCTTCCACTGTTGCTTGATTTAAATTCCTGAGTTTTGCCATATTTTTCCTTATCTTCTCCATATATCATTATTCTGCATAAATAAAGAAAATTCAATAATCAGAAAGAAATTCAAATATTTTCTCATAGATATTGCATTAATTGTTGCCTAAAATAGGTAAAATAACTCTATTTTTTTAGAGTTATCAAACCCCCAAACTTAACCTTTTGCTTGTCCTCGAGCAAAATCAAGACATAACACATAGTCAAGCTAACAACCTCCTCCATGACATTTTTCCATAATTGCTCAAATTCACAATTCAAAGAAAAACACAATTTCATCCAAACATTGAAATTGATTTATAAGTTAAGACCAATTCTAACTATGTGATCCAAGTGTGTGTGTGAGAGTCCTCATCTTTTTCGAATTATATGCAATCCAGATAAATTCACATTGATATGCAACCTCTAAAAAATTCTCAATAATTATGACCAAATCTCATAGGTTTGCTTTTCATTCCTCTCTCCACTAATGTAAGCTAATTATCCAACCAAAAATCAATAGGACTTTCTCGGTTTGTAATGTAAGGCTGGGCTAAAGGTGAGATAACGGTAATTTTAAGTTCAAATCACCCATCAACACATTGATTTCTAGGATCTAATTAGAACTAATGTCACTGTCCAATTTCACTCCTTCAAGATAATTTCTCTGCAACCATATATCATCATTCCTTTTTTTTTTTTTTTTTTTTTTTTGAATTGCTTTATGGTGGAGTTTCTCCCAAAGTCCCTCATAATAATATAACATGAAAACTTCCAACCCATTGAGTATCCAAAAGGCTCACTCAATTGAAAGTTGGATAGGAAACCATAAAATCAATTTTTTTTTCATACTCCTCAAACAATCATAGCAATCACGTTTTTTTTTTTTTTTTTTGTTTTTTTTTTTCATACTCCATCTTTCCTCCCAAATTTCTATTAAGCTCAAATAATTTTTTATCCCAAAAGAAAATCAACGTGTTCATAGGGCATGGGACAATGATATAATTTGATAACGGTTAGACTAAAAATATATGGGGGCCAATGAAAAATTGGGTAATAATTAAGGCTCAACGGGGTGACTAGGGATAAATAAACATGGTTAGCTTAAAAGGCTCAATCGATCCAAAAATTGCCTAAATCATTTTCTTAGTTAGATTTAGCTTAGGATTTCGCCTCAAGAGAAAATCAAACAAATTCTAAGATTTGGGTGAAATCTAAAAAAATCACATACTTCACATGAATGTTCTCTAGATTTACACACAATTCAAAAATTAAGGACTTTTAGTGCTCAGTAAGTGGATCAACATAATCAGAATTAAAATTAACTCACACATCAATTGCGAGTTTAAATAAAATTTAAATTTTCCTAAGAATCGTAAAAATTCACAGCCAGGAATGCAATCATGATAACCAAAATTTTTGTCTCCCCCCAAACTTGAATGAAGCAGTGTCATCAATGCGAATAATATAAATAGGAAGAAGAAAACTCCCCTGGTTGTAGGATAAGTTCATCGATGACCTTGATAATTAAACTCTTGAAATGTGATCTCTAAAAATTTAACTTGGATAAAACAGAGAAAAGTTAATCTTTTTTCTTTTTGAAAAACATAAACTTAACAATAAATAAATAAAACCATAATTAAAATGCTTGGGTTGCCTCCCAAGAAGCGTTTGTTTTATAGTTTTCAGCCAAACTATCTCAGATGTTACTAGTCTGGAGGATGAAGTTCAATGGTGGTTTTTTGCTTGTTGTAACCACCTTCAAAGTAGGGCTTCAAACGTTGACCATTCACTACTTCTTGCATTTTCGGGTTCAAATGCCTTTGAGGTTGGATAGTTGGTTTATATTGTTCCTCCATCAAATCTCTCAAAGAAGAAGATATAATTACCGATAAAGAAGAAACTTCATCTAAATAAGCATATTTCAAATAAGAATGTAAGAGTTTGAGTTCAAGAATTGGAGGCTCTTTAATTGATGGTTTAGGCTTTGTTATTTGTTGTCCCAATTCCTCAAATTTAATTGCCTTTTGCCTTGAATATGGTGGAATTGCCCCCATGAAATTTGCGTACTCATTTATCTCCTCATTATGAATATCTTTGTCCCTTGGTTGAATCAGACATAGTTTAAGTGGATCTTTAAAAATATTTTCCTGAAAAACCTTATTCACCAACTTGTCAACTATCTCAACTCTAAAACAAGAATTATCATCAGATGGATATTTCATTGCTTTAAAAATATTAAATGAAACAAGATTATCTTGAACTCTAAGAATCAAGTTCCCTTGTTGTACATCAATAAGAGCTCTTCCCATTGCTAGAAAAGGTCGACCTAAAATAAGTGGTACCTCAAAATCTTCCTCCATATCAAGAACTATGAAATCTACAGGAAAGATAAATTTGTCAACTTTTATCAAAACATCTTCCACAATACCTCTCGGATATTTAATTGATCGATCAGCCAGTTGAAGTGACACTGTGGTTGCTTTTACCTCGCCCAATCCTAATTTCTTGAAAATTGAATAAGGCATCAAATTAATACTTGCACCTAAATCACATAATGCCTTTTCAAAGTAAGAATCTCCAATAGTGCAAGGAATAGTAAAACTCCCTGGATCTTTTAATTTCGGAGGCAATTTGTTTTGTAGAATGGCTGAACACTCCTCATTTAACTTCACAGTTTCATAATCTTCTAGTTTCCTTTTGTTTGCCAAAATCTCCTTCAAAATTTTTGCATAACTAGGCATTTGCGCTAAGGCATCTGTAAAAGGAATGTTAATGTGTAATTTTTTAAATACATCAAGAAATTTAGAAAATTGCTTATTTATTTTGTGCTGCTAGAGTCGCTGAGGGAATGGAGTTGGCGGCACATATGGCTTGGGATTATCTGGAAAAAAGTTTATTCTCGCTTGTCTCCTTTGATTGTTTATTGGTCACCTCTTCCTTGTCTTTGACAATCTCTTCTTCTCCCACTTGTTTACCACTTCTCAAGATAATAGCCTTTATGTTTTCAATTGGATTTTTCTCTGTGTTGCTCGGCAAAGAACCTTGTTGTCTCCCTGACATCATGCTTGCTAATTGACCCACTTGCATCTCCAAATTTTGAAATCTCACATCCGTGCTTTTGATGAAGTCATGAGTTGTATTAGCAAGTTTGGTGACTATATCTTCCAAATTTGACTTTGTCTCTTTCGATTGTTTGAATCCTTGTGATCTTGTTACATTCTAATTATTCCATGAAAAATTTGGATGAATGCGTCATCCCGGATTGTACGTGTTGGAGTAGGGATTATTCTGTGACCTGTTAAAATTCCCAACAAAGTTAGAATTTTCACTAGATTATTTAAAAGTATTACCCACCTGACACGCTGTGCTAACATGTCCTCCACCGCAAAAATCACATGTTAAATTTTGAATTTTTACTACTGAAACACTCATATTATCTAGCTTTTTGTTATTGCAGCAAAAACATCCACTTCGTGAACTCCGCTAACTTTTCGCATTGGTAGTCTCTCAGTAGGCCACTGATAACTATTTGACGCCATCTCCTCTAATAAATTGTAGCATTCTTCTGGTGTTTTATTATTTAGAGTTCCTCCTGCAGTTGTATCAATCATAGAGCGGAGATTTGTACTAGAGCCATTATAAAAAGTTTGTACCTGCATCCATACGGGTAGTCCGTGATGTGGGCATCTCCTAAGAAATTCTTTGAATCTTTCCCATGCTTCATATAATGATTCATTATCCATCTGCATAAAATTAGTAATATCGTTACGCATCTTCGCAGACTTTGTAGGTGGAAAGAACTTGCCAAGAAATTTCTGAGCCATATCATTCCATGTAGTAATTGATCCTGCAGGAAGAGAAGAAAGCCAACTCTTAAAGAGACAATGGAAATAACCTCAATCTAATAGCATCATCTGTAACTCCATTATATTTAATGGTGTCACAGATTTCAAGAAAAGCATCGATGTGAGCGTTTGGATCATCGCTTGGTAGCCCACTGAATTGCACTGATTGTTGAAGCATCCGAATGAGTGACGGCTTAATCTCAAAGTTGTTTGCTTGAATTGCAGGTCTTCTGATACTTGATGTGATGCCTTGAACTGTTGGTGCAACATAATCTCTTAAGAGTCTACGTGGATTTTCATTATCACCGACTGCCATCTTCTTAGTGTGATTTCTCCGTTCTCTCAGTCGCCTTTTGAATGTACGCTCAATTTCTGGATCAAGCTCAACAAGTTTCCCTTGTTGGCTATGTGTCATAAACCGATGTACACCCTGAAAAATAAAACAAAACAAAAGCTAGATTAAACTTAGAATTATCTGGTATCAATATTAATTAGTATTAAACAAATGATCCCCGTCAATGGCGCCAAAAACTTATTCGTAAAATTCTAAAAGCAAGTGAACGTGTCGAACAAATAATATACTGATGAGATAAAGTATCGTCCTACACGGAGATCGATGATTCATAAACTAATTAAATACTAAAATCGATTAACTCTAAAATTTATCCAACATATCAAAATATAATTAAGAATAAATTAAAAATAAAATTTGTAGACTAAAATGCAGTAAATCAATCAGATAAAAATGTTACAAAGCATCCGATTTCACCATAACCACTAGATATGAATTTCAGATTGTTGTGAGTACAAGAACGATATCAAACATGTGATAGCGGAATTTCCAACCCTATTTACTATCTCTATGTGAATTATCCACTATATCTCTATGTGAATTAAAATAAACATAAGTGCATTAAAAACTATGAATATTCCCGGTTTACAATGAGTCTTTTGGATCACCTTATCACCGAAAGCTATACAAATAACGCGGTATATCTCTATCCACGTTTAATTCATGGTTATATATTATAATGAGCAATTGCATATTATCACTTCTCAGTCTCAAACATGCATATCAGATCATTCAAGTGGTGGCCAGTCACTCAAAAGCATTATGCACAATAATATATAACTCACATGAATGAAATCAATTGTAAAACATAAAAATCATGAAATTCACATCATCATGGTTAGGCTACATTGTAGCCCTAACAAAAGAAAATTAGAACATAGTAGAAGAATAAATTAAAATATAAATTAAACTTAGCATCTTGAATCAAAGAACAAGAATTCTGCCACCACTTTTGTCTTCTCTTCAAAATACTTGAAAAACTCTCATAACAATGAAAAACAATCTAGCAAAAAAACTAGCTTAAACCTAGCTGCTCTCTCTCCCTTTGGTCTCCTCTTCATAGGATATATCCAAGATCCTTATCTCCAAGCAATTGCGTACAAAATCAGGGAGTAAATCAGATGATTTTTTATTTGATATCTATCTCCCACTGCTGCTTGATTTAAATTCCTGAGTTTTGCCATATTTTTCCTTATCTTCTCCATATATCATTATTCTGCATAAATAAGGAAAATTCAAATAATCAAAAGGAAATCCAAATATTTTCTCATAGATATTGCATTAATTGTTGCCTAAAATAGGTAAAATAACTCTATTTTTATAGAGTTATCAACAGGCATTACATGAAGCAATCTCGCTTCTCGGGAAGAACAGCAGCTGCATGAAATGCGCCACCCCTCAAACATAGAGAATAATGTAACTTTGCTTCCCGGTGAACACTTATACAAGGTACTCAGTCCACTTTTACCTACCGACATCAAAAAGACAAAAGGACGATATTCTTAGCTAGCAACATGCTTTCGTGTCCCGCTACTTGTTAATGAATCGAGTTCGTGTTGCGATCACGAATGATTAAAGCCATTCAGTCATGATATCGATTTTCAAATTAGTAGACCGGCTGCCTCTATGTCACATGTTTCTGAGCAAAGCATCCGCACTTTTCCTCCTGATCGCACGTTGATGTCCCTCTTGGAATAGCGGCTGGTGCAACCAGCTAATCAAGCTCATGATAACCTTTGAGAAGTTTTGAAAAGAGAATGGCCGACGAGAAGAAGGAACAAAACAATGAGTAAAAAGTGTACCATCCGATTTCAATCTTGTTGATCTGTCGATCTCTCAACAGAGTACCATAATGATGTCCAGTTATTCCTAACTTGAGAGGAACCATCCTGGATAAAATAAATTACGTACGTTTTCTGCCTGCCGACATTTGGAAAATTTAGTTTCAATGACTTCCTTAGTTATTGACCCTTATGTATTTGAAAGCTATTTTCCGGATTAACTATGATAACGTTTCAAGACAAACCGCAAAAGCGAAGTTCTCTACGTGCTCCGCATGAAATGAAGCTTCTTTTTAACAATTCTTCTATTTTCAGAAGTGTCAATCCATAAGTTGAAACTATTATATATCTTAGGTCTGTTCGTTTTGCATAAAATGGCCAATTTTCTGAAAGTATTTTCTCAGAAGTCATTTTCCAGGAAAATGACAATATTCTCTGGTGTTCGACTAAAACCTGAAAATGTTTCGGAAAATATTTTCTGGTGTTTAGTAAGGAAAATGTTTTCTAAGACTTCACTACTTAAGTATGCATCACTTACCGACCTATAAATCCATTAAATATGAACTTGCATTTAAATGCAGGCAAACTTATTTCATATCTTTGTTCCCTCATTGTCACCAAATACTCATCTACACTAAAAAATGTTCGTATGGATTTAAAAAACAAAAAAAAAAAAAACAAAAGAGAAAAGAAGCAAAGCATGTACAGCCCTCATGAGAATCTTCCAGTTGAGTGGCATGTTCTCCCCTACGTCTTTTGTGTTCTAATAAATAAAAGAAAAAAGAAGCAAAGCATGTAGAGCCATTTGCTTGAGTAATGTACAAGAATAAATAAAGAAAATGATAAGCAAGAGTGCAGAGCGTGAGCTTGAGATCGACGAGCTCGAGATTTGCCTAGCAACGGCCGACGACTAGCCAAGAAAGAAGAAGATGAGAAACAAAGAAAAGAAAAAAAAAAAAAAAAAAAGAAAAAGAAAAGAAAAAATGAAATTAAAAATAATTCGAATTAAAAAAAAAAAGAAAATTAAAAAATAATTCGAACAAAAAAAAAAAAAAAAAAAAGAAATGGAAGGAGGAAGTGAGGATTTGTAGATGTGTGAGATAAGAGAGATCAAGTGTGGAAAATGTTTTCCATTTTTGAAAAGCGAAAAACATTTTCCTTTAATTTAGAAGACTTTTTTCCTTTAATGGAAAACATTTTCACCAAAAAATTCATTTTCCGTGAAATGAACGCCGGAAAATCCGGAAAACATTTTCCCGGAAATTATTTTCCGCGAAATGAACGGAACCTTAGATGAAAGCTAACGACATCGTTCCTTCACATGTAATTAAAAGAAAATGGCGTGATGTGAAATTGATGCTTCAATAACCATATGCAAATTTGTAGGAGTACTGCCAATTCATTTAAAAGATTGAGCAAAATTGACATATGGTTTACCTTTTAAATGCTCTAATACTTACCCTCATATGCAGCTTGATGCTAGTTCAAATTGTGAAGTGTACAAAACATATGTCGAAGTCCATTAAAATCTCGTATTTAATTAATGTGGAGGTGTGCATATAAATTTATATGCTCTAGGCACTATCTCCTTCATTCGGTGTTTGCATAGTTTAATAAAGTATCTTTGATAAATATTTCTTTTGATTTAATGTGACATTAGAGCACTTTGGATTATAATATGATCTTTAAGGCTGAGAATCATAGAAAGTGATGGAACTCCATGATCCTTCAGCTTCGCAAGATAAATGCAAAAAATTAAAGGTTGCTATGCCTTGGCTTGCTAGTTACGTTGCTTTTGGTCCTGGTAATTAACACTTCATCTTGGGTTGGCTAGCATGGGATGACAATGTAATTACACCAAATTTGCTCACTATCAGTACACAAAAATATAAAACTCCAACTTATTAAACTTAGTGAAAACTTTCGATACTTCCATGAAATTTCTCCTGATTAGGAGTGCAAACAAGAAGGAAAACATACGCATGATCAATTGGTTAACAATACGTAATGTGATCAACTCATATGCTAGGGTAAACAGAGATATTACTTGTCGAAGTCTAGTGAGGATTAACGAGAAGAACGTTTGAGTACATCTTTTATCAAACAAATGATCAGTAAATCAACCATGCAGTTTAACGGAAAAAATTGTCCAAAAAGTCATAAACTTATTGTATGGAGACCAATTCACTATTAAACATTTCAAATGTGCTAACTTAGTCCTAAACGTTTTGACAATTTTGCCAATTTAGCTCCAAACATTTTTTACAATTTGTCAATGTAATTTTTTTGATCAAATATCCAAATAATAGGTTTAGGATTAATTAATAAATTTTCAAAAGTTTTAGGATTAAATGACACAAAGAATATTCAGGATTAAATTGGTATTTTATTAAAAAGTGTAAGACTTAATTTGCACAATTGAAAGATTTAAGACTAAATTGGCTGTTGTACAATATGGCCTTTCATCATAAGTGCCTAAATAGCTTCATCTCTAGAACATTAATAGCAAGTTGATAGTGATTATGAGGATAGTGAAAATAGTGAAACTATAACAACTTAATCCGATGAGGGTGTGGAGTGATCGCCAAGGCTAGAGAACCTAAATGATCAACGGCTCTTGGTAGAGAGGTAGGATAAACTAAACTATGCACCAAACAAGAGGAGAGTAATTATGAGATCTATTTATGAAAATTGGAATTAACTCACTAAAGCGCTTTGGAACTCCAAAGTTAAGCATGCTCAGATGGGAGCAATTCCATGATGGATGACCTTCTCGGAAGGTGCTCACCTATATGTTAAAGAATAAAATCGTGAGGCTTGTATGGGACAGCCGCGAACAATATTTCGAGTGAGTTAAATCCAAGGCGCATGACCCCTCCAATAGGTGTGTTGTTCTTGGATGAACCACACAAAAGTTGGTAGGCTTGTAGTGGCCCAATCTGATAAGGGTGGAGAATGGTCATGAGGGCAAGAGAGCCTGGACAAGGAGTGATGCCTAAAAGATTTTAGGATGGTGAAAGGAGTAGAAATAAACTAAACTGTGCACTGAACATGGAAAAACGATTATATATATGTGAAAATTGGAGTTAATTTATAGAGGCGCATTTTGGCATAATGCTAATGCTCAATTGTGGAACTCCAAAGTTTAGCATGCTCAGGTAGGGGAGCACTTCCAAGATGGTCGACATCTTGAGAAAGTGCCCACCTATACATTAGAGAACAAAACCGTGAGGCTAATGATAGGATAAGCCAAATTGGACAATATCTCAAGTGAGTTAAATAAAAGGCATAATATAAATCATGTAGAGTAATTATTGTCTATTCACATGATGAACAACTACAGATTAATACAGAAAACACTAGTTCCCTAGTGCTGACAATGTAATATCGTTTCTCTTTACAAGATAGTAGACTTCGGCAAATCTTACTACATCAAAGCGAAAGTAGATAAATGTGGCCATCTGCTTCCAATAAGTACTCCGCCTCATTTGCCATTGATAGCGTTGTGCTATCTACATATGCACCCAAACTTTAACCTGTCTGCGCTGTTTTGATGGTTGGCCATTTTTGTCATCACACATCGGAAAAGGGTGATACTCAAATCGCCCCGAATCCATGAGCCCAGGTGGTGAATCCGATGGGGTTTCTCGACTGAAAAAGATATACTAATACTTGAATGCCAAATGTTCATATTAATTTGCGCCAACTCCAAACCTTCCTCCACGTGATGTCCCTATATACTTATAGGAAGGTTAATTATATAAAGGTGCAAGCAGCGAAATTACATCTTATTTTCAATATATGCCCAGATAATGCATGAATAATACAATAAAAAGATCAAATAAAATTCGATGTATTATCTCCAGATTTTGATCCCAAAATGATGGATACGAGAGAACATCATATCCGCTTTCATGAAAAGAAAGATTGCATTTCCTGCACAAAAATTGCGTCATGATTGCACCGCCTACTTTCTTTTATCTCTACACCCGTTGCTTTCAACGTAGGCTTTTTTATCATCTTTATGCTTTTACTCCCTCATAGAAAAAGCCGCAAGAGGGATTTGGAAGCACGTGAAGAGAGAGAGAGAGAGAGAGAGAGAGAGAATGTAATGATCTTGCAGGATCAGTGCACACCTTTTATCCCGTCATGTCCGGTCGACGGCCTTTCGGCAACTTTCAGAGAAACGTGAGACTCCCAAAAGCTTGTGCCGAAAAAGAGAAGATGGTTCTTGTTCCAGGGCCTCACATGAGAAGAAGAGAGCTCAATGTAGCCAAGGACAAACTTGCCGAAAAAGGCAGAACCCGTCCTCTGGTTGGTTAACTAATTCCGGCAAGTCATCCTTGGCTGCATTAAACTCTCCGCCTCTTCATGCAAGGCACATCGACCTCGCAACAATAAAATGGTGAAACGTCACATCCCTGAAAATTTGCCCTCTTCGAACAAAGGGCGTTTCGAGCTCTCTAGTTTCTAGGTCTGTTATCGACAAGTCAGCCTCGCATGATAAAGAAAAGAGCCCTATGTAGCCAAGAACAACTTGCCGGAGCCGGAGGAGTTCAAAACGCATCGAAGAAGGAGTCTTATCTTTCAACAGTGCCGGCAAGTCATCCTTGGCTGCAGTGACCTCTATATCTCTTCATGCGAGGCCTCTCATCACATACAGCAACTACTCTATGTTTTTCTGTGTGTAGAACTTGAAGATGGGGTGTGGTATTTATATTGATCGGATTGTGTAGTAGTGACTGGAGAATTAGGACCGCTCATATTTTAGCCAAGGAAATTCCAAAAAAAGCAAGTGGCTGTAGTGACAGCCAAAGGCCACACTCGGCAAAAAAACCAACAAAAGCACCGAAAACATTCGTCAACTTTTGAATATATCTCGGTTTATTTTGAAAAAAGGCATTTTGCAGAAATCTTGTCATTTACTGTCTTACTCAAATGGGTGTGGCAGAGTGGAGCCGAATTGCAAGATTTGAGGGGCCTTTTCTTCATTATTATTATTTTTTTGCCATTATTTGACGTTTAAGGGGTGGGGTGAATATTTGAATGGCTTTGCATGGAATAGAATCTTGACAGATGTGTGATATGGCCCCACAAATTCGCCAAGACCATTCCATGCCAACCAAACCATCTGCATTTGTCAACCCTTTATGGGTTCGAATAATGTGCACCAATAGGCATTTTCCTTTTTGATTTCCCCAAAAGAATAAGGCATTTCCCTTTGTGGTCCTTTTATATGTAAAAGGGGTGGAAAGGGATAATCAATGTGGACGCCCTTCTTCTCGTTTTCTAAAGAGTTCCATGCCCCCAGTTAGAATGCTCTGTTTCAATATAACTACTCCCCATTCTAAGTGAGCCCGTAATCGCTATGCCAGCGACCGCAATTTAAAGTAAAACCAAAATGATCCCTATGCTTTGCACGCATAAAATCTACGACACACAAAAAAATCGTGATTTCTTGTAATTGAGAAAAAAAAAACTGGGGATTTAACACTTTGATTAATGGAGTTGCAAACTACATGGAAATAAGTAATAACCAACTTAGCCAACCACCTCATTAGTCATTTTTTAATCGCAGTGTTAATATATATGAGGAGCTCTTAGCCTAAGAATGATTATTCTTGATGCAATGAAGGCTACATTTAGTGAGCCGGATAATTTTGAATACAACCAACTCATATCGTTTACGGTGTTTGGGTTATACAAAATATGGATATGTCAGGATAGGACCCTAATTTGGATATAAAAAATCCATCTAGAGGGTGAGATATACCTAGGTAGGATATCTCCTATCTCGGAGATTTTTTTTTTTTTTGAAAAAAATTTAAAAAAAGAAAAATGCAAGCCATGGTTGATCCACATCTTAGACTAGCATGAGCTCCCACATATCTGAACAAGTTCCATTGTGGCACAAGCTTCACATTCTCGAACTAGCACTAGATCCACTATTTGAGATCTTTAATTTGAGATGTTTTGAGGTTTCGTGTCATAGATTGGAGGTTGCCAACCTTAGGTAGGGCCTCGACCTCGGCGTTGGCCATGGGATAGGGGTGGCGATTAGAATAGTGGTTGGAGAAGACTGAAGGTTGGCGATGAGATGGAGGAGGGATCATGATTGCTGAAGATTGGAGAGACCGGTGGTTGCTGAAGATTTTGCACGTTGGTGATGCCCAAGTAGTTTGGACTTTGGATGTTTGCAACGGCTCGAAAATCTAGGGAGATGCGAGGAGGATGAGACGGGATTTGTTAGCAAGAAGTTGTTGATGCCTAGCAAGGGGCTCGCACTTGCTCTTGCCAGTGACCTTGCGTTGGCCGCGCCTCAAGGAGATTGCGTGGCACATGGCCCAATCAACGAGAACGGTTCTCATGTCGCAAACACCATATATCCACATCCATATTATGCCCGATGATTTACCAAAAACTGTATAATATATTAGAAATCCCATATTTATCAAATTTGACCTTATTCCATCGGACAAAAAAGTCCAGACGACTTAAATTTCTCAGTCCTTACAGTTTTCTAAGGCCGTATATGTATTTCCAAACTTCCATTCGGTTCTTTGGAACATGGATCTTTTAAATTTAGTTTATAAAATCATCCCTCCGAAGGACGCACCAATACATTGAGATGCATGATGCTTTCTTCAATCACTGGTTGGAGGAGAATTCGTCCAATCAAACCTCTGATTAGCAGACTAAAAAAAGGATTATGTCTTTTTCCCCTAAACTTTCCTGATAGGCAAAAAATTTTCCCAAAGTAACTTCCACCTAATTAAAAACACCCAAAACTCACCCGCGATCCACCTTGTCGCATCATCCCTTGCATCCACTTACGGGCGCCCACCTCCAACACACGTCAGCTTGCTGCCTCCCACTTCGCTCGCTCCCTGTCGGCATCAAATCGGCGCCAGCATCGAGGTTGCTGCGATCAATTTCGGTGTGCTTCAAACCGGACCAAATTCCTAGAGATCTCAATCGCGCTCTTTTGGCTAGAGTATCTGGATGTCAATCCTTCTAAATCCATTGCGTTGGATTAAATGGTTTTCTGGATATTAATTATGATTTAAAAGTCAGTCGGTCATAATAGAGAACCCAAAAAAAAAAAAAATTCCCAATTCGGATGTATGAATGCTCAATCCAAAAATTTACGCCTTTAGATGGGGGATTCTAATGTGTATAAGGCATTGCGAAACTTTGTATTCATGCAAAGACCTTGAGGCTAAGCCTGGCCTAGCTTGCCCATATATTTATCAAAAGAGATTATAAAATATGCTATAATAATAATTTTACTTTGTCATTTAACATTTATAAACACTAATAAGATAAAATTAGCCCAAATTTCTAATATAGTAAAAAAATAGTATAAAACTCATGTATAAAGCAATAAATAAAATAACACAAAACTCTAAAATTATTTTACACTTATTTTCCATTTCTACCTTTTTTTTAGTTGATAATTATTTTCTTTTTTAAAAATAGAAAGGTGGCTTGATGGGTTGGCCTCAACAATTGCTCAAGGCTAGTTTAGGCCGGGTAGGAGCTTAGGAGGTTTAGGCTTGAGGCGAGTCCACCCACCTAGAGCAGTTTGCACCCATTTGCACACAATATATGGGGTTTGAACATGTGACCTTTAGCTCTTGAACTAGAATCCCTTAACACCCTCAACCAATTATGCCAACTATGAGTGATTGATGTGCGATTATATCAAAGGTGTAATTCCTTACATGACATGAAAACACAACTTGAATCCAGCTCAAAAAGTTTACTAATAGGATACAACATGGCACAACTTGATTTGAAATTGACACGAATTGATATATTTTTACTCTTTTTTTTTTTCTTTGTGAAAAAAACAATATGTAATTACTTTGCAAATTTTTTGTAATAGCACAAAATAACACAAATAGTTGACACAAACGTGACATTCTAACGCGAATTACCTGTCCTATATTATGTTGGACGGATAAAGATAACATAAATTTGTCTATGAGGTTTCAAGGCAATTAAAATCAAGATTCTTTATTATGTATGCAAATATAATATTTTGGAGCACCTATACAAGTAATTTATCACAAGCCTTGTCTTTAGGAGATTAGATAATTTATCTTTTGCATTTTCTATTTTTCTATTTCTTACATAAATATGAAAGTGTAAAAAGATTATAGGTGAGGTGAGATTCTAGCAAAAGGTTAAATTTGTAATCAATTCAATCCCATCTAATTTGTGTATAGGTGGTTTAAGGATGGACATGCATTAGAGGATTACATATATACTACGAATTCGATTTCTGTCTCCACCATATATTTGAATAATAGATCTATGAATGAACGACTCATCAATAGAAGCAAGTTCCCTGAAATTGGTTAAGAGGCGGACTTCATATAAAGATTAGAAGTACGACACAGTTTTAATATGTCGCGAGTACAAATGCAGACTATTTCATCACTATAAGAAGTTTTGCGCTTTAGCCATGAAATCGTTTCCTAGATAAAATCCCATTTCTTGTCATAACAGGTATTGAGATGGAAATTATTCTCAACAAGCTTGTTGAGGTTATCCAATCGAATTTTGCTTGCCTGTCCCATGCGTTATGAGTTCAGTGAAGTACTCTCTCGAGTTGAAAAATTACTTACATAAAGTGATCTTCTTGGTTATTACAAAATAATTTCATAATATGTTTGTTTTATTATAGGTTATTATTTACATTATTATCATCCCTTGAAAGTTAATTTAGTAATTTTTTTTTTCTAGTTGAAGTTAGTAAAGGACAACCAATGCTAGCAACACCCTTTGGGCATTATTGTAAAGGGTTTCACACCCACTACAAAGTATTCATTTTGAGTTCTAGGACTCATAGCTATTGCACTCCAGTACTTGAGACCGAAGCTGAATATTGAGGTTAGCAAGTTCGTCATTACCATCCCACCAACATGCTAGAAGCTGAGAAGTCCCTAGATACATGTTATGTCACAGTTAGGCAACACAACAAGAGCTATTTAGAGGTTCATTCATGAAGTAAGCCGGATCGTTATCTCATGATAGACAGCTGGCCCCTAGATAGCTGGGACCCTTTTGTCACTGGGCCAGTCAATTTGGTGGTAGACTGGTGGTTTATCAGCTTTACTTGTCATAAAGCAATCCAGGGGACAACGTATCGAGTCGTTGAGCCCCATAAGTCAATTTGGTATGGCGGGAATGGTGGATCGTGGAATCAAATCCTAAGGGCATGCACGTATTCTTTGCATTGGGACCGATTCTTTTGGGACCATTTTATAGGCCGGCCAAAATAATATATTCAAATTCGTCAATCTCGAGGCACAACAAAAAGCTTTATGCGTGTGAATGATGATATGGAGGAGGAGGTTCTAAATTTGGCAACTATTGGGAATCTAATTAGAATCGCCCATCTCTCTATTGTCATATTCTCGATTGCTATCCAAGCGACAAATATGCATACGGGCAAAGAAAATCATATCTGATTCCACAATGGGATTCGACAAAACAATCCACCACATTGCGAGCATATCTATAAATATCATATTTGTCAACTAACGGGTCCGTACGCATATCCGAGTAATATAACTCGATAGTGGTTTCGATAGATCTATCGAGTAGACCAAGTAGAGAGGGCGATACCAATCAGATTGCAGACCTTATAGGGCTAAACTCTTCCTTAATTTGTGCTTCTGCTAAGTGGATGACATCGAGAGGAGATAGAAATATAGTCGACATTGCTATTGTCAAAAGTAATTCACATCGGTTATTTATGGAGTTTATAAACTTTTTATGTGCACATGATCACCCTTCATTTATTAGCATAAATTTTTGGATTGGATATTCTAACAACCATAGAAGAAAAACAAGACTTGGTCATGGTTTATATCAAGGAAAATTCAATCAATTATAAATTTATTGTATGTATGCCAATTCAATTTTAAACTTTTCAATTTTATCATTTTAGTCATAAACCTTTACTCAAAATTTAATGTAGTTTTTTTGACCAAATTTTCCTAGAAATCACTATCATGAAGGTGTGTCACATTCAA
Source organism: Eucalyptus curtisii (assembly GCA_017140595.1). NCBI lineage: Eukaryota > Viridiplantae > Streptophyta > Magnoliopsida > Myrtales > Myrtaceae > Eucalyptus > Eucalyptus curtisii. The sequence goes on from CM029496.1 coordinate 16,255,175, forward strand.
TGACCGGAGATAACTGGACCCGCTACGTTAGCATTTTTTGGTGAAAAATGACCGGAATGACTATATTGGAATTTTACTTAAATGTATTAAATTAACAAAATTAAAAAAAATTTAGGACCAAATTGACATTCATATAATAGATTTAGGACTGATTGGATAATTTTTCATTTTATATCAGATAGATTATTGGAACTAATAAGCCAAGAGGGAAAACTAGGCAGAATGACAAAGGTATTCATCACTGCAATTTCAAGGTTTCTAGTGCAAGTACTTTGATAACTTATGAAAATGCTTTTATGAAGGCCATACCGTCAAAGTTTTAACTTATGAAAATGCTTTTATGGGAAAGCACTTGCGAAATGCTAGCGTTCGAGCGTTCGGCTATATATAACAATATCATCAAGGTAAACTACAACGAACCGGTCAAGGAACGGATGTAGTACCTTGTTCATGAGAGTGCAAAACGTCCGCATTGGTCAAGCCGAACGGCATGACGAGGAACTCATATGATCCATAACGGGTCACGCATGCCGTCTTCGGCTCATCTCCTTCGGCAATCCGCACTTGATAGTACCGATCGAAGGTCGAGCTTGGAGAACCATCTGATCAAACAAGTCGGCTATAAGGGAATCGGATACTTGTTCTTGACGGTCAGCTTGTTCAACGCCCGATAGTCAATGCACATGCGGAGGGATCCGTCATGCTTCTTTTGGAATAAGACCGGGGCCGCGGGGCCTTGGATGGCCGAACATACCCAGCATCGGCGGTTCTTTGAGCTGTTTCCTCAACTCTTCTAACTCGGGCGGGGCCATGCGATAGGGAGCCATGGCCGGCGGTCGAGCATCGGCACAAGCTCGATCCGATGGTCGACTTCTCTAGCTTCTTGGGCGCTCGGGCGGCATCACATCTTGGAAGGTGTCGAGGACTCGGGCCACCTCTTCCGGTACCTCATTTTCTTCCGCGCCTTCCTCCTTTAACGCTGCCAAGAAGGTCACCGCTTGCGTTGGTGTTGCATGGCCGATAGCATTTTCCTATCGTGTCCGACTCGCGGTAGATCGGGACCATGCATTGGCACCGTTTATCGAAGATGCATATGCAATCCGCAAAGGCATAACACCCGCATTGATCCGGTCGAGAAATCCTAGACCGAGTATGAAATCATAATCATCAAGGGGGATTACCTCGACATCCTCACCGGTCCATGGGCCGAGGTGGAACTCTACGCCCGGCCATGCCGCTGGTTGGGACTTCTCTAGAGTTCACCGTTTTAAGCCAACCGGCATCCTTTGTCTCGACCGGAAGATTCAGCTTCTTCGCGGCCTCTTTGGATATGAAGAGATCGGACGCGGTATCCACTAACGCGCTCATGGTACTACCGATCTTCACGTCCACGAACATCATTCCTTTGGATTCCTTGGCCTTCTTGGCCTTGATCGATCCAAGGATTCGCAACGATCCCAACCGCGCCTCCTCTCGCGGCTTGTCCTCCTTGCACAAGGCCGCCAACTTTCCTCTTTTCGGGCAATCACGGGCCATATGGGGACCATCACAAAAGAAGCACTTGTAGGTGCGTACCTTACGATGGTATCCTCCGTTGCTCGACTCGGTTGATTCCTAGGCGGTCGGCCTCCGTTGGGACGATGATACCGGCTTCGATCTCCCCACCAATGGCCTTCTCTCTAGGCCGAAGCCGGGCGGGCTTGGCCGCGGTTGTCGGCCTATATTCCACAAGGGACTCGGCCACGGAAGTAGCCGTTGTTAGGTCCGTCGCATTGCACCGCTTGAGTTCTTGCTTGACCCACGGTTTGAGTCCGCTCATGAACTGGTGAAATGCCTCCGTCTCGGTCATGGACGGGATTTGGAGCCTCCGAGAATCGCTTCACATAATCGCGGACTCCGCCTTTTTTTGCTCTAGGCGTTTGAGTTCCCCGCGAGCTTCCTCCTCCTCCGCATAAGCGGGATAGTAGGTCCGTCGAAATTCCTCGACGAACCGAGCCCATGTGGCGATAGGGTCGCCATTCCTACCATCCGACCGACGTCGCCACCATAACGAGCGCATCATCGGCTAAATACATGGCTGCGGTGTTTACCCGAATCACGTCGTCGGTCGTTCCCATGGTGCGGAAGTATCGTTCCATGTACCACAGGAAGTTGTCCACGTCCTTTGCCACCCGAGAGCCCTTGAACTCTTTCGGTTTGGGTGCATCGGCACGGGATTGCACGGTGATCACCCCATTCACGCGTGCCGCTTCAAGCTCCACGAGCTTGGCTTTCATCTCGGCCATCTCCGTGCGCATGGCCACCAACGCGGCCTCCCAAGTCTCGTCCCGTCGCTGTAACTCGTGCGGGATGGATCCCAGCACCTCGACACGGAGCTCTCCCATGCCGGCTTGGAGTTCTTGCACTTCGGCCAAGAGCTCCTCCCTACCGGCTTCCGCTCCATCAACGGTCTGGTGTAGGTCGTCCACCATCGCCTGGACATCCGTGACGGTCTCCTCTAGGACCATCATTCGATTTTCCAGATCCCCTTTCGGGTCTCTCGAACACGAGACAGCACGGTTCTTCTTTGACCGGGTGACCTTCTCGGTTGGTCGTCCACGATCCTCACGGTCGTCACCTTGCACGACCGGAACATCAGCACGAGGATCGGCCATTGCTCTAGGAACGATTGCTCTGATACCACTTGTCACGGGTCGGTCGAACACGAACGATCAAACACCGTGCGGCCTTAGGATCGGTGATCCCAAGTCAGCCTACTCACTCACACGCACAACACAAGGGTCGGTTTGCACAAAGGGCGAGGGTATTTCACTATGAACGAGCTGAGCTCGAATGAGGGGGAAGGGACCCCTTTTATACAAGTTCGGGATCAATCTCGGCCGTGGATCGTCCCTCCAATCCAACGGCTACATTTGAATTCGTATCATCATTACAAAGCTACCAGCAGGCCACTCGAGGGCTACGTGCATGGGGAACTCGCATGTTGCAGGCACAAGTCAGAAGCAAGATCAGGGACAGCATGGGCGGATCAGGATCAGCAGGTGCGTGTCAGAGCCGCCTGACACGGAGCAGGTGAGCAACTTCGGATTTGTGCAGGGGCTGATCACGGGTCGACCATGGGCTGTTCGCTGGTCGTGCATGGGTCGTGCGGACCGATCAAGGAGTCGGTCGTCGGTCGATCGTGGATCGGTCGTGGGGGTGAGTCGGGACATCGATCGATCGGGCGCTCCCGGCCTACGCCCAGTGCGTGACACGGCCGAGCATGGACGGTCTTGGTCATGCTCGTCCGTCGGCCGTGTCACTAGCGTGGGACTTTCTTAGCGCAACGCATGACATGTCAAGTCCATGGCATTCGAAATGATTGGAAAACTTGAGGATTCGAATGGCACAGTCGGCACACATCTATAAATGGATGAAGTACCAAAAGAGAGTGATCAATATGTCAAAGAAAATGAGAAGAGAAAAGTCTAGGTTGACAATCATGTTACGTGGCTAAGTTGACAAGAGAAATCAATGAGTATGTTACAAGATTTGCATCTCTAATCAAACATTAGATTGTACTCAACAATGGAGTTCCTCCAATAAATTTTGCCTCTGGTTAAGAAATGAATCATTTCCACTGAGAATCGGAAAAAATCTTATGATAAAATGTGGGGCTCATACACGATTGAAGTGGATAAGAAAGATGTAGCGGGGCATGGATTCGGGCGGTGCTTTCAACTTTTAACAGCCTTATTTTATATTTGGATGAAAGGGAGTCATGATGGGAAGGGATGGGCCAACTTTCTCGTTCGTTCGTGTTTTATAGAGCACCGCCCTCTTATCCATTTCATCATTGTCATGTTTTTCCGCTTGGGGAAAACTAAATTTTGATGGAGGAAAGACTTTATGACGTAACTCCCGACATAGTAAATGAATTGTTAAGTGCTTGAAATTAGATGTGGTAGATAAGTAATCACTTCGAAAATGGACTATAGACCGCTGTCCCCAGAGCCAATTGACCGGCTATATGTGATATCTATTGGAAAATAGAGAGGATTAGAAGAAGAAGAATAAACGTATTGGGGGAAGAATATATAATACTGTTGTTGTAACTAGAAAATTAATAATTTAAGAAAATGATAACAATAGTAATTGGAGATGAGGTACGGCTAATTGAATCTCCTTAAGACAATTAGTTCATGTCAACATTGCTAAACAGCTTCACAAATTTCACCTTCCAATATACAACACCATGAACTTATTAATATCAACACTATACGAACATGATTCTATTGAACACTTCTTGAAACCGCCACACTTTGAAGAGAGGAGATGTAGGTTTTTCTGCTTTTTGGAATGAAGATTTTAAAGTTTATTTATAGAGTTTTAGAATTCATGTATAGAAGCAGTACATGAATCGTGAATTAAATAGATAGAAGAATCTAGAATTAAATGGATACAAGAATTGAGGAGATACATGAAGTATGAATTAAGTAGATACACAAATTCAAGAGATACACGAACCCAAAAGATACACGAATTAAGGAGATATATAAATAAAAACAACATATCTCGTTTTGCTCACTTTCATTCATCTATTAACCCACCATAATTACAACAATATCAGCTCTCCGCTTTGGTGCATACTCTGGAACATGCTTTGACCATGCCTTTTATCGTCCAAACAAGTATGTTGAGTTTGCGAAAGAATGTCCATGATCATTGATTATGGGTTTTGCTTGGGCGCCAGCGGACACTTGTGGCCATGCATTGAAAATCTCCTGGTTCAATGCCACAACGGAATCCAAATCGATAAGAAAATTTTCTGCCTTTCATGAAGATATAGATTCCACAATCTGTTTCGATATGCCGAGGGATTTCATTCAAATCTTTTTGTTTATTCTGTGCTATGCTTTTTTATTAGGCTTGATTTAAAGGCGATGCCAAACTCGAATCAATGAATGGACACCTGATGAAGGAATTAAGGATTGCTCTATGATAGTACTTTGGCCGGCTAAGCTTGCTCTCCACGAACTTGAATCTCCAGCTTTTTGAAAAATTATTTAAAAAGTCCTAAATTTATTTTACAATGGCCAATTCAATCATAAGACTTTTAATTGTGTCAATTTAGTTTTTAATCTTTTGATGATTTGCCAATCTAGTCTTTTCGCCAAATTTTATTCAGCAATCATTGATGTGGATGCCAACCATTCTCGTGGCGCAACCAACACTAACGTAGACAATTTTTTGCATTATTTGATCTTTTTCCTTTTTCCCTTTTCTTTTTTCTTTTCTTGTTTTTCCTTCTTCCTCCGTTGGTTGCCATGACCAGTGATTGGTCACAGGTGAGGGTGAGCCTTGCCTAAGGCTAGCAAGTTTAGCCCTTGCATGTGGTTGGTCATTGGCCATTGCCGAGGCTCAGTGACTAGCAAAGGAAGAAGGAAAAAAAAAAAAAAAAAAAAAAAAAATATATAAAAAATTGGAAAAATAAAAAAATGCAAAAAATTGTGCATGTTAATGCCGATTGTCGCTATGTCATGTAGAATAGTTGGTGTCCACATTATCGATTTTGGCTAAAATTAACCAGGATCAATATATTGACAAATCATAACAAGGCTTATGACTAATTTGATCAAATTGAATGATTTATAAGAGGGCGAGTTAGGTTTGGGTTGGGTTGGTCTAAAACCTAACTTAGGGACTAATCCGCATAGTGTTGGTCCCAATTTTTGGGACAAGAAACCAACCCTATTGAGCTAGGACCAAAGATTGGACCGATCCTGTGGGTGTGGAACTCAAGATCGACCCATTCTTTTTTGTTTCATTTTGTATTTCTTGAAAGGACAAATGTATTATTTGAAATTACATATCTATCAACAATGTGATATTGAGCAACTAAACTGTAAACACCAATACAAATCAAACAAAAATATTAGATAATGCAACAACAAAAATCTCCACTTGCCAAAAGTAACAAACCTTGAAAGACAAATATGTGAAATAAAATTAAAAAGTTCAAAATATGTAACATAAACCATGAATTTTGCAACTTCATATCTTATTCGTTCTTAAAAGATTACTTTAAATTATTAACACTAAAAAAAATAAACATAGTTAAACTTAATGATAGTTTTAAATTGAAATTACTATTAGTGAAATTGATGGAATATCTCACTATTTATATCATCTGTGTGAGTAGAGTTGAAAACCCATAATGCCACGGACTTAGATCCCCAAATTTATCATCTTTGTTTTGAGCATGAGAAGGGAAATTATGATATTGCAGATTGTGAGGGACTCTAGTTACAAGCTATGTATCACCGACACAGACACACGACACGCGACATGACACGACACGACACGACACGCCGACTCGTCATTTCTAAAAAAATAGAGAATTCCAACACGTTGGGACACGCTATATGATAAATAAATACTTTTATATATACATATGATTATTTCAAAAATAAAGAGCATAGTCAATTTATTTAAATAAATTTATAAGTTTTCATGGTGATCATAATTTATTATTATTCAACATTATTAATCTTTTTTCTTTCTCGAAATCACCCTCCACCCTCTCCCTCTAAAAAAGAAAAGAAAAAAAGGACAAATCGCGCCCAGGACGAGCATCCCATTTTAATTTTTTTTTTGCTCTTCATGGCACCATCATTTTTTTTTTCCTGCTCTTCCTTGAAAACCAAACACTAGCTGCCTACTATTCCTCCTAGGCGCCTCCTCCTTGCACGGTACCTCATTTTTAAATTTTTTTCTGCCCTCTTTGGAAACCCAAACCTAGCTGCCTCATCCTCCTTTGACTCCTCCTTTACGGCACCCCCCTCCTTGGAAAACTAAATCATAGCCTCCTCCTCCTTCTGTGCTCATCCTCCTTGCACGGCACCCATTCTTTATCTTTTAGAAAGCCTTCAAGCGCAGCCTTGAAAACTCTTGGAAAACGGCCGCTCCCTCCTCCATTGCACGATCCTCTTCCTCTCAATCTCTACTCTCTCTTGGTCGCCTCGTTGCAGTTGCTCATTGCCTTGCCTTTGGTCCTCTCTCTTTTGCGGTCCTAGCCTTGTCTCCGGTCCTCTGTTGTGGCCATCTCGGTCGCCTGGTTCTCTCTTCCTCCATCCTTCTCTCATCGTCGCGGCCTCACCGTCGCGGCCTCACTGCTGCTGCCTCGCCTCCGCAGCCTTGCTTCCTCTCCCTCGCCTCGTCTTCACCCTCCATCGCCAACGATTCACTCTCCCTTCACGCTTGCAGACGTGCTCTAGAAATGCAGCCTCTTGCGATTTCGGACACGCTTCGACTCGCGTGTCGAGGAAGAGTTGACCATGTGTCGAATTTTCCAACATGTGTTGACCGCGTGTCCGAGCGTGTCAGACACGCCGACACGTGTCCGACATGACACGGAAGGTTCCCGAGCATGTCCGTACTTCATAGGTTACAAGCCCCATTTTATTTTTTATTTTTTTTCAAATGCTAAAATGTTTGTTCAAGTTAATGGTATTTAATGTGGAAGCATCAAACATTAACAAATGGAAATTATTAATATGATGGTCAATGAAGATGCAAAATAAATATGGCCATTAAATTTAAGATTTTTGGCCTCTATTTCTCTTAGAACCAAGTATGGAGATACTTACCTTTAAGATGCACATGTTGATTGCGAACAATGATCAATCTAAATTGTTGAGATCCTAGAGTCTTCTTTATTGATGGTCATCTCTGACAAAGAATAAATGAGTATGGAGGGTCGTTGCTAAAGCAAGAGCGAAAGAGATTGAGTTGCTGAGAGGTCGAGAAGAATTTGAGATTGAGGAAGAGAGTGAGAGTGAGATTTAGAGAGAGGGACCAATGAAGAGGAGGGGCTGGGCACTTTAGGTTATACCTAGTATTTGAAAAAAAAATTATAGAGTTGGTCCGGGTTGGACCAACCTTAAGCCTCAAGATCAAAGATCAACTCATACATTACAAATATTAAGGGCCCCAAGACTAGAGACTGACCTAGTCTCCCTAGGAACTAGACTAACACTAGAAGGGTTGGCCGGTCTAGGGTTAGTCTAGGATTAACACCCAACCGATGCTTATCCCTAGTTTATAATTGAATTGGCACCCATACAAAAATTCTAGGATTTTTTTGGTAATTTTTCCATTACCTTTGGTGTGGCCTCTGAAAAAGATGTATGATTTATTATTTCTGCCTAGTGTTTTCATCCAAAGCCTTTGCTCATCACATGACATCAACCATTAAAATTTTGTTGAGTAGGTGAAAAAGTCATCACATGAAATTAACCTTAGCATTCAACATACTGCTGCATGTTGAAGAGTCAATAATGTGTGAGAAAGAATACTCTCAATTCCATCAAACTTAACACACTACTGAGAACTTTGGCAAAATTGATCTAGCACGGTTGCATTTGTCGTAAATCTAAGTGAGAGGCCTTGGTATGAGTTCAGTTTTCTTTTCTCCATCCGTGTTAGGATATGAGTCTATTGAAATGATTTGTTATCATCAAAAGAAGTGATTGTTGGACATGAAAATAAGTGACTGTTGGATATGAATAGAAATGGTTGTTGACATGGAGAGAAGTGATAATTGATCATGAAAAGTGGTGTTGCTAGGGATAAGGTACCTACTCTCAGGAGATATGTTAATTTGGTTATTTATAAATAAGACTAAATCATACATTATCCATCACACCTATTCATAACAATATTAATTCTATTTTCTTCAAACATTCCCTCTTCTTCTCTTTTCACCTAGAAGTTTAACAACACATAGTGAAATTCCAAGAGAAAAATTGAGTAATTATTGATCACATTTTTCTATGGTTTTGATGTATATCCTAGAGGTATATTTATTTTTTTAACCTAGTAGCAACAATAATAGGGCAAATAACACTTTAAGGACCATGATCATCATCACACATCAAATTATCAAAAAACTATAAACCATTGCTCTATCTTCATCGGGAATCAATTTTCATTTAACAATATTAAGGTATTAGTTTTTCAAAGAGATGACGATAGTGGTTGCATCAAAATTGAAATTTTTGTTTTTATTTATATGCTTGAGCCATCTTCTTTTGTAGATATTATCTCATTTTGGCAATAGAGATTATCTCATTTTGGCTATAGAACTTTGAAATTTATGAATAAAAGTGGAATGATGTCATGTGATAATCTAGAGAAGAAAAATCATGAAATATGTTTACAAGTAAAGATGAATAAGAAGTCATTTCCAAAGATAGAAATATCTAAAAGTGGAGATCATTTTGTTATTATATTATTTATGATTACTCTAGATGTACTCATGTTTACCTTATAAAATCAAAATTTCAAGCTTTTAATGTGTTCAAGAAATGTAAGGTTGGAGTTGAAAAACAAAAGGATGCAAAAATCCAATAGTGATTGGGAAGGAGAATACTTATAAGTAAGTGTACCTTATACACCACAACAAATTGGATTAGTATAAAGAAAGAATTGAATTTTGGTAGATTTGATTAAATCCTTGATCTACAAGCAAAATTGCTAATAAATTTATGGAGAAAAGTACTTCTTACTGTATGTCATATTCACAAAAAAATTCCTTCAAGGAAATTGAAGATATCTCCATAAGAATTATGAAAGGTAGGGTACCAAATGTCCAATACTTAAAGCATGGTTTGATGTCTTGCGTATTATAGAAGGAATAGGGAAAATGTTGTGAATAAATTACTCATGTTATTTCACTTGGATGAAGATCCGAGAATGTTTAATGAGGCAATGGCATCTAAAGATGCATCATTTTAGAAATAAACAATTGATGAAGAATCTTAATGCCTTGTCAAATAGTCCATATAAATTTTTTTCGATCTTACTAAAATCCTAGAGATATTTGGAATACCTTGGAAATTGTTAAATTAATATCTCGAGTTTGAATCCGGATTACAATTTGATTAAACATAATTTGTTGAGAAAGATTTCCCAACGGATTAGAAATCAGATCAAGAAGCAATTCCTTCTTGGACCTTCTTTTGGACGTACAAAAGAAAACAAGGAATATGTGATCTGCCACTATAAGACAAAAAGGGACACTATATTTTATTTTATATTTATCTTTTAGGGGCAAATGTGTCTTTACTGGGAGGGATAAAAGAATGAAACTCTCTCTTGCAAAAGCCGAATTCTTGTTGGCATGTTTTTTGTTGAAGTAGTAGGGCCCAAGGTCAAATTTGTTGACTTTTGGGCACCCATATAAAAAACGCCTCGGTTTTCCATTTGCACATAGAGAGCGTCGCACGTAAAAAAGACAAAAGATAGGAGCCGCACGTCAGAAGGGGCTGCATGAAGCCTTGAACAAGAATGCGAAGCCATACATACGTGGAGCAAAAGACGAATGCTGGAGTCTTTGTTTTTGGCGTATGTAGAGTGTTTTGTTTGAGTCTGAACGCGATGTGATTTTGTGCCATGAGTTTTGTTGACACATAAAATTTTGGCGACCCAGTCATTTATTTATTGCATAAACATTAGGGATTAATTTTACCCCTAAAAAATATTAGAATTAAATTGCGTAGCATATAGTTTTAGGAGCATTTTTTTTTTTTTAAATTTGCATCGGACTGGTGACGATGGGTTTGAATTGGTAGTTTTGAGTTTTAATTTGACGAGTTGGACTAAACCCACGAAGAGAGCAAATTAGCCCGAGCCCGTTATTTTATTTTAATAATCGAAAATTATCTTGTGAGAAATGGAGATTTAATATTTTCGGTGATATGATGGTGGATTTTTCAATATTCTCGAGGAGATATTACAAGCTCATCTTTGCAAGATTTGAAATTTAGGAAAAATCTCATTGAATCTTTAGCAATATGTGATAAAATCGGTGGAGGATATCGCATTCGGGAGGTGATCTTTGTGGATGTTGATTTGAAGAAGGAAATAAAGCCCTAGTCCACTCAACTATAAAAAGGTTGCTACACTACAGAAAGGGGGGGTTTTTTTTCTTTGTTCTTCTTCTTTGGAGTAAAAGCAACACTAAAACAAGAGAAAAAAAGCTCTTCCCTTTTGAAAAAGTCAAGGTCAGAAGAGGGGAGAGAAAGTACAGCAGCATAGTGAAGAGGACGTGAGTGGACAGGTGCAGCAGAGAAAAAAGAAGAAAAGAAGAACAACTGTTCTTCTTCTTCATACCTTCGCCGGTGTTCGCGTCGCTCGAGCCGCCAACCACCACCGTGCCAGCGCCACCCAACGTTGGCGCCGAGCCACCAACCACCGCCGCTCCACCCGCGCTACCGCTTGCCCGTCCGTGATCGCCGGGTGCTACCGTTTCGCAACCGCTCGAGTGCCCGTCCCTTGCCGCCCGTTGCCGACACCGCAAAGAACCTCGGTCGGGCTCCACCTGTGATCCCCCTGCTGTCTGCTACCCCGTCCGCCTCGCCTGTTGCGCCACTGCCACTCGACCCCTCGCGACGCCAGCAGCCGCTAGCCCCGCAACGCCTACAACGCCCTTGTCCAGCTCCGCTTGCAGCCTTCGCTCGTCACTGGCGCTTGCTGCTGACACCTCCCTCTGCTAGGTGCCCTATGCCCCCACCTGCTTGCCACCACAGCAGCTCCACCCGGCGTTCAACGACCGCGCCTCCGCCTGTCCCCAACGCCTAGCAGCCTACTGCCCCCTTTTCGGAGCTCCGACCGACGGCAACTCACCACCCTCAGCTGACCACCACCACAGTTGCCCATCCTTGCATCTAGCCGAGCACTACCACGCACCGTCACCCATTGAGCGGATTTTGTTCGGTTCAAATTTGGTAACATTATTTGCGAAATTAGGCAATTACCTTATCTAAATTTGATTTGGATATTTTATTGTCTAATGCATGCTTTTCAATGTCTTACATGCATATTTGAATTATCGGCGTATTCCCAATTATGATTTATTGCCCAAATCCGCAACCACACGCAGATTTTTTATTCCATCTATAAGGCTTTAGATGGAATAATTAATTATGCGGGAATAAAATTGATATCTTGATCTTTAAGGCTTAAGATCAATTTATTGATTTTATTAGCAAAATAATCAGGTCTCGACTAGATATCGTTTCCAAATTCGAACGATGGATAACATCTTTGATGACCGTGAATGATCTGGTGCTTATCTTTTAATTGCTTTATTTATCCCAAAAATACCAAAAAAAAATTGCATTTGTATATCATGTAGATTAGAATTGATTTCCTAGATAGAATTGCATGATAAAATAGTTAGATTATTTTCTAATTATATTAGAATGCATGTTTAGATGGTATCTAGGTTAGATAATATCTTTGAATTAAATTTCATGTCGAGATAAATTTCTAAGTTAAGATAGGATTCAGATTAGTCTATTTCCTAACTTGAAATAGATAATATCGCATTTTAGTTAGATTTTTATTTTTAGCAATTTTTAATTATGAATTTTTATAAAAAAAAATACAAATATCATGCGCATGCCATATAGAATTAGGTTTATGAAATGCATGTCATTTAGTGATTGTTGCTAGGTCCATTTAATTAGAAATTGCCCGTAATTAGAATTAGGTCATTTGATTAATTGCATTGCACGTAGATTAGATTTCATTAAACAAGGAAAAAATTCTAAAAAAGATTGAGTGATTGCGAATCACATCCAGGGCTTTTGATGTGAATTTTGAGCTAACATTGTAGATGCTTTCGTTGCTACGAAGTAAGTCCCGTAATTTATTCATTACTTTCTTGGGTGTTAAATTGATGGTTTGCACATCCGCATGATCACCTCACATGTTAGGGAATAAAATTAAAATCAATTCAAGCTGCCTGCAAAGATATTTTTGAAAATAAAAAGAATAGTACCGAAAGTACATTAGAGAAATCTAGTGTAATCAGGTTCCCGTACCCAAAGTCTCTGGTTCGTAGGAGTAAAATAATTCTCCCATTATTTTACTTAGGTGTCTAATCGACCTACCATAAATTGATTAGTGGCGACTCGTATCTAATAATCTCCTGCATGTTAAATACTTGAATCTAAGTTGTGAATTGGTATGGGCTTGGGATAGCCCGAACTAAGTTTAGGCTTAGTAATCCATTAGCCAAATTCTAGGTGGTTCACCTGAGGTTAGGTCGCGACAAGTACATCAAAGTGAGTTGTTTATTTGTAAACATTTTAGGTTTGGGCTTAAATTTAGGTGTGGGAAACATTCGAGCATTTGAGTAATTGTAAACTTTGATTCTCCATGGATTATTTACTGTTGGCTCTCCTTGTAAATGTATGTATCGATACTCGGACCAAACCACGTAAATCTTTGGTGTCCTTATTATTCCTCATTTATTTTCTGGTGATTTTGCATCTATGTAAATTGCAAGATCCTGTTATTTTCGCATATTATATTTCAATAATTAGTATCAGAGTTTGAGATCAGATTTCTTGATTGTGATTTTGAGCTTTTGTTTGTCTGATTATTATTTGGAAATTCTGTTATTGCAATTATGTTTGAGGTGAAAGTTGAAATTGAGAAGTTTAATGGAAGGAACAACTTTGGGTTATGGAGCATCAAGATGCGGGCGTTATTGACAACCTAAGGTTTGGCTAAGGCACTGGATGGTGAAGATGAGTTGTTAATTATAATGAAAGTCTCTGAGAGGGTAGAGCTAATGGAAAGAGCAAAGAGCACAATTCTGTTGAACTTGTAGAATGAGGTTTTAATAGAGGTGGCTAAGGAGAGGGATGCCGCAGCAATATGGGCAAAACTTTAGGCACTCTATGTAAATAAGGGTTTGAAAAAATCATTTGTACATGTTGAAAATGGTGTTTCAGTTTAGATATACTGAAGGTATGTCTATCAAAACTTAAATGGATGAATTCAATAAACTCATGATGGATTTGAATAACGTTGGTAAGATATTTGATGATGAACAATAGGGCATGACGTTATAGCTTCCTTACTAGAGTCATGGAAGCACTTTACAGATTCACTGTTGCAAGGGCGTACTATAATTACCTCAGAATAAGTAAAATCTACTTTATTCTCTAAGGAGTGATAGAGAAATTTGTGAGATGACGGTTTGGCGCAAGGGTAGTGCAAGCACTAATGATTCGGGGTAGAGGACAACATCGAGAGCCTAGTGGCAACAGAGGTAAAAGTAGATCGAAATCACACCATAGCAAGTTTAAGAGATGCGTGAAGTGCTTTAAGTGTCACGAGGAGGGGCACATCAGTAGAGATTGTCCGAAATAGAAGAATAAAGGTGATAGGCAGAATGCCACGAGCATTGCAGGGAATGTTGCTGAAGGGAGCACTAGTGATGTAGAAGTTGTTTTATGTGTAACTACTAGTTCATCAGGAGACAAATGGGGTGCCAAATTTAGGGTGTTCTTATTAGATAATGCTTCATAAGAACTAGTTTAGTACTTACCAGACTATAGATGGTGATAGAGTTCTTTTGGGAGAATAATGTAGTCTGCAAGGTTGTGGGGATAGGGACAATTGGGATTCGGATGCATGATGGGGTGTTATGCACATTGACAAGCGTGAGACATGTACCAAAGCTTAAGAATAATCTTATTTCTCTAGGGACACTCGATGACATTGGGTGTAGGTACACCGCTAAAGGTGGAGTATTAAAGATCTCTCGATGTGTCATGACAATGATGAATGGGAAGAAAGTGAATACTATCTATCATCTTTTGGGAGAGACCATGCCCAGAATTGTTGTAGTTTCATTGGTTGAGTTAGACTCTAACTTGACTCAGTTATGGCATATGCATTTAAGGCATATTAGTGAGGCAGGTATGACGATGCTGAGTGAAAGTGGGTTGTTCAAAGGTCAGAAGATAGGGAAGTTGGACTTATGTGAGCACTACATCTTTCGAAAGGAGCGTCGAGTTAAGTTTACCACAACTATCATTCGGCTAAGCGACCGGTTGAATACATTCATTCAGACATCTAGGGCCTGTCTTCAGTTTCTTCGAAAGAATATGTTGACATTTATCAACGATTATTTGAGGAATGTATGTGTATGCTTTCTGAAGCACAAATATGATGTGTTCGATTGGTTTAAGAAATTTAAGGCATTGATTAACAAGTAGTCAGATAAATAGATCAAATGCCTAAGAATCGATAATGGCATAGAGTTTTGTGGTAAAATTTTTATCGAGTTCTGTAAGAAAGAATGGCTTGTGAGACACCGCACAGTACTTGGGACATCACAATAGAATGTCGTGGTAGAAAGGAAGAATAAAACTTTACTTGAGCGAGCTCGATGCATGCTTTCGCATGCAAGACTTGATAATGAATTTTGGATCGAAGCAATGAACATGGCATGTTACTAGTTAATCAATCTCCATCATTTGCTCTCAAGTAGAAGACTCCTAAGGAAGTATGATCGAGGAAACCTGTTGATTATTCCAAATTACGTATATTCAAATGTCTTACGTATGCTCATGCGAATGATGGTAAGCTTGAGCCAAGGGCGAAGAAGTGCATATTTCTAGGTTATGCACATGGCGTGAAAGGCTACCGATTGTGGTGCACCGATCTTAGATCACTTGGTTTTCTAATTAGTAGAGATGTGATATTCAACGAGATTGCAATACTTCAACAGAGGAGTTTTGAGACACAACAAGCAGAGCAGACATATCATGGTGTCATTAGTGAGGTGGAGTTTCAGGTAGAGACTCTAGAGATTTCAGAGTAACATAAGTTGAAATTGCAGATAAAGCCGCAGTTCCTGAAGTCTATGATAGTGGATAACTAGCACAACTACATCACACTATAGCTATAAATAGATAGAGAATGCAAATTAAATCACCGGTACGTTATGATTATATAGATATTGCTTATGCATTGACTCAATGATGAAATGGAGATAGACGAGCCTTCGTCTTACTTTAAGGCGATGGCTAGCAGTGAGTCGTTGCAGTGGCTAGAGGCTATGAGTGAAGAGATTGAATCACTTCATTGAAATTAGACATGGGAGTTGGTCAAAGTACTCAAGAGCCAAAAGATTGTTGGAAGTAAATGGGTTTTTGGACGGAAGGAGGGCATTCCCGGTCTTAATGGAGCAAGGTATAAGGCGAGATCACTAGTAAAGATAAACATAAAGTTCATTGGGAAGCTATGAATTATAGGAAATTTGAAGGGGATAACAGACGTGGGTTTAGTTGTGACATCTTGGAACGTCACCCGACACATGTTTCTCATATTATTACTTTTTTTAACGTACATAAGCTAAAACAAACATTTATGAATATTCTTTTAATGATTAAAGCCTCATAATTATAACATACTTCTGCTTCTTTTATTTATATCACATATGAGTTTACAATTTCATTATATTTCTAGAAAAATATAGAAGTTTGAGTAGGGGTAGGGAGACCTATCTTCAAACTATACTATACTTTCAAAAGTTTGCTTACACAAATAACCAGACTGAGTTACAGGTTGATAACTTCTCATTTCTGTTGCGTCTCTAGTGTTTAGAGCGAAGTTACTGAACGGATCGATTAACTCTCGATCAATATTTCGATACCAAGTAACGAACTGGAAATGAACCCACTCCACGAAGCTTCCTACATTGACCCATATTGTAAAACTACACTTGATATATATTATTCCAGACTCTAGTTTAAGCACACTTTCATAAAAAATTTCATTATACATAGAGACTCAATTGTGCAAGGGTTGAGGGGTGTCTATCTTATACATTTGAAAAAAATAAAAGGGGTGAGCCGAAACCTAGTAAATGAAATCTCTTGTTTTAAATTAGAAAAATCATTTTATCACTTCACATAATATATACAAAATGAATGCATAATCATCAGATAAATATGATACAAACATAAACAAATTTTACCTTTTATGTTCATGTACCACATAAATTGTCAACCAATAGAATGTCTATCTGGACTCATGCATGTACACACCAATCTTTACATAACGATTTGGTTCTACGCATAACAATATATTTTATTCATTCATATTTTATCCTCTCGAATACTCCCGAGGCATCTTGACATACGAAGCATTTTGATACACGGGGCATCTCAACTTTGAAACATCTTGCAAACTTCCACCATAAGGCATACCCACCACAGGAGCATCTCGATTCCCAAGGCGTCCCGAAATACTCCCGTTGCATCCCAACTACTATATGTATAGGTGATGTAATTACATTAATCTCATTTATGCCACACTATATGTATACTCATAATCATAGCACACATATTTCAACTCAATTTGATACATTAAGCAAATAACCGCATATATAATAACATGTAATCATATTCTGGTTGTCAAAATATGGGCATTTAATGAGTACATTCTGAATTTGGATGAACAAGTACATTATGTTCGTAAAGTTTGAACAATTAAAAAGGGTAAATTTTGATTTGATAAAAACTTATAGAACGAAAGAACATATCCAACAATGAACCGATTTACAAATGGACAGATTCAGCAATGGACAGAATCAATAAACGAACATATTCAACAAGGAATATATCCACATTCAATAAAATCTGTCCAAATCAATACGTATTAACAAATAGATTCACAAAGGGACACATTCACAAATAGATAAATTCTATTGTAGGAAATTTCAGCATAAACAAATGAAATGAACATATTCTAACTAGCAGAGAGAAACGGAACAAACATACAATGGATAACAAAGACAAATATATCATAATGACTAGATTCTAACTATCCATAATGAAATAGAAAGAAGCAGAACGAACGTTCAATGAATTTTCAAGGCAAATATAGCAGAATAACCATATGCTAACTACCTAAAATGAGGTAGAAAGAAACTGAATGAACATGCAATAGATTTTCGAGACAATTATAATAGAATGACCAGATTATAACTACCTAGAATGAGGTAGAAAGAAGCAGAACGAACATGCAATGTATTTTTGAGACAAATATAACAGAATGAACAGAATATAACTACCCAGAATGAGTAAGAAAGAAGTAGAACAAACATGTAATGGATTTTTGAGGCAAAATAATATAATGACTAGATTTTAACTACTCAAAATAAGGCAGAAAAAAGCAAAACAAATATGCAATGAATTTTTAAGGCAATTATAACAGAATGACCCAAAATGAGACAGAAAAAAGCGAAACTAATATGAAATGTATAATCAATACAAATATAGCAGAATGACCATAATTTAATTACTTAAAATAAAGTAGAAAGAAGTAAAATGAACATAAAATGGATTATCAAGACAAGTATAGCAGAATGACTAGATTCTAACTACAAAAAATGGGGCATAAAGAAGAAGAATGAATATGGAATGGATTTTCAAGGTAATTATAATGGAATGACCATATTCTAACTACCCAAAATAAGGTAGAAATAAGTAGAATGAACATGCAATGAATTTTCGAGGCAAATATAATAGAATAACTAGATTTTAACTACCCAAAGTAAGGCAAAAAGAAATAGAACGAACATGTAATGAATTTTTAAGATAATTATAACAGAATGACCAGATTCTAACGACCCAGAATGAGACAGACAAAAGCAGAACGAATATGAAATAGATAATCAATACAAATATAGTAGAATGACCAGAATTTAATTACTCAGAATGAAGTAGAAAGAAGTAAAACGAACATGAAATGGGCTATCAAGATAGGTATAGTAAAATGACTAAATTTTAACTACCCAAAATAAGGCAGAAAGAAGCAGAATGAATAAGCAATGGATTTTCAAGGTAATTATAACAGAATAATTAGATTCTAACTACATAGAATGAGGTAGAAAGAAACAGAACGAACATGTAATGGATTTTCAAGACAAATATAACAGAATGACCATAATCTAATTATTCATAATGAGATATAAAAAAGCAGAACAAATAGACAATAGATTTTCAAGCATTTATAACAGAATGACAATATTTTAACTACATAAAATAAGGCAGAAATAAATAGAACGAACATGTAATGGATTTTTGAGGCAATTATAACATAATGACCAAATTCTAACTACCCAGAATGAGGCAGAAAGTAGCAAAATGAACATGCAATGGATAATTAAGAGAAATATAGTAGAATGAACAGAATCTAACTATTTAGAATAAGGCAGAAAGAAGTAGAACGAACATGCAATGAATAAAAAATAATTTAAAAAGCCAGGTGAAAAATAAAAAATCATTTAAAATGCCACGTCTCGCGCCACGTCAACATTTTCCATTAGTAAGATTGACTGTGTTAGCTTTAGGAGTCAATTGAACAATTTTGACAAGTTTTATGACTTGATTGCACTTTTTCCAAGTTTTAAAACTCAACTGCATTTTCGTAACAAGTTTTAGAACTTCTATTGCACTTATCTCTAATACAAATTATTCAACAATATTATTGTCAATTAACTAAAATTTACGTGATTAATAATAACCATTACTTAGTAAGACTATAATAATTTAATTAATATTATTCTATTATAAACTTACACATAATTCGATTCATAGATTGAACCCGAGACGATTTAAGTTCACCAAAATTACCGGCCGCGTCCCATAAAATTTACAAATTCAATTATAGTCTCCATGTGCTTGTCCGAATATTAAGACAAATAATACTTAGCTCAAAATCTAAGTATCATTATTATAACACGAATTTCCGAATAGTACATAATTATAAATATAGAAATTTCGAATGTCACACCAATGTATTGGAGAGATAGTAATGGCAGTGAGACTACTGATTTTGTGGATTCGGATCACGCCAATGATTTGGACGATTGCAGCTCTTTCAGAGGGTATATATTTATTCTAGTAGGTGGTATAATTAGTTGGAAAGCGTCCTTATAGGATCACGTTGCCTTATTTTTTACTGATGTATAGTACATGGCACTAACTTTTGTAGCAAAGGAGACGACATGGTTACGAAGTTTATCATGAGCGAATGAAGCATATCAACATCATATACTACTTCATCCGAAATGTCTTAGTTAAGCGTAAGGTTATTGTGAAAAAGATTGCTACAACAGATAACTTGAGACATAATGATTGAGTCTGTTCCTCTAGCGAAGCTCAAGCTCTGCTTGAACTCAATTGGCGTCTGTGGAAAGTGAGAGTACGTCAGGGCACTAGGAGAGCAACATGAATAATGAACACTATAACTTGGCTTTAAACGTCGAGTTAAGGTGGAGACGAGTTAAGGTGGAGAATTGTTAAATCAATGTCTCGAGTTTAAATTTGGATTATGATTTGTTAGACCGAATTTGTTGATAAAGATTTCCCAAGTGGATTAAAAATTGGATAAAGAAGCAATTCCTTCTTGAACCTTCTTTTGGACATACAAAAGAAAGCAAGAAAAATACGATTCGCCATTATAAGACAAAAAGGGGCATACTATATTTTATTTTATCTATTTATCTTTCAGGGGCAAAGGTGTCTTTGTTGGGAGATATAAAAGAAGGAAACTCTCTTCTACAAAAGCCAAATTCTTGTTGGCATTGTTTTTTGTTGAAGCAGTGGGGCCCAAGGTCAAATTTGTTGACTTTTGGGCACCCATATAAAAAATGCCTAGGTTTTTCCTTATGTACATAGAGAACGCCGCACGAAAAAAAGAAAGAAGAGACAAGTCGCACATTGGAAGAAGCCACACGAAGTCTTGAACAAGAATGCCAAGCCCAACATATGCAAAGCAAAAGACGTCGCTTGAGTTCTTGCTTTTGGCGTATGTAGAGCGTTTTGTTTAAGCTTGAATACGCGGTGATTTTGTGCCATGAGTTTATGTCCAAGTGAGTTGTTTATTTATAAACACGTTGGGTTTGTGATTAAATTTAAGTATAGGAAACAATCGAGCATTTAAGTAATTGTAAACTCTAGTTCTCCGATTATAGTGGATTATTTGCTGCTGGCTCTGTGTGTGGACGTAGGTACAAATACTTGGACCAAATAGCGTAAATATTCAATGTCCTTATTATTCCTTATTTATTTCTTTGGTGATATTACATTTATGTAAATTGCAATACCCTATCTTTTCCGCATACTATATTTCAATAGAAACAATAGTGATAGATAAGGTATAAAAGATTTACTACTTTGAAACATTTTGTGACACCCTAGATCCTAGAATTATGAATGGACCGGTATGGGATTGGAATATTAGAAGTGGGCCAGGCGACGAGTCGATGGGCTATAAGGAGACATGAGCCTAAGGGCTTAGTGGTCCATGTGAAAGCTACGAGCGTGGGCTCGATGGGCCAAGTAATGGGTCATGAGTTGAGCTCGACATTGGACGGGCTGAGTAAGGCCCGGTTTGAGAGAAAAATATTTTTCTTCATTTGGCAAATTTTTTTTATTAACCATGTTTAATTTAATCTAGGAATTTATGCGTAAACATGGCATTAATCTTAAAACTTTCTTACTATTCCTCTTAGTTACAATCTTAAACTTGATTTTCTTTTTTGTATGGCCGAATTCTAGAGGGATAGAAATGGAACATGTAGAAATATTAAGGAATTAATGATTGAGTACAAGAGAAATCCCCAAATTAGCTCCCAAAACCTTACTGTACTGAATACATATGCATGGAAATTGCATGCAAGAAGCCACCTCAAGCCACCTTTTCTTCTCTTGGCTTCTCCACCCACCCTTCTGTCTAGGAACTCATGAAAATCTAGGAAACCTTTTCAATAAAGTTAATCATTTCCTCTTTCCCCTCACTCTTCCCCTGACTTATCTCTCCCTCCCTCCCTCTCTCTCACTTCTTCTCCTTTCTTTTTCCTTCAGCTCAGCAAAAACCCTTTCCTTTCTTCCGCATTTTTCTGCAATTTCAAGCTCTAGAGGCCCGAGTCTTTAAAGAGCCAGCAAGCATAGGAAGGTAAGGATCAATGGGGTAAGGAAATGGTGGGGTACTAAGCTAGGATCATCTATGGATCACTGAGTGTAGTGCGGATCGTGCGGGTTTGGGGAGAAAAACGACTCTTGATGGCCCTGTTTTGGGTTTATCTTGCTGGTCGTGGAGTTAGATAAGCATTTTATGGCTTGCATGTGGGTTTCATGGCGGGTATAAGGAGAATAGGTGTAGAAGAGGAGTTATGGTTTGCTGTTGGGTTGGTAGAAGGTTGGGTATGCTGCAAAAATGTCTTGCATGTTGATCTTTGTAGGCTGGTTGCTTGGTCACATATTTGAAAGTTTCGTTCAAGTGTGGGGAGAACTTTTGGTGATTGGTGTGGGGTATAGATGCTGTACATGTCTATGCTTGAGGCTTGAATGATGCATACATAAGGATTTGTAGAGTAATTGAGACAGTTTGTAGAATCCTAAAATTACTGGTGGTCTATCCAGAAATGCGCACTTGAGGCCTCAATATTTTGTGAATTTCTTACCGAAGATTCTATTGTGAATTTAGTCTTTTTTTCTTCAGAAATTTATAGTAGACTGTGTATACTTTGTTATATATTTTCCTTAAATTTTTTGGAAGTAGTGCAAGTAGTGAAAATGTGAATACTTTCTGTGGTAGTGATATGTGGAGGGGCGCAAACAGGGGATGTTAACGTGTTCCTTGATTTTTCTGTCATTTTCGAAATAGATTCAAGTAATACTCTTTTCATGAAAGTTATAGGGTTTTTATCACGTATAACATACTAAAATTTGGTGACAACCGGTTGTATTTTGGGTATCGAAATGCCTTTTCTTAGTGTGTGACAATTCTGGAAATTTTTTACTGGTTTAAAGGTTAAGTCAGTGACTTATTGCTCTCTACACAATAAGAAATAGGCCTAGTGTCCTTCATGGAAAGTGTTTATCATTATATTTTCTATAACATATTAAAATTCACAATTTTTCAAAGTGATTTACTATAGTTTTGACTCCGATGTTCCAAACTGCTCAAAACTGTCCACTTTCTGCTCTAATCCGATTTTTACAAACATTTGTAGAAAACTGGTTTGAACCTTTTGGCGACCTTTTAGAAACCTTATGGTCTCTTATATTTTATCAATTGATATATATCTATCTCTTACCCGTAATAAGGTGATATTGAGTTGGGATTGATCGAGTATCTTGTATGATGGATGGAGCACACCATGAAGTTATGTGTGTGACCACTTGAGTATTGGTTTTGGAATGATTTAATATACTAAATTTACAAGTATGATATTGTGGTGTGACTAATCTATGGTGTGAATGTTTAGATTGTGTGAAATAAATTAATTATAAGAGGTTGCCATTGGTTTTGTGATACCGGTGATGTCCTTGGGAGTAGGTTGCCTATGCTGTTTGATCATGGATGCCTCGGCTTATGAAACCTAGATACCTCAGAGTGAGATACCCCTGCTGTGTGATTGGGATGCCTCGGCTGTGTGATATTGAGATGCTTTGGAGTGAGATGCCCATGGTGGGGATTCCATGGAAGTCCGGATGAATGATTTGGAAGTGACTCGATCGAACCGGCTAGTGATCTGGCAAAAATCAGATTCGAGAGTGGATATTGGACATATCATGAATTAAATATACTCAGTGTGTGTGTTCATGTGTGGCTTGCATCTTATCTTGGCATTGGATGGTTAAATAAGAATTATGTAATGAAATTGTTGTGCTTTGCTTGGGGTGCATGTGAATGTGAATATGTGTGAAAACGGAGGGAATTATGTAATAACATGTTCTAGTCTATGTATGCTGCTTATTGTTGAATCATGCATTTCTCTTAGTGATTGATGGATTGTCTACTTTAGAGTCCTATTGTTTCTTTACTAGGCATTGCTCATTATTTTATGTTTTTTCATATCGTTAGAATGGATGTCCCTCCCATCGCTCGATGCGTGGTCATTGTCTAGGTTGATGTTCCCTTTCATGATGTTTTTGACCCCGACATTAACCTGACCTACGCACGATACGAAGCCACCCTATGGATGGATGACAGGCGCACTGACTAGATACCTATGCGATTCATGGTATGGTTCGTTAACCATGAAGGAGAATTGTTTGGGCCTCCATGTGTTAGTTTATGGGGTAGTGAAGTTAGGCTCCTTTTGACGCTCTTCCCAGGCTTTTGACGCATACACTTTTGGGTTATAACATGTAAATTTTCTATAGGTATGCATGGTATAGTAGAAGCTCCCATGTCAATGTAAGTAAAACGGGTAAGAAAGGAAATGGAAATGGCACGACTTTTATGATGAATTGTGTAAGCTTGAGTTGAATTGTTTGACGATCGTGCCTAAGAGGATTCCAATTCTTTCTAATATTCATGCTAATCATTCAAGGTGGAATACCTCTTGTGTAATAGCTAATTAAGTTAGGTCTTGTAATTATACTAATAATTAGTTTCTGCTTATGATTAGTAAGTGATGCTACTGGGACGTCACAGCTTTGTTCTTTGTGGTATCAAAGCATAGGTTTACTTGGAGTGACAAGGTGCGCTAGTGATCAAAATGGATAGGATTAATGCATGCATTACGATATTAATATTCTTTGATTGTTGAAATTACCTTGAAGAGAACTAGTAACTTTTGTTACTTATGGGGTATTAGTGAGAATTGTGACAATTGTTACTTGTTAGTTTTGTAAAGGTGCTCGCTCGACTAATTAGTTATCGATGTGCAGAAATCAGAAGTTGCTAGAATGAGAGGAATTGTATGAGGAACGATTGTAGATGGGTCTTCCTCAAGGGTAGACCCTCGTATGGAAGAAATTTTACAAGCACTTGCTAATGTGATAGCCCTATTGGAAAGGCAAGCCCAACAACAGGCAGGCGAGTGACACGGTCCGTGATTCTCCCGTACCTGTGAACCATTGGGAGTGAAGTTTGGGGTTATAAAGTGAAGAGCGAGGGCGTAGAGAGGATGAACATAATTGGTCCGTGGGAGTGGCGTTAGGACAGTTGGCCTCCCGTGCACAAACTGGTCGGGAGCTAATGCCGCTCTCCTGATGAGGCCATGGCAGGCTGGAACTAGTTGTTGAGCCTAAAGAGGGCTACTGTCTCGTTTGATGGACTAGACACCTGAGCCAAGCTGGGCGTGGTATGATCTCATATGAAAAGAGCTATTCGATGTATTGTTCATTGGAACAACTATAGAAGGAAGGCTGGCCTAGTGAATTTCGTTCGCCATGCACCGCACAGGTTAATCCACGGCCAAGGAAACTATCGACCCGTGACACAAGGAACGCAGAATACAAGGACTGGTGGAACAATTTCTAAAGTTGAAGCCGTCACAATTTACTAGACCGGTCATCCCATGGAAGCGAAGTTATTAATAGATGAAATGGAAAAGATATTCGCGTTGTTGAACTGCACGGACACGGAGAATGTATCATTAACAGAGTATTAGCTTTAGGGAAATGTTGATAATTTGGTGGAGAGCGATGAAAAAATGATATTCCTTGAAGGTACAGAGGCAACTAGGGCTGAGTTTGTTGGGGCCTTTTTTGGAAAACATTTCTTAGACTGCGCTTGGGATAAGAAAGTGATGGAGTTCATGTAATTGAATTAGAACAACATGATAGTGGACCAATATGAGGCAAGATTTGTGGAGCTCTCCAAGTTTGCCCTTAGATTAGTGGAAGATCGAGAAGATGAGGCTAAGAGGTTCTTAAATGGATTAAGGCTAGACATTAGAGGACGGTTGGTGCCCTTAAGCCTGGCAAATTATAATGAACTGTATCAATGGGCGCAACTAGTGGAATGGGACTTGATGTCAAGGGGACAAATATTGGGATATCAAGCAAGGCCACAATCTCGAATGGTATTATCATATAGATTTGAGCATAACAATGCTAATAATTGCATTTATTCAAAGTCCAATAATGAATATGGAGTTGTAATATACTTATATGTAGATAATATGTTGATTATTGATACAAATATACATGTCATAAATGAAAATGAAAAGTATATTCTCATCCTTAAAATGAAAGATTTGGGAGAAGTGGATATAATTTTACATATCAAAGTGATTAAACATACTGGGGTTATACTTTAAGTCAAGGCCACCATGTGGAAAAAATCATACAAAAATACCAGCATTTTTGTATTAAAGAGTCAAACGTACCATATGATTTGTTAATTTTATCAATGGAAAATACTGCGCAACCTTTAGCACAATTAGCATGTGCTAGTACAATCGAAGGTCTAATGTATGCTCTATAATCTATTTCATGAAAGACAACCAACAGTCCTAGAAGGATATTCATAGGGTAGTTGGATAACTAGCACAATTTGGTTGGATTTTCAAGCTTGCATATGATGTAGTCTCTTGTGCAAATGATGTAGTCTCTTTAGCTTCAATAAAGCAAACAGGTATAACTCATTTAATGATGTAATATAAATTTATAGCACTATCGAAGACTGGTAAAGAGGTTGAATGGCTCATAATTTACTATTAGATAAAGAGTTATGGCCACAACTAATGGCAGTCATATCTTTACATTGCAATAGTGAGACAATAATATCTATGGCATACGAATTGACACTGGTAAAGAGGCTGAATGGCTCAAAATTTACTATTAGATGCAATGCAGCCATAAATCTAGACATTGGCTTGAGACATGCAATAATATCTATAGCATACACTAAATATGCAATGAGTTTGACATCACTTTGTTTGGAAGTTAATTACTGATGGAATTATTTCATTAATTTATGTTTGGACAAATAATAACTTGGTCGATCCATTCACTAAGAAAATCTCGAGACGTTTAATTAGCACCACTATGAAAGGAATGGATCTTAGATCAATTGATAATAGTCAATCAAGGTGAAAACCCAACTTCACAATTTCTAAAAAAATTGTCAAAGTTCAATGAATAACAACAAGCTATTGTATTCTTGACAATGATCAAATACTGGGTATGGGGTTAGTATTCATGGAAAGTTAGAAGAGTGAGTGTAAGAAAACACTCTTAATGAAGTTCATGGATTTAGCAAGGTAACATTGAGGTAATAAGTTAAGAATTTTACCTATATGAACATAAGAAATGGTGCCGCTTCTAACAAAAATTAGATGAACTTTTGTAAATGTTTATGAAATTTCTAATCGAATGTGTGTAAATTCACATATGTGATAATTTGATTAACAAATGGAATATGGCTCAAAGATTTATTTACCACTGATTTCATTAATGAAATTATTTGCACTAATTAAAAGTTCAAATCTAAATAAATACCTTTTTGCATGTATGAATTTTGTATCAAATTAAGTGGGAGATTGTCAGAATAATTTGTCATCATCAAAATAAGTAATTGTTATGAAAATTAATGTGACATGAAAAAAAAAAAAAATGATGGTTGATTATGAAAAGTGGTGATAATTGATCATGAAAAGTGGTGATGGTGGACGATAATATACATATTCCTAGAAGATGTATTGATTTGGTTGCGTGTAAATAGGACCAAATCATACATGGTTCATCACAATAATTTATACTAACAACAAATCTGTCTTTTTCACAACATTCTTTATTCTTCTCTTTTCACGCATAAGTTTAAACATATTAGAAATAAAGTTCCAAGAGAAAAAATTGAGTGATTGTTGAACTTGTTTCTCTGTGGTTTTGGTTTATATCTTAGAAGTGTATTTTTTTTTTAACACGACTACCTTAATGACAATGATCATCATAAATCAAAGCATCAAAGAACTATAAATTACTGTTCTATCTTCATCAGCAATCAAATTTCCCTAACAAGGACTAGACTCGATGCCAAATAGAAAGATATTGATAGAGGTCACTTTATCGAAGTCCACTTGTGGGTTTGTATCGGACAATAAGGTGATCCATCGATTGGGATGGAGTAAGTAACTATTGAGAAGTATTAAACAAAGAGATTTACAAGCTCCTGTCAAACCCCAATCCGCATCAAACCTCTAGAAGAAAACGCCATTCCATTTTGTTGTAAGCTTTGGACATATCAAGCTAGGCTCCTCCCCATCTTCCTTGTCCCCGACACTAATTCATTTCATGAATAAGCTTAGAGGAAATAACAACATTCGAAAATCCATCTGCTTGAAATAAGTGCTGCTTGTTTATTGGAATAAATAACAGATTAGCATTAGCTTGATTTGATACACACATATATTTTAAATGATTTTGCTCATCACATTTCATAGGCTGATTGGTTGCCAATGTTCCACCTTCAAAGCTTCATCTGGCATTGGTTAATGTGATGAAAGTTTCATGCAATTCTTTGTGTAGGAAAAATAATTTGGGCATCTCATCCGGTTTGGGTGCTTTAGTCAGGTGGATGGAGACAAGACAGCTTCAATCTCCTTTAGGGTAGGGATCTACAAGATGGTCTTGCCATAAAAAAAACAAAACAAACATTTGACAAGTTAAAATTTTAGATTTTATATATAATGTAACTGAAAACGTTCCTAAAAGGATGTTGAAAATAATAACACGTAATCGAGTATTTAAAAAACTTGATTTAGTATGTAGCGTTAATCAATGAGATAATGAGGACTAAGCCATCCTAAGCATGACATTAAAAGGCATCATCTTAGGCCTCGTATGGATCTTGGGATCCATGGGATGTAAAACTATGGGAGGTATTGTTAGGTACAGAGCAAGAAAAAAGATACTATAACAACAAAGGGGAATGGGGCGTGCGAGGACTATCATACTGAAGAATTCACAGGCAAACAAGAACTAAACTCTTGCAAGGATAAATTAGACAACTACTAGGAACTATAGAAGGACATTTTAAAAACAAGTGATGAAGCTTCCTATTGATTGTTGGGGTATGGTTCATACTCCCAATCGATAGGAAGGCACGAAGGTCTTGCTCCTTGGTGAGTGGCTGGGGGCTGCCCAGGCAAGGGTTGTTGGGGGCATTTATAATTTGGACCTGTATATTATAGATAATTTGGATTTGGGCTCATGAATAACTATTGAGTATATAATCTTTTCTCTTGTAATTGAGAATTGTAAGGGTGGTGTTAATTTTAGTAGAATCCTCTATTGGATGTAGTACTAGTTTAAGGATGAATCGGGATAAACCTTATCTCTCAATTTTTTTTTTCTTGTTTTACTCTTTATTGCATTGGGTTTGTGTGCCTCATCTTAATATTGAGAACCGTGTTGTTTGAACTATGCACATACAAAAGTACATAATGTTGGACCGTCAAAATAAAAAAACTTGGATATCCTTAGTATATTGTAGCCTAAATCAATAGAAAAATTCCTTTTGGAGATTGATGAAAAGGATAAGGGCAAAATCTATCATATCTAGAAGATTGCTCAACCGGCCTGATTAACGAAAGCTTCTAGACGTGATATTGAAGAAATTTCTAGGGGACTTTTGACATGAAGACAAGTGGACATAATGGCTAGTGGGTTTGTAACTAATGTTTGTTTTTGAAGACCTCTAAGAAGAAAAAATCATGAGAAGGATGGAGCTGGTCATCAAGTGCTTCAAAAAGAATTGAAAGATAACAAGTGTTCTTGATGTCTATCTATTCATAGCTTCGTTCCAGTTGATTGAGTGCTAATCCTAAGAGTTAGTCAAAGTGGCAAACTCATTTGTGAACACACGAGACAAATGGTTGTATTTAAAGTGTAGATGTTTGTGTAACAAAGAGACCAAATATATGATGGACTCCTTGTAAACACTTAGAGGTTTGGTTTACAGTTAGGGGAGAGTGAGTCTACTATGCTGAATGTTAAAGGTGTGAAAATAATTTTTGGAAGTGCTCCAATAGTTAGTTTTATAGTAAGTAACTACAGAAGGAGTCAATCCTTGTAAAAATGTAGTATTTGCACCTAGTTGGACTAAGTAAAATTGTTCAAAAAGTGTTGAACCTTCTATGATAGTCAATTCAATCTTAAATTTTTAATTGTTCAATTTAATTTTAGACCATTTTGATAATTTGTCAATTTAGTAATAAAGCTCTCAATTGAGTCAATTTAGTCCTAAACCTTTTGAAGATTTACTAATGTAGTCATTTTGATTAATTTCGCTTGGAAATCGCTGACGTGGATGCCAGATGGCCTATGAGGTATGGTTGGCACAATTGTGGAATTTTTTTTTTGTATTTTTAAATATTTTCTAAAGTTCTTATTTTTTTTTTTTTTCCTTTATTTTTTCTTTTGTTGGTGGCTAGTACTTGGCCATGGCTAGCTACCAACCATAGGTGAGGGTGTCGCAGCCCTCATTAGCTATGGCTGAGTATTGACCATAGGTGAAAGGAAAAATTTAGATTTTTAAAAATAGAGTTGTCTATGTTAAAAGATTTATCACTAAATTGGCAAATTAAAGAGTTTAGGACTAAAATGATAAATCATTATAATGTATAAGATTACATTGACATAATTAAAATGTTTAGAATTAAATTGATCACTATATAATTGGTAGAATTGTAAAATAGGAGTGAGCACATCCAAACAAAATCTCTATAAATCTCACTTTCGAATTAAAAATCAGCTTTTACGCATTCGAAAAACCAATTCAATCCTCTCTCGGTCGCTTAATAGGACCTAGCATGCGTGAGCTCAAGCACCTCAAATTTAATCCAAGTCGTGTATTTGTCATTGTGCTGTTATTTATATATAATGTTAACCATTGTGATGTTCTCAGTTAAATCCTTGTCTACATTTTCCAAAAAGAAGGCCTGCATTTTGGTCAGTGTTTATTCTGCTCCTGCGCTTACATCTTACGACAACAAATGTAAGCACTCAATGTAACTTATGTGACGAATTTGGTATTCCATTATTTATGCATTCAACAATAACCTTTGAGTCTACACCAAACCTTGCCTCTAGTTTGGCATTAGTTTGTGCTGTCGTCGGGAAAGGTGCTACTTTAGCCTATGCAGCCTTTGTCCAGTGGATTTGGTCTTGCTCCTAAGCCTTCTAAGGGTTATTGGCCTTTTTCATTTCATGCTTTTCAGGAGGGTAGCCTTCCTCATAACAGAGGCTTATCATATTAGGCATGTTGGATCACTTGTTCCTCAAGTTTTGTCCTGCAAACTTGCGCTTTCAAGGTACTAGCTTAAACGTTGAATCGTACTCAACACCTCTTCTTTTGGATATTCATGGTGTTCACTGGGAAATTCCCAGTCATTTGTGCTCTTTGAAGTAGTTATATTTCCACTCGAAGAGTCGTAGTCTTCCTCCGACACCTTGATAAGGTATTGTCTTTCTTTCCGCCTCGGAGACTATGGGACAGTCTTAATCGTCTATGACCACTGAAAGTGTTGGCCGTCATTTGACTTCAGGGATAATTACACCTTACAGATGTATGAGATTGGAGAGAACGATCCCACTAGGATTTCTCCTTGGTATTTGCTTCTTTTACGTCAATGCTCATGAAGTCGAGCTCAGGTCTCCCTTTTCCAATGTGCTTGTAGTTGTTTTGAATCATTGCAATCTTCCTCATTCGAATGAGAATAATCACAAATCAAATTTTAGGTCAAATTAAATGTGATCTCGAATTTCTTTTGAAATTTTTAAGCACCACTTAAACTTCAGTCCAATCGTTGAAAGATCACCCAAGCCCCAATTTATGGCATTTCAATTTTGGGGATTACTAGTACTAAAAATTCAGACAATTGTTGATATTAATTTGTCAAATGATCACTAGTTAAGAAACATAATCATTAATTACGCATGTTTGTTCCTGACTTAATAATTAGCAATCAAAAAAGGGAGATAAGTACACTATTGGTGCCATAAGTTGTGTATGGCACTCACTTTGGTGTCAAAAATTTCTGTCGGATAACTTAAGTGCCAAAAAATTTGAAAAACGCTAACTTTGGTGCCAACTCTGGTCTGGTTGGCCGGAAATCCGATGTAGTAGTTTTTTATTAATTTTTTACGCTGATGTGGCTCACCGGAGAGCATAGTTAGCATGTAAACCACCAAACAATGTCGTTTGGCATCTTAACTCCCAAGTCGAAACCCTAAATCCCCAAATCAAGAGAGAGAAGCCATTGCGGCATCGTCTTCTTTCCCAAAGAACAGCACCAGCAGCGCTGAAGAACATCACCTACAACACCCAAAGACACCAAAGCACAACACCAGTAGTTTTCCAGAAAAGAAACAAGGCGCTCGCTTCCGCCCTCCCCTAGTAGTTTTCCCCCATTTTCAATCACCTTGTCGAACTTTCAAATCCCCGAATCTCAACCCCACCACCGCCTTTTCCCAAGGAATATCGCCGGGCGCAAAGGAAGCGCGAACTCAAAGAATCTCTAGAAGCATGAGCAATTCGGCCAATGGTAGCCACGAAGATCCGGAACGCCATGGAGGTTATCGGCGAAGCCAGCAGCGACGATGGCGGCGGCCATGGCCCCGCCATCCCCTCCTCCACCCTCGCCGTCGACACCTCCCTCTCCCTCGAGATTCTCTATTCATTTTTTTTTTTTTGTTTTTCTTTTGTCTTGCTGTGGCGTGCAACTACGATGGAGGTCGAGGGATGGGGGCCGAGCGATGGTGGCTAAGAGACGGCGGCCAAGCGACGGTGGCTGAGGGACGGCGGCCGAGCAACGGTGGCCGAGCAACGGCGGACAAAAAAACCCTAATTTTAATCCCCAAATAATAATAATAAAAATCCCCAAATGAGTTGTGCGGTGTCATTTTTGTGAGGCCATCCACGTAGGATGGCAAAACGACGTTGTTTTCTTAAGGAAGACGGAAAACGACGTCGTTTAAAAGACATTTCGATTTTTTTTTTAAATATAAAAGCCACGTAATCATTTTGGTTAAAATCTCGTCGGTGGCACCAAAATAATCGTTTTTTTCTCCGATATCCGATAAGAAACTTTTGAAAGTATCAAAAATGAAGCGTCGACACAATTTATGGCACCAATAGTGTACTTATCCCCAAAAAAGGTAACTAAACATCGCATGTTGTAAAATGTAAAGTATGAATTACTATATTTGTGTATATATGTATGTATGTAATGTATTCATATTTTCTCATTCGATAATGTTTTTATAAACAATAAACTTCAACTCTTAATAAAGAACATTTCTGAGTATTTCTATTACCCGATTTCAACGGGAGCTCAGACAAGCTCCCGCCTAGCCGCTCCTATGTTCTTTCGGGTCTTTTTCTCTCCTCTTCTGCCCTGTGATCTTCTTCTCTCCGAGCGTGTCTTCGCGGTCGCGTCGAAGATTCTATACAGAGCATCTCCGCCGTCGCGCCGCAGTTCTTCCCTCGTCGAGCATTTCGGTCTCTGCAACAAAGAGGTACTGCCAGGCCTTTGTAAAATCCTTTATGGGTCGCTCATCGTCAACTTTCGGTACATGATATTTTCTTTCCGATTGAATGCTTGCCACCCAACAAAGCGGGATTCTTTGACGGGACTTTTATCTCCAATTCGTTATCCAGTCCAACGAAGGTCATGGGTGTGGAATAGGAACCGGTGTTGTAAGTGGGCATACTGCGGAAGACGGGATAATTATGGTTTTCGCTCACAGCCGAGCCGAACCTCTGCATTGAAAGTGTGGCCACAGTATTGTATGTCCCCGTTGCTAAAGCGAGTGGATAGGCTGAAAAGGTCCTCGCTGGTGTCCTACTCTGACCTCATAAATCAATGTCTGTCTTTGAAATCTCTTCATTATACCAAAGCCATCCATGCGCAGTTGATAAAAGTTGGACTTGCTCGCCACACATTTCTGGGTAATCGATGTCTGGATTTGTACGCGTGCTTTGGCACGATGAAGGATGTCTTGAACGTGTTTGATGATATCCCTGGCAAGAACATGGTATCTTGGAATATTTGCTTGAAAGGGTTGCTGAAACGCAGCGACATTAGAAAGGCACGTGTAATGTTTGATGGAATGCCTCAAAGGGATGTTGTAAGTTGGAATTCCATGCTCTCGTGGTATGCATCTAATGGGTTTGTTTATTATGCATTGGAGCTGTTTTGGGAAATGCAAGCTGCTGGAGTTGAACCGAGTGAGTACACATACTCCATGGTGGCGTCGTTTGTCCAATGTGCTAATCATGGCAGGCAAATCCATGCTAGAATGATTAGGAGTGGCATGAATGCACACAATGTGGTGCTCGGAAATTCTTTGATTGACATGTATGGGAAGCTTGGTCTTGTTGACTATGCTTACAGAGTATTTATGACCATGGAAAAGATTGACATCATTTCTTGGAACTCGCTGATTTCAGGGCTATGCAACTCGCAAAGTCAATCTGCACTGGAGCAGTTCACCACAATGCTTCATGTAGGCCAATCTCCAGATGAGTTTACAGTTTCATTGATTTTCACAATCTGTTGCAACTTGCAACAACTAGAGAAGGGTGAACAACTTTTCTGTTTGTCTACAAAGATGGGCTTTCTTTCCAATGCAATAGTTGCAAGTGCCATCATTGATCTATTCTCCCAGTGCAACAGATTGGAGGATTCGGTTCAGTTCTTTGACAAAGTAGAAAAATGGGATATAGCTCTGTGTAATTCTATGATTTCGAGCTACATTTGCCATGACCATCGGGAAGTTGCTCTAAATCTTTTTGTTCTGGTTCTGAGGAAAGGCCTCGAGCTGACTGAGTTTACCTTAAGCAGTGTTCTGGGTGCTGTTTCTTTTCATCAGGCAGAGCAGGGAAATCAATTGCATTCCCTGGTTATTAAGACAGGTTTGGAATCAGATGTAGTTCTCGCTAGTTCTCTTTTGGATATGTACAACAGAGTTGGTTTAGTAAACTCATCCATGAAGGTCTTTCTTCATATGGTTGCAAAGGATTTGATCTCTTGGAATTGCATGATAATGGGTTTGACTCGCAATGGAAAGGTAATTGAGGCACTAGGCTTATTCGCAAAATTGCTTCAAGTGGGTCTGCCACCAGATAGAATAACATTATATGCTGTGTTGCAAGCCTGTGACTATGGAGGATTTTTTGCTGAAGGAATGGCCACATTTTCATGCATGGAGGAAGAGTATGCAATAATTCCTGTGGAAGAACATTATACCTGTGTCTTGAACTTGTTGAGCCAATATGGAAAACTCCAAGAAATTGTCGATGTTGTAGAAAAGATGCCTTATGAGCCCAATTATGAGATGTGGGAATTGATGCTTCAGCTCTGTAGTTTGCTTGGAGATTTGAAACTCATGGAAGAAGTTGTAAGAAGGATGATGGAAGTGGAGCCTCAGTCATCAGTACCTTATTTGGTCCTAGCTAGGGAATATGAAATGAGGGGCAGATGGGAGGGCATTGTTCGAGTTAGGATGGCAATGAAAGATGGGGGTGTCAGAAAGACAATAGGATGTAGTTGGATTGGGATAAATAATCATGTATTCACTTTCAGGGAAGACCAGTTACAATATCATGGAGGTGAAGACATCTTTGTCGTTCTAAGTTTACTTATGTGGGTGATGGAAAGACAAGATCCATGGCAGGATAGTCATCCAGGTAATGAAGATCATGTTGGTGCTTAAACATCTTTCACGTGGTCATGTTTCAATTTCAACCCAACATGGCCATGAATGATGCCTGCTTTTGTCTAGAGTGCCCTTTGGTATTGTATGCTGCATTAAGCTCCAGGTGTGTCCTTGATGTGGATGCTTCTTAATGATCATTGTCTATCATTGGCTTGATTAACTTTATCATTGGCTTGATTAACTTTGTTGCTGATGGTTGAATGTTGCAGGTTGAAAAGCTACATCAATAACCAGCTCCCTGGGCATAGAGGTTCCATTTGTTTTTGCCATGACAGGTTGTGCTTATATTTCCTCTTAGATTTCAGTTCGGGGGTTTTTTAGAATTGCTATGGAATAGAAAGCTCTAGCTCATTCTAGTGAGATGACAAGAAAGGTATAGAAAGACAGAAAATAATTAATTAACAATTGGGGATCAAGCATTTTAATATTCTTTTTGTCAAGATTTTAGTGTGCGCACTCCATTTTTCCTTAACAGATTTCATGTTATTTGTGCGATTCCCAAATTTTTTGTGTTAGTTCAAGCTGTCATTAGAAAATTAGAAAGTCAGATTTTGGTTACTGCTGTTGCTGTCTTTGGGGTGGTTGTTGTTGTTTGCATGTGGGATAACTTTTATGTCGATCTCTCAGAACTTCAAAGGAATAAGGGTATATGATTTAAACAAAAAAAAAGAATAACTTTTTTCGAATGCATTATTACATGAAAGATGTCAAAAATGGTGAGTTTACACTCTGTACTTATTTTTATTTTTATTTTTAATTTCCAATTAATTTCTCTTAGATCTTTAATGAGACATTTCTCAAAGTCACAGCAAGGTATAACCTGTCTGTGCATTATTTGAATCCTTTGTTGGCTCTTTTGGTGACTGGGTCTTTTTTTCTTTAAATCGTTTCCTAATCCAGTTAAGGGACATGGGAGATCTTACACCTGCGTGTTTAAATAATATTCATATTCTCCTTTCATCATCTTTGAAATCGAATTATACCCATAGAGTTACACTAATAGAGCTGCTGTTACACTTTGTACTCTGATTCCTACTCCTTTTGTGCCCAAGCTGAACCATAAAAGTTTTCAGAAATACTCAAGGTTTTTTAACTTTTCTGTCCACTAACTATACCATTACATTAAAATTTGTTCATATAATCAGACAACCCAAACAACTTATCCTGGACTTACATGGATGGCATTTGTGGGAGCAATAACTTCGATTAAATCTTTGATTTGGACCAATTAGTTTCCTTTCTCTCGAATGAAAAGTTCTGAGCTCCCATACCATGCTTTTTCCTAGGGAATGCACTCGAATTCCTATACAAGTGATGATTTTTGTGTCCTAGACAAAAATTAGTTTAGGAACCATATTATCCGGATCTGGGGATATTCAATTTTGGATTTTTTTTTTTTTTTTTTTTTTTTTTGTATGTCTGTTGCAGGTAGATATCAGCTTATTCAGTGCAGATGATCTGTTGTGACACTATTCTTTCACAACTTGACTTGCAGTTGCTAGTGATACAGAGGAAATCAGACAACTCTTGCTCAAAATTGACTTTTGAGGGAATAATAGTGTATGATGCATTTCAATTGACCTATTTTGCTTACTCATGTTGAGCAATCTGCAGCTGTGGGTGAGCTTATGGAAAAAAATTATTTAACTAAAGAAAGTGTTTGAACTTTGAGAAAGAAACAAAGCAACCGGAGATCCCTGAACAATTGCAAAACGGTCAGTCAGGTCCCTCAATTATTGTCCTTGTGCAATTGGGTTCCTGAAATATATACTTTTTTTCTCTTCAAGTTGGTCCTTCTGGTAAAAGTATAAATGGAGATGCTGATGTGGCTATTAAATGTTGGCATGTCACGTTATATGGCATCTTACATGCTAATTGAAAAATGTTGATTTCAAGATTTTAGAAAAATTGAAATCTGGAAAAGAAAAGGAAAATTCAAACAGAGGAGAAGTTGAGGACAATGGTAGCTACAGTTAAGGCAGAAGCAGCACTGATGCCACCCATGCATTGGTGGGGGAGGGCATTCCTTGCCAGGCTCAGGTGAAGTTGGTGCAGCCCTCGCTGCTACTTTTGTGTGCTAAAAAGAAGAAGAAGAAGAAGAAGAAGAAGAAGAAGAGCCGGGCAAGGTTGTGGTCATCACTGGCTTTGCCAGTTGCTGGCCAGAGTTGCTGCCACCTTGCCACTAGCAGCCCTCGTTTCTCTGGCAGTGATGGCTGTACCCTTCGCGGAGATCTGCAACCCTCACCCAGATCTGAGGCGAGGGTCATAGCCTATGTCGTCAAAGAATATCAAAGTGGGTGGTAGTGCTTAACCTCGAGGTGGTGAACGTTGTGAAGGTTGGGGACTTGGAGAGGCGTGCTTCTGTGGCAACCTGTGAAGAAGATCGAAGAATAAAATCTGCAGATTCTCTGCAAGTTTGGTGAAAGATTGTAGAGGTGAGTGAAGAAATTGCAGGCAAAAGTAAGAGATCTCTGGTAAAAATTTCATGAATTATTTTTTTAAGCAGAACCTATTTGTTAAAAAACGAATGCGAACTCTCCAGAATGCTGTTCAAACCTACTTGATGGAGACAGATGCACTTCGGTAGAATGATCTTTTGTTTGATTTTTTTGTTATATATTTCTAAAATTTTGAAAACACTTTTGTATGTTTTAATTGCTATTTAAGGTGCCAGAAAAGGAAGAGCAGATGCATTGACCCGTTACAAGAATGAAATGGGGCCCCATCTCGACTACATTTAATGGCCATGTCAGCATCTCCGCCTATTTTTTTCTCAAAAGGACCAATTTGAGTAGAAAATAAAGTTTAAGGACTCAATTGCAAAAGAAGAAGAAGAAGAAGAAAAGTAGAGAGAACTGATTGAACATTTTGCAATAGTTCATGGACCCTCCGTGCCTTTAGTCCTTTGAGAATTCAATGATTCCACACCAAGCCACTGGGGCTGCTAATTAAAGTTATGACTGAGAACCTTGCAATGGATGATTGTGCTGGTAGATGTTAGCTATTAATTCCAATTATAGAAACTTCAAATAGAGAAATGTAATAGTTTATTTGAAACCTGTTTTGATGAATTATTAAAAGAAATGTGAAAAAATGTCTTGAGGAAAACTTATGCCAAACCGAGAAGCTTTGGAGCAGATTATGCTTTTTAGTTTTCTTGATTTCCCTTTCAAGTGTAATTATGTTGGCTTTTGATTTGACACGTTCTAACCATCCTTCTTGTTTTGCAGCCATTCGATCTCCTCGTTTGACTAGGAACCTGCAAACAGGTTGGATGAAGATCTGCAAAAGCTGGGATCTGAGGTTTACAACTATGCTTTGACTTTGCTAAACCAATGCTTTTGTTCTGTGAAACATTGATTGAGATCTTGAAGTTCAAAAGCAGTCAATTTACTGGCATGCACTTAAGGTAGGATTTCTTCAACCACTTTATTATTAAAGTTAGTCATGTTTATTCACTCGATAGTCTGATTCTCCTATATCCCATTGCTCATGTTCACACCATCTAATTTTGCTACTTGCTGGAATTTTTGGTTGATAAGACAGAAAAAGCTGGCTTTTCATCCTGTTGCTCGTAAAGGTTAAACATGGCCTAGTGTTGAGATGAGAGTGCACAACAGGATCTATGTCTCGATTGGATCATCATATGCCGTAGCAATTATCTGTTTCTGTGAAATATTCAGGAATTTAAACTCTCCCATATTCTTGTTCAACCTTTTCTATATACTTTTCATATCAGATCGGCTATTCACTAATGATCCGTTGCTGTTGGTTGCAACTTAATGTGTGGATGACACCATCATCTTGATGGAAGGCTTTGCTAAATAAATGCATATAAAACATTCAGCAGATTAATGTAATTGATATCAGTGAAATTATAAAACTTTAGCTAGGGTGGTTCTTCTTTTTCTTCTGTTAAGTGAATGGGTGGGGAGGGGTGACCAGCACCCTCTGGATGTCACCATAAGGGATTCATACCCATTACAAAATGCTAAGTTTTGGCTATAGCAACTCATTCCACCCTAGGTGTACGAGCTTGTCTTTGGAACGTTACTGGGGTGGTAGAATTTTTGAAGTCTCCACACGAGATAGCACATGCCTACGGCACATATTGACCAAAGAGTCACTCACAACATAACTCAAATTTGTGGCCTCATGGAAGACAGTAATTATTCTTTATGAGCACATTAGGTTGTACAAATGACTGAGCCAATCACTGTGCACCTACATCTAAAAGCTGACAATCATGTACTTTACTGTGTAACTAAGTTTTACATAGGAAGCTCTTCCCATTTGTTAATGTCATTGCATACTTGAAGATGGTTGCTTTTTGTGGTCATAAATTACTTTAGCTGATCTGTGCAATTCTCCTAAGTCTCATTTGTTAACATGTTTTGAGCACAGTGCAGGTGCTTGGTTAAAAATTGAATTATGAAGATCGCCAGGATCTATCAGGCTCAGGTTTGTTGAATGAAGTCTCTCGCATGGCATCTCCATTAAATCTCTGCTCCGATTCCTGATATTGTTCTTTTGTTTGTTTGAAAGGTATAGACTGTAGTGTGATTAAATGGTTTTTATGTTGCTTCACTCTAGATATGATATTTTTTCAGAGATGGTTATCAAGTATAAGGTAAGGAAAATGAAGCTTGTTGCTCGCTGAGCAGTGGGGACTTCAGAAGGTGATTGTTTCTATGATGACGATCGCATCTCTATTGATGGTGACAAGGAGATTGCATTCACCGAGTGTTGACAAATGGTTCGACATTCTACATTGGCATGTTATATGGGCGAAAAATGGTAACATTGGTTATGATTTTTCTGCTGTCATCAAGGAAGCAAAGGCTTTCAAAGACAAGCCTATTTTGATTGAGGTTAGTTATCCACTGCAAATTGGGGTTTTGTTGCACACCTGGAAAAATTTTAAGGGAAAGAAGATAGCTTTCTAGCTGTTACTACACGGAAAAATTGGGAGTTTCCCCCCGTTTTCAAACTTAATCTGTTAACTGAGTACTTTACTGGTAAAAATACAAACATGAGAGTCTGGCTGTTGGCATATTGCAATTATTTTTTTTTTTTTTTTTTTTTTTTTCTGAATGCAATGCCATTTTCCCAGCGTCTTTTGACTCTTTGATAATGGAAATACGACTGTAGGTTATGGTTAACCTGACAAGGCCAACTACTACAGTGTACATAGTAGTGTCAAGGAAATTGCAGCAATGAAGAACCTTGGATGGCCAAATGTGCTTTCCATGTACCTGATGATAATAAAAAGTGAATAAATAACAAAAGAACGTCTCTCTCTATTGTGTAAGGGAGACCAATTTGGTATGGATAATCAACTTGTTAGAAACAGTTTTTTGCACATGAATTTGTATAAGGGCAGCTTCTATGTGAGGCCATGTTGTATAGGGGCAGTACCTCCTCGGTTCCCTCTAAATGAAATTGTACCGCTTTTGAAGCCGAGTGAAATGCAGAATTGCCTGAATTTAAAAGGAAATACAAGGACGAAACTGCAGAGCTGAGACCTATCATTAAGGCTGAACTACCGCTGGTTGACACACAGCATTCCCGGTGAGTATTTGTGTTCATAATTGATCAACCAAAGTAATTCCTTGTTAAAGTTTTGATGCATTCTCTACTATGCAGATGCCCATTTGTTCAAAAAACTTATACATTACCTCCTGTAAAAGTTATCATTGTTACAATTTTGTAGTTTCGGAGTGCGAATTCAGTGTAGATCTATATTAACGACCTTCAAGGTGTGCAGTTGCCCACCGGTTATGTCAAATTTGTATTATAAACAGAAGTAGTGTGGCAAACACTTCATTTCATACAGAAGGCAGAGCTTATCTTTCTGAACAATTCTTGGGGAATTAACACCAAGAGTCTTAAAACTTGTGCTTCTTCAACTCTCGAGTCTCAAAAAAATAAATTATTTGTGTATTCAAGTCATAAAACTTATTCAGGTTCAGATTTTAAGTCCTTATATTATGTGGTATTTGTTTTACCAATCTTTCCCTTTCTTTTGCAAACATGTGGCGCTGATGTGGCTCAAAATAGATGCCACATTTGAAAAAGAGAAAAATTAAACAAATAAATGGATAGAAAGAGACAAGAAAGGGAGGTTGTAGATTTGGGTGAAGGCCTCCTTCGTCAGTGAGGCACTGAGGGCCCAAAGCACCCTAGTTGTGAGCAGGCGAGGGCCTGCTTGCCCTCGCTAGATCAGGGCGGGGACAAGGTCCCTTGCTTGCAAAGTGGTGAGCCACTGCTCACCACTAGGGGTGTGCAACCGGACCGGGTTTACCCGGTTCCCGGTCCGGCCCACCTGGAAAACAGGGTCGGGAATCGGTTCCGGTTAAAACCAGGCCGGGAACCGGTTCCCAAAACTCAGACCCTGTTTAAACCGGTCCGGGAACCGGTTCCGAGGGATTACCCACCCGGGAACCGGTTCGACCGGACCGGTTTGGGAACCGGTTGGAGAACCGGTTTTTACCCCCAGCAAAACCCTAATTTTATTTCTATCTTTACCCGCAGAGGCGCAGACGCAGAGAACCAGACTTCCCTGAGCTCCTCTCCCGGTTCCCCTCGCGCTCGCACCACCGCCGCCAAGCTCCTCCTCCTCCCCGCCCCGCCGCCCCCGCCGTCACCGTCACCGTCACCGTCGTCGTCACCCCCGACAACCTCCACCTGCTCGACCCCTTCCTCGCCTCCTCCTCCTCGCTCCAGCCTCTCGTCTTGCCTTCCCCAGAGCCCCCCGCCGCGCCACACCCGCCGCGGGTGCGCTTCGGGCTCTGTTTTCGTAGCTTTTTGCCAACGTGGATTTCGACTCATAAAGGTGGTTTTCGTTTGGTTTTCTGGGTGATGGGGTGGAGCAGGATTTGGAGTTTGGGTGGCGGGTGGTGGTGGCCACGGTGATCGGTTTTCTGGGGTCGGCGTGCGGGACGGTGGGCGGCGTAGGGGGCGGCGGCATTTTCGTGCCCATGCTCACCCTCGTCGTCGGGTTCGACACCAAGTCTGCTGCTGCCATCTCCAAGTGTGAGTCGGACAAAATTCCTCAGAATATCATAATCTCCTTCTCAATCACTTTTCTGTTTCCTTCTTTTAGTGCCGTTGCAAGTGGTCATTTGTACAGGATTCGGTGCCTACCATAGGTTGCAGTGAGATTATACTAGAGTTGGAATGAGATGTGACGTGATGGTGGTGAACACTTTCCTTTTTACCTTGCCACACGCGTTGAAGAGCACACAGAAGTAACCAAAAGGAAGGAAATCATTTTTTAACGAGGTTAGATTGATAATTACGCTCGAAAAGTGGAAACTTTTTTCTCTATGTTCATTGTTTCAAGTCCAGTGTTTTTTTTGTTGATTTGAGGTTTGTTTATGAATTGTTTCCTTTTTTTTTTGGCCTTTCCTTGCTTCTCTAGCTAAAGGAGCTGGGAAGAATTATGCCAACTTCTCAGCAAGGACTTTTGTTAATTGAAAGTTTTGGTATTTGTGCAGGTATGATAATGGGGGCATCCACGGCCTCTGTCTGGTACAACCTGAGAGTACCCCATCCGATGAGGGAAGTTCCCATCATAGACTATGATCTGGCCCTTCTGTTCCAGCCCATGCTAATGCTCGGCATCACCGTCGGTGTAGCGCTCAGTGTGGTCTTCCCTTACTGGCTCATCACCGTTTTAATCATCATACTCTTTTTAGGTTTGTCACTGGGAAATTATGTTCAATTCTTTCTCGTTCTGCTTTCCACTCTGATTTCTTTAGCTCCTCCTGTAAGTAGAACAATTTAGTTATTGACCAAAAGACTGTCAACATTTTTCTTGGCCATTTGAATGATTAGGAACCTCGTCAAGGTCGTTCTGCAAAGGGGTTGAGATGTGGAAGGAAGAAACAGTCTTCAAGGTTAGTTTGATTCTGATTAACTGAAGCAAGTCAATGGTAGGGGTTATTTAAC
The DNA here is from genome assembly GCA_017140595.1 of Eucalyptus curtisii. Classification (NCBI taxonomy): domain Eukaryota; kingdom Viridiplantae; phylum Streptophyta; class Magnoliopsida; order Myrtales; family Myrtaceae; genus Eucalyptus; species Eucalyptus curtisii. The sequence goes on from CM029496.1 coordinate 16,298,446, forward strand.
ACACCTGACTAATTTTGATCTTGATATTTTTGCTGGGGATTGCAGAAAGAATTGGCCAAGCAGCAAGATAACTCATCTAGACTTGCTTTTCTAAGGTTAATTTTTATGCAAAACAGGTTCCAATATAAACAGGGTCAACCTTGTTCCCGGACCGGAAAAACAGGGTGGGCCGGGAATAGGGTCCAATAAAAACAGGGTAGGGAACAGGGTCCAAAAAAGGAGAACCGGTTATAACAGGGTAGGGAACAGGGTCCAGGTCTAGACCCTGCCCACCTTGGACCCGCTCACTCCTACTCACCACCACCCAGCGAGGGTTGACACACCCTTCGAATCTCTATTTCTAGTTTTCAACTATTCTTTCAGTATTCAGTTTTCTTTTTGAATTTCAAAATTCTAATGAGGCGCTAGTGAAACAATGCCGTTTTGTATCTCAGGAACCTCCATCATGTAGGACAGAAGATGTAAAAGAAGCCATGTGAGATTTTCATTCCTAAAAGAAAAAACGACCGAACAGAAGTCTTGACAGGCATAAAGTGTGCAAGTTTTAAGGCCTAAATGCACATAAAAAAGTTTTAGGAGTATATTACTGAAAGGCACAGTTTTAGGGTTATTCCTGTAATTATCCCTATATTCTTTGTGGTGTTGGTGAAGTGTTCTATTTTGATCCGTGGCTGAGCTGGGTGCCGGAGCCCTGTATATGCCGATCAGAATTGCCTTGTATCAGTATTTCTCCCGAAGTACTTCCAAGAGGGTCTGGCAGATCGCACCAGGAACATGTTTCGACGATGCCTCGAACACCCTAGCTAAGATCTCACTTCGTCCTACACAACTGCCGAAAACGTTCTGTCGTTTCCAAAAGGATATCTTTAAGGAATGTAATGCCGAACAGGTACGAATCAATATCTGCTAATAGTTGCTCTCACTGGTCGTGGAATTTCCAAGTCGAATCGACACAGGATAGAGACCACGCAAAGATTTCTGCTTTGCACCTTTTAGTGAGCTCCTGTTAGTAACTAGCACGGGTTCGTCTTCACAGATTTGTATCCTAATGATGTCCTCAGCGGCTCTAATGCCTTGCGACTGGGCACTGCTGCAGAAGAGCACGCTGAGGTGTTGAGTGTCCTGGGAAAATTACTGATGGCTCGTGATATAGGTCTATGCAGTGGTTGGGAAAGCAATAGGGAGGCAAATGTAGAAGTGAGACACAGCGTTCCTTTGTGCTAAACCCAACTGCTTTTCACCATTGTGCAGGACATCCTTTACTCAAAGAATTCTAATTGTAAAACTTTTGTTGTCCACTTAATGTCAATAGTCTTTTCGCCTCTTAGTGTTAGTGTCAGCCTAGCATTGTGCTTTTGCTGTTGGTGTTGTTTCCAATCTTCATGCATTTCACCCTCTGCCCCTATCACACTCCCGCTTAGTAGATTTCAAAGCCTATCCGGGGTGGAGCTCTAGGATTTTGATGGCGAACTTAAAAAGCCGAGGGTAATTAGATAGTTTCTAATTCAAGCCACACCAGTGTAACTTAAGAAGTCGCAACAAAATGTTTAAAATAATCGTTTAGCTATATATTATATCAGAAGTTCATCACATGCGAGATAGTCCTTTTCTTAGTGAGATTGTAATTTAATGTCCACGATTACATGTAATACCTCCGTTTATACGACAACTTTTGATGTGAAGTAAAATTACAGTATTTGGGATTATACTATTCACATGTGGATGAAGCATATGTTTTTTTGGGAGAAACGTACATCGATTGACCGTGTTTGTTAGAAGTTATTGACAAAAGATGATTTCATATAAACGTGCATTTGCATATGTAGTGATCATCAAGAAAAGAACTATTTATCTTCGCGAATTAATCGATAAGGTTGATATTGGAAATAAAGAGTAAAAGAAACAAAATTTACAATAATTTCATATTACAGGTGATAATTTTCTAATAACTTAACAGTACAAATGTACATTTTTTTCACCCTACATGAGCAATAATTAAATTCTCACCCAACGAAATGTTCTTTCATGCAGATGACATTAGAGGCATATTTCGACTATGGCTTTTACTCCTCTCTGTCTCAATTCTAGCTCTATACCACATCAAAATCAAAACAAAATTCTTTTGACCTGCCTCAAACGCTTAATCAGCTGTAAAGAAACTCCAAATCAGAACCACCAAACCTCTCCTTGCTTATTTTGTTTAGACTCTCCAGCATTGTAGGAGTGAGATGATTCCTCCAATCCCCAATCTGCCCTTTCCTAAAGAAATTGCTGTTTGGCACCTTGAACTGGGCAGTGAATTGCTGTACCCCACTCTTGTTCACTTCCAAGCTGCTCATATTCTCAAAGCTACACAAGCTCACCATCCTCTCCAACACTTCTCCACTTTCTTCCTCTGGGTCAAGAGGGTGGCCAATGAAGTCAGCCAATCTCTTGATATTGACTGTTGGATCCATCGTCATGGCTTCATAAGTCAAGACCAGTACCTTCTCGGGTGACTCTTGACTAGCCCTGTAATAGCCCAAGGCATGGTCCCAAAAGGGCCCAAAATGCGAGACCCCGTCACAGAACAATTCAAACGCTTCTTCGAGCAGAAAAGGCTGCATTTCTTTAGGCCTTAGCTTGTTCAAGTACTGCCATTGGGAAATGAGTGCATCTTTTGGGTCACGGCACACATACACTATTCGGCAACTGGACGTTTTGACGGAATTCGGTAGCAAGGAATACGGTATATGAGTAGAAAGCAACCTTGGAGATGAAAAGCTGTTCTTAATGGGACTTGATGAAGGAGTTTCATCAATCATGGCTTCTATGAAGAGTACTAAATCATGGGGATTGGTGGTGAGTAGAGGGTGTGAAGAGAACTGATAATTTCTTCTGTTCATGATTGTGAAGAGAAGAGCCTTGAACCATGTGGTTCCGGCTTTCGGAGAAGTGGATAAGAGAATGTCTGTGGGTAGAGACTTGAAGTGGTCTCTTGCCAGCATGACTCCTTTTAGACCAGAAGGGCTTAACCAAACTCCTTGGTATTGTACAAGATGATTGCCCATCCACCCTTTTTGCTTGGGCAATGTTGGTAGTATGGCCTCCCACTCCGTGCACGTGCTCTTGTGATCAAAATCTTGATCGGTTTCTTCATGATCTTTTCCTTCCTCTTTCATTTTCACCTCTCTGCTCGGTTTTGAAATGAGTAGTTGCTGAACATTTCACGTCGTAGAGTCCGTTGGGTGAAAACACTATGACAAAGACAGGTAAAGCAGCGAGATGAGGGAGTGATGAGATTCAAACATTTTACTTTTGCTATGATACCATGCAGCAATGCTTGGACAGAACGTGTTCCCTTGCGTTCATTAGAATACCCCAAAGGGGTTTTTATGATGAACACAAGCTAAACTAAAGAGGTAAATGAGCAAATGAAACAATCTTGCCAATTCTTTTTAGGCTAATATGCAAAACTATGAACCTGAATACTTTTTATGAATGTTACACTTCATTTAAAAGACTAAACCACCAGTAAATGCAACACATACAGATTTCAGACGGTATAACTACAAAAGGATTAACTAATCGCGGCATCATGTGACCCAGATGAAGTGGAACTGATGGTAGAAAAGCTTAAGTAAATGTTGGACACTTCATTCTTGTTGCATCACAACCAACCAGGTGGTTGGTCGTGTTGTCTAAGACTTGATTTGCAAAACATGGGTTCAACTTTCCAATCGATTTCAGCAAATCTTGGTTAGTCTATGAAAGACAATCATGGACTTAGGTGTACCGCTAGTCTTGAGTTTTCCATTCGCATCCAATGGGACTGGTGATGGGCTCCTCCTTGGGTGGTTACTGCTTCGTTGGGGCCTCAAACGGAATATTCCAATGGCAAATGAGGTCGATTCCAGCCCTGTCCAAACCCTTTTCCTTAGCAAAAGGAAATCATAACCAACCTATGAGCAGGGTACTTATTAATTTCTACAACAGTCACAAAACCACTTTTCTTATACATCCCGATGGAAATAAATCGGATTATCAGCAACTTCACGCCAGAAAGTACATTCTGGATCACAGCAGTAAATTCTAGTCGACTCAGGAAATATTTATTAAGAAAGAGGAAATGAAATAAAAAAATTAACATATATTAGCTTTTATTACATGCGTTCATCCATTTTTTCAAATAAACATACATGTCATCAACACCAATCCTTGAAGAAAGTATACTGGTCGATTCATATTCAGCTAAAATCACTTACAAGCTGCTCGAAGTCAGATATGCAAATCGAGAGTACCTTTTAAAGCTTAGACCTGCTTCAAATGAATCCCCGGCAGATGAAATCCATGGCTAACTTGTTGAGAAAAAACCGCCTCTCTCTCTCTCTGGATTTCTCCAGATATCTCTCTTTCTACTCCTCCAGGTTTTTCTCTCTCTGCAGATTTTTCTCGACCACATCTTTGTTTCTTTGGTCAAATCCTTGCTGGACAAGTAGCCGAAATTGTTGACTACTTGAAGTCGGTAAGTTGAGAGCTTGAAGGACTCCACCGACTTTGCAGCCTATAAGTGTGTCTTGTGCGTGAGAAGTAGAGTGGTAGAGAGTCTTGTGTGTGGAGTGCGTGCGTGAGGCGTGTGGGTGTGTGTAGGGGTCTTGAGAGTGTGTTGAGTAGAGTGTGCTATGTATGCATGTGAGTGTGAGAGGAGTTGTGTAGAATTGTAAGAGTGTTGTATTCGGTGTAAGGAAATATTGTAATAGTTAAATTCATATTTTGTGAATTATATTTGTATCACTTTTCGCAAGTTTCAACATAACTTTCCCCAGTTGCAGGCATCGCAAGGTTGAAGATGGTCCGTGACGGTGTTTGCTTCTCGAAATGTTATCTTCAGATTGATGGCGAATACAATATATTTGTTCCCTTTTGAACCGCCAAAAAAAAAAAGAAAAAAGAATTTGATTGTGATATAATTATTTCAGCTAGTCGCATTGCAGGTTGTCAATAGAAAATGAATATTAAAATGCTTTGGCCAAATCAAGTTTTTATATTTATGCAATAAAATATGTCGAACTGGACTCAATTTTGAGAAAGGCGGGCTCGGGCGTTCGTCGGTACGAGACAATGCTTGTAGTTACATCGGTTGGACTTGTTTAAGCGCAAATTGGGCGTCGGTACGCCTGTCGCGAGAGCTTCCCAAAGAGCCTAATACTTCTATGTAAAATCGAGAAATCAAGAGTCAGAAGTTTTGAGCATAAATCTTTATTTAGCATAAAGTAGAGGTCTGGAAACATTGTTCGATTGTGAAATCTCCAGGTATGGTTTTGAGCTCTCTTACCTTTTTTGAGCTTCCGAAGATTTGACTGAAATTTGACTAGTGATTACTTTCTCATTCAACAACCCGTCGACCGGATTTTTATTGCATCGAAACGATTGCAATCCCTAAGTTCATAATGTGCAATTGAAATCCGGAGATCATAAACTTCCTGACAATGCAAAAAAGGATAAAAATAAATTGACCGTTGGATTTGGGTGGTAATATGGGTATCAAAACAATCATTTTTATGAGCATGACCCATTTTTTGATCTTCTAAATGTGTTTTTTGCCTGGTACTTTATCGGTCAAACCTTGATCAACTATCAATTAAAGTTGAAAACTTTCTAAAAAAACATATATAAAGTTTGAGGTGTCAATAACCTGCACATCTCGTGGTTAGAGATTTTCCATTAAGGTTTCAATTGCTCTACTGTCTGTGTGCGATATTTAACATGAGAAGGAAAAATGTTAAAAGAAAAGTCTTGAACTTATTGTATCTGTACTAGTTTGGTCAAAACCTTTTAATTATATCAATTTAGTCCTACTTTTTTTTTATTATCTAATACTAATTTAATCTGTCCGGATAATTTTGACAGAATATTATTGACGTTGGTTAGCCTATGTGGCATGGCTAGCACTAACACGAAAATTTTCAAATAATGTTTTAATAATTTTAACAATTTATTTTTTGATTTTTTTTCTTTGTTTTTTTCTTCTCTTTCTAGTGGCCGTGGCTAGGGCTAGTGAGGGCTGGCCTCTCCTAAGTGAGGGTGGCCCTTGCCGTCATAGGTGAGCATCGGCCTTACTGCACCAGCGAGGCCAGGTTCACCTGGGTGCTTCCGCTTTTTCATATGTTCTTTCGTCAACCCCGCCAACAATCTATAGTGCTTTTTTGTTGCCATTTTGTTTTTGGGGGATGACACGATCTACTGGTGGTAGTGGGTCTTTTGTTTGGGCTTTTGGGTCATTGGGAATTAGACAAGGCAGGTAATTTGCTCCTCCGACAGAACGCACTTTGCTGTGTCTAGTCATTTCGGGACTTCCTTCCTTATTTGTATCGTTTGATCCCGATAAAGCGTTCCTTGCAGAAGAGAAATGGAAGGAGCTTTTTGAGAAGGAAGAATAAAAGAAGGGTCTTTGGTCATGGCGGTCGCCGAGAATGCTAGGATAAGATCCATGCGTCGGGTCAGAATAGGACACCGCTGCTGTGTCATTGGACAGGAGTGCAACGAGCGATTCTGCGAGGCCGGCCCCCACTTGTGGCAGTGAGGACTGCACTCACTTAGTAGAGGCCAGCCCTTGCCAGCCATGGCCATGTTAGTCATTGAAAAGAGGTGAAAACAAAAGGGAAGAGAAGGAAAAGAAAGGAAAAAAAGATATTAATAAAAAAGTTAAAATATTATTAAAAATGTCCCTCGTCAGGGTCGGTTATGCTATATAGGCTGGCTGACGTTTATATCAGTAATATCCAATCAAAATTAGTTTGAAGGATTGAATTGACAATAAATCAAAAAATTTAGGACTAAATTAGCACATTTAAAAGATTTATAATTAAAATGGTATTCGTGTAATAAATTTAGGACTTTTACGACTCTTTTCCCTAGCACGGCATATATTGAATGCCTAGAGCAATTATCCATACGAAGTTTGCTTACCACATGTGCATTATGGAGCATAAAGAACTCTAATACCAAGCTAAAGAACTAATGAAAAACGTCTTGGCAGACGTTTAGTGCTGGTCCGGGTTTAGTTGTGGTGATAATTATTTAAAAAGTCCTAAATTTATTGTATAAATATTTACTCCTAAATTTTTTAATTTTGTCAATTTAATCAAAACCTTTGGGGGTTAATAATGCAAAAATCCTCATACTATGCCTATTACAACACAACTATTTCAAACTTTTTTTTTTTGTATTACTAAAAATCCTAAACTTATCTATTATGACTTATCTATTATGACACAAAAATCTCAAACTTTTTTTTGTCCTAAAAATCCTGAACTTATGCTAGTGTGACAAATAAATCCCGAACTTATGCTAGTATGACAAATATACCCCGAATAGAACTGTGTATGTTACATATGTATAAGTTTGGGTTTTTTAGTGACATAAAAAAGTTGGGGGTATTTATGTCACAATAGGCAAGTTTATGATTTTCAGTGACACAAAAAAATTAGGGATATCAGTGTCATAATGGGTAAAGTTTGAGGAGTTTTCGGTGGTATTTGCTCTAAACCTTTTAATGATTTGTTATGTATTTATTCTAATCAATTTTGATTAATAATCATTGAGTTAGATGTGGTCATTTTATGTAACACAATCCATGTTGAAGTAGACAATTTCGACAAATTTTAAATATTTTTTTTGAATTTTTATGACTTTTTCCTTTTCTTTTTGTTCTTTTATTTTATTTTATTTTATTTTATTTTTTCTTTTGACTATGGCTAACGAGGGCCGCAATGCTCGAAGTTTGTGTCGACCACAGTGAGGGCATCATGACCCTCATTAACCATAGGGCAAGGGTGTTGCGGCCCTCATTGAATTTGGGTGAGGGCATGGCAACCCTTGCTTGTGGCTAGTGAGACAACCTTCACCATCCATCGCCGAGGTTGTGGACCAGAGGAGGAAAATAACAAGAGAAGATAAAAGAAAAAGGAAAGCAAATAAAAGAGAAAAAAATATAAAAAAAAAAGTTATTAAAAATTTGCAAAAGGTCTACTAGAGAAGTTTTCGGGCAAGTAAAATAAAAGTTATAAATTTATTACATTAATGTCAATTCATTCTTAATTTTTATTTTGTCGATTGAGCCCTGAACCTTTTAGCGATTTGCTAATATACTCCATCTAGCCAATTTTGACCAAAAATCGTCAATATGGCTGTCGGTGGTCCTATGTTTCACAATCAGTGCTAACGATGATATATGCTTTTTCTCTTCTTTTTCTTCTTTTCATCCCTTTCTTTTTTTTTTTCCCCAATTATGGGCTGGCGATGGCGATATTGGCCGACTCTCTCTAGCCATCAATAAGGTCTAGGCTAGGGCTTAACGCCCTCGCTTGTGGCTAGTGAGGGCCATGACGCCCTTGCCTAAAATAGGGGAGTTGGTCCTCACTTGTAGCCAGCGACCTTGCCTGTCTAGAGTTGTTAAGAAAAAAAAAAAAAGCAAAGAAAGAAAAGAAAAAAATTATAAAAAAAAATTATAAAATTACAAAATTTGTCATCGTTAGTGTTGATCGTGCAATGTAGGACACTCAACGTCTATGTTAGCAATTTCTAGTCAAAATTGGTAGGTGGATTGTATTGATAAATTATCAAAAGATTTAGGACTCAATTAATATGATTTAAATATTTAAGACTGAATCAGTATAAGTGCAAGTGATTTAAGAACTTTTTAGTACTTTTTCCGGAGGTTTTCAATAGTAGAATGCTCCATCTAAGCTCCAAAAGGTCCATGTCATCTTGACTTACCTTTCAAAAGTTGCAAGTACCTTTATCTAGCTAGAATTTTTCGGGTCATTCTGTTGTCATATGATATGATAGATCTTTGTCTGCATGAACAATAAGGATGAACGCACGATGCATCTGAACTAGTGTTCTAACCATTAAGATAGCAAAAATTCTTTACTAATCTCAAGAATTGTCACTTGTTGACTAGAAAATTTTTCTTGGATACGTGGCGATTAGTGAAGGGATATGGATGGATCCTATAAGGCACTTTAAGCTTTTGAGTTCTCAACGGAAGTTTAATGGCCGACGAGCAACTTGGAGTGAATTTTTGCAACGCTTTCGCTTTCTCCTTAAACATAAATCTGGCGCTCAAAATCTAGTGGCCAATGCTTTTGAGTCAAGGACATACCCTTCTCTCTACTATACAAGTGAAGGTAATCGGATTTGAAGCAATGAAAGAGTCGTATGAAGAAGATCGAGATTTTATGGATCAAAATTCCACCTGAATAGTGGATGGTTTTCACCAACAAGATGGTTGTAGCGCCTCCGCCGCGCCGGATGATGATTTTTCATTAAGAAAACCAAAAAATTTGAGGTGTCGGAGAAAGTTCAAGCATATCGATAACAGTGAGTTTCAAAAACTCATCCCATACTCCATGCACTAGAGTCATCTCTTTCTTAGGTCAGGTGAGCTATGACAATCCGAATTCTTAAAGAGTTGCACTAATCATTCTCATGTCGGGTCCTAAAAATTCGAGGTGTCACAGGAAAGTTCAACTAATAAATCAAATTTCTAGGCATGGGAATTGGTTAGCACCCTCATTCCGCCCTTTCGGTATCACCATCTCTGATTAAATTCTTTTATGTGATGTCACGTGATTTCCAAATTTTACATGCATATAATTTTCCTCTGCAATTTGAAAAATGAAAATTCCTTTGCCCGCCCTAAGATGAAAACCGACGCGTTAGGGGCAGGCTAACACCTGGCTCCGTGGTGTCGTGTGTCATTAGCTTCCTTTTCCGAAACAATCAATCAAACAACACGTGAAAAACTACAATGCATCTATACTCCAATCAATCAGCCTTACCTCCGATCAATCAAGCAAATGAGGACGAATCCAATCGCGATCGGGACATCATGTCACTCAATGCGCTTGCACCTTCACAACCACATTCTATTTCACAATAAAAACATTCAACATTTAATAACACTGCAACATTATTTGATCAGCGTGCAATTTTCAATCACCTTGTAATTTTCTATTGGCATATACGATGTCCAATTAGCATGTGATTTCAATCAAGAAGTGATTCAAAATCAACATAGGAATTCAATTATTGTGTGAATTGCAGAATAATGTGTGTACTATTCACACGACTTACGGAGCATCAGTACTATTGACATGACTTACGAGTACTCCAATTTTTTTGATAATGCAAAAAGAATGACACAATACAAAATGTATGACTTCAAATCATAACTCTCGAAAGTTCCAAAATAAAAATAATGGAGTCGATTATTTTAAAACAAATGGATAATTTTTTTTTGTTTAATAATTTCTAGATGCGTAGTGAAATATCTCGTGCGAGGGGCCTCGGTCGCGGACCAATGTCCTTCAAGGTCACCTCTCCGGACGATTATGGGTTCAGCCTATTGAATGGGGATTTATCTAAATAAGCACAGACAATTCTTTAAATTAGTTTCAGCAGAATAAAGACCTAATTTTAAATCAAAATCTAACTTCTAATTCAGCATGGAACGCTATATTACTCGAAGGATCTAATTATAAAATTGCGGCGACGAATTTGAGATAGAAAGGCTTAGGTTTTACCTCACACTCGAATCAAGAGAAATTCAGTAAAGATAGAGCTTTAGGGGAGATTACTTTGGGAGAAACCAACAAATGAGTGCTCTATACAGGGCTAAAGTGAAAGCAAGTGGGAAAATACTTGCCAAGGGCCCCCAGATGCTGGAAAAGGGCCGATTTTGGTTGCAAGAAGCCAAAAATGGCTGAAGAAGGGATTCCAACTGGCTGGAATGTATAGGTTTGGCCCATTTTTGCGCTCCCTTGGGCGAGTGTGCAAATGGTACTGGGTCAAGACCAGGCCCACTGGGCCAAAGTCGGGCCTTGCATGGCCCAGAGACCGGTGGCCACTAAGAGGCCTGGATCGAGCCCAACGAAGGTTATGAGGAGTCATGAACTATTGAGAAGACACTGACCGAAGTGGTTCTTGAGGCTTTGAAAAGTTTGCGACTGGATTTACATGATTTCATTGCTTGATCTGCGAAAATCAAAATTTTCTTGACTCCTTTGAGATTGACAACTTTGACTATAAGTTGCCAAATTAAGCAATCCAGATGATCGATTTGGGAAAATTGGGTGTCATTATAAAGATCTTGCAGAGCAGGTCTTAATTGTACCCTTCTATCATGATTTTAACAAGGTTGAGTTTTGGTCAAAGATCTAGTCAAATCTCTGTGAAAAATTAAGCGTGTACAAGGGTTTTATGTTCAACGGTATAATTTGTGTGCAATGTTCATTGCGGCAAGCTAAGTTTTTTGAACAATTATGGTGTGCTGGCTGGTCATTTTTGGTTGTGACAAACCATTATGCGGCATATTGAGCGATGCAAAATTTGCTGCATTGGACGACAAGAAAAAAGGGCGGTCAAAACACTTGTAAATTCGTGTCGCTACCTATTCCGCAAGCGCTTGGAAAAGATGTGAGTATGGACCCTGTCATGGGTATTACAAAAACTCAATACAAGAAAGATCTGGTCATGGCTATGGTTGATCAATTTTCTAAAATGACACAATTTATATTGTTAGAAATACATTTAGAAGATTCTATATATTTTCTTTAGATTCCACATATCTCTTAAATTTGCAAGGGTTGGCCTTGCTTAGGCCAAATATGACGAGGTTGGTCCTTGCTCGGCCGACGGTCGGCGAGGCTGCCTAGCTTGGGTGAGGGCTGGCTTCGCCAAATTTGGCCTAGGTGAGGCTAACCCTAGTCAAGTCTCGGCTAGGTGAGGGTGAACCTCATGGTTGTCGGTTGTGCCTCTACTATGGAAGGCAAGGTTAGCTGACACGAGTGTAGCCGGTGGTTGGCACCGGCAAAAGGAAGAAGAAAAAAAATAAAAATAAAAAAAAAAATAAATAAAAATTTTAAAAATTATTATAAAAAATTATCTATGTAAGCGCCGGTTGTCCACGTGGCACTGATGGCATGCACATTAGCGATTTCTGACCAAAATTAATTGAATGGACTCAATTGGTAGATAGTGAAAAGATTTAGGACTGAATTGGTAGAATTGAAAGATTTATGAATTTTTAGACAATTTTTCTATTGTAAATGATATTGTATCATCTTGTTATTTTAGATAATCGTCCTACAAAGCATATAATAGGGTCAATTACTCTTCATTATTAAATATAAAGGAATTAAAACATTCTCTTTTCCGTTTTATTCTTATCCCGGTATTAGTTTAGGAAGTCTTGAGTTTGAATCTTTCAAGACCTTTTATTTGTCTCCCCATTATATGTTTTCACATCAAAGTGTTAAGCCAAAGTCTAGCCTTACGTGTGAGGGGAAGTGTTAGAGTAAATAAATATCAAACCACATCTTCCTCTAAAAATTTAAGCTTTTGGAAGACTGATCTCATAAAACCTCACGTGTAGTCTAGATGACGAAGTTATTACTAGCAATAATCGTATTATCATTACAAAGCATCTCAATCAACAATTTGAAATTAAAGACCTCGAGTAAGTAAATTATTCAATGGGCTTGGAGGTTACTTTAGATTCTTAGCTATTATCCTTTTCAAGAAAAATTCGCCACTAATCATTTTTCTTGAGTGGGACTCACTAATAACAAGATCGCTAAAACTCTCATTTGAACTAGCGCCAAATTTGATGATAAAAGACGCTCTTTTTTTGAATCCTACGTTCTATTAGCAGCTGGTTAGCAATCTTATATATCTCACCAGTACTCATTCTAACATCGCCCATGCTTTTCACACTGTTAGTCAGTTCATGACTACACCGCATATGACTTACTTTGTTACTATTATTTGATATTTGATATATCAATGATACCTTATTTGATGATCTTCATTGGTTTTTTTTTTTTTTTTGGGTCATTCTACCTTAGAGTTGACAGCTTATTTAGATGCCAACTAGGTTGGTGATCCTCTTGATTGTTATTCCACTACAAGTTGCTGCTTCTTTCTAAATAAATTACTTATCACATGGCGTAGTAAGAAATAGATTGCCGTCACTCGATGTAGCATGGAAGCTTAATACTATGCTCTTGCCGATCATATGAAATATGAGAGTTGCAATAAAACATGGGCACCTGTCGTAATAGCAGAACAATAATTTATTACGATAACTAGAGTTCTATCCAAATAGTACATACTGATCCTTTTCATGGGCACACCAAGCATATCGAAATAGACTACCATTTCACACACTATCACATGTTTCATGACACCGTTTGTCTCGTCTCCAGTTTATCCGTTGATTAGATGTCTTTGCTAATAGGGGCGAGCAAAAAGATTGGACTAAACAGGACATGCTTCATGACACTGTTTGACTTATTTGCACTTCATCCATTGATGAAATGTCTTTGCTAATAAGGGTGGCAAAAAGAACCATTTAGTTATGGGTAGTTCCTGATTTGGAACCGATGAATATTAGTCTGGTTGTTGGTTTCAGGTGTGGACCCACCTACTCAGACTAGATTGATTTGTTTTTTAACTCTTATTATTCCAAATTTCCAAAACCATAATTCCATCAATTCTTTGAGTTCAATTTCCAGTAATTCGAATTTAAAACCAATGTTGAGTGATCATCTATACTTATTGTTATTTTGTTTTTAGAGGATTAGAACTTGGAGTTGTCTTTTATGGATAATTGTTGACGTTCGAAGTTGGAGATTGTGGCGTCCTAGTCCGCCACCTTACTAACTTGTGTTATTTAAATCTTTTCACTTGTGCTAAATTAAACAAAGACCACAAAGAGAATGAATACAAAGGGTGAAGTAAACATCACGTGCTTTCCCATTTCATTGTTTCGTCTTTTATTTATATATATGGGTGATAACAAGGTTACATTGGGAAGTAAAAAAGATATACTACTCCCATTAGCTATCCACTCAGCCATTATCTACGCCCTCAAACCATCTACAAAATAACACTGTTGAATTTTAGTAAGGCAATCAGAAAAGAACACAAGGATTACGAGGTTCAGCAATGTGCCTATGTCATTGGACAAAACTCTCGACTATCTTGTTTTTGTCATAACATTCTACTGCAATTTGTACACAAGGTTCACCGCAACAAAAAAAGGGAAATTTCAAAAATAGGAAGACTATCAATATAGAGATTTGCCCACAATACTCCGCCTCAAGTTGAAGCGAAGACATCATCAGAGGTCAACTTGTTCACCATATCTTGAAATACTCCCTAGGGTAAAGTTTTGGTGAAGACATCATCAAGTTGATCCCTACTACGAATATATGGTGTCTCTATTGTCTTGTCTTGAACCTTTTCCTTTACAAAGTGACAATCGACCTCTATGTGTTTGGTCCTTTCATGAAAGACTGGATTTGAAGCAATGTGTGTTGTCGCCTGATTATCACAAAATAGCTTTGTAGGTTTAGAAATGGCATCACAACCCAATTCTTGAAGCAATAGATGAAGCCATATGATCTCACTAGTGGCAGTAGCCATGGTTTGATACTCAACTTCCACACTAGATCTAGCCACAACTGTTTACTTTTTACTTTTCCAAGTAACAATGTTTCCACCAACAAAGGTACAAAAACCCGTGGTAGATTTTCTATCCATGGGGTTCCCAGCCCAATCAGCATCAGTAAATCCCACAATCTCAGTATTGCCATTATTCTTCAACAATATTCCTCTTCCTGGAGAAGCCTTTAGAAATCGAAGGAGCTGGTTTAGCAACTCCATATGTCCTTGTGTAGGTTTTCGCATAAATTGGCTCACATAGCTAACATAATAAGCAATGTTAGGTCTAATAATGGTTAGGTAAATCAATCTCCCTACCAAATGCTGAAATTGCCCAATATCATGTAATGGTGTTTCCTTAGACATAGTCTTATTGTTGTAATCCATAGGAGTGCTAGCAGGTTTAACACCTAGCTTACCAATCTCCTTCAATAGATCTAGGATATATTTCCTTTGAGTCAAGAACATACCTTTGTTAGAACTTCCTACCTCTATCCCCAAAAAATACCTCAATTTTCCAAGATCTTTAATGTCAAACTCCTTGCTCAACAACTATTTAAGTTCTGCAATACTTGCTAAGTTACTGCCAGTAATAATAAGATCATCAACATAAATGAGAATAGCAACAATACCTTCACTAGTTACTTTAGTAAACATCGAAGAATCAGATGCACTCCTTTTGAAACCAAATCTAACGAGTGCGGAACTTAGTTTGTCATACCATGCTCTAGGTGACTGTTTGAGACCATATATTGCCTTCTTTAATTTGCAAACCATTCCCTTATTATTCTCTAAGGGATGTCCTGGAGAAAGATCCATATAAACCTCTTCCTCTAAGTCTCCTTGGAGGAAAGCATTCTTCACATCCATTTGGAACAATGGCCAACTACAGTTAACTGCTACAGATAGAATGACACGAACAGTGTTCATTTTCACTACAGGAGCAAATGTGTCATTGTAGTCTATCCCATATGTTTGAGTATACCATTTTGCGACAAGCCGAGCTTTGTACCTCTCAACTGAACCATCACTATTGTATTTGATCTTGTAAATCCACTGCCATCCAACTATCTTTTTCTTGTTTGGCAATTTAACAAATTCCCAAGTATGGTTATGGTCCAATGCCTAAAGTTCATCTTTCATGGCATTCACCCACACACTACTTTTACATGCTTCCAATAAGGTATTGGGTTCCTGTTGATTTTCAATGATAGATAAGAAACTTAAATAATTATGGGAAAGTCTATCATACCCAATAAAATCTTGAATAGGATGCTGAGCCGTATGATATGTTAAAAAATCACGGAGCCATGTTGAAGGCCTTGGAATGCGTGATGACCTGCGGGTTGGGGTTGAGATATTAGGTACCGTATCTGCTGGATCTACCTCTATTGCATTTTCAACCTCTACTTCCAAATCAGCCCCATCTGTTGTAATGGCAGCTATATCAGGAACGACATCGACATAGGGACAAGCTAACTCCCTTGAACAGTCGTTGTTGAAATTTCCTCTTGATCCAACATTGAATCCCCGATAGGTAGGATAGGAAGCAAAAATTTAGAATAGTCATCTTGCTCCCCCTGAATTTGATTCCTAGCAAAAAACATGCCAGCCTCATTGAAGACAACATCACGAGAAATATAAACACGTCTAGTACTTGGTTCATAGCATTTGTCTCCCTTCTTGACATTTGAGTATCCCACAAACACACACTTTCGAGCCCGTGGATCCAGCTTATCACCAGATTGAGAATGCACATAACACACACATCCGAAAATTCTTATGTGAGAGATACCAAATTTTCGGCCATACAGACTTTCAATTGGAACTTTATACCCCAACACTTTACTAGGCAAACGATTGATTAAGTAGCAGCTAGTAAGGACTGCGTCAGCCCAATATTTCTTGGGTAAATTTCCTAAGAATAACAATGCTCGAGTAACCTCAAGCAAATGCCTATTTTTTCTTTCAGCAACTCCATTCTGCTGTGAAGTTCCAACGCAGGAGGTCTGATGAATGACTCCCAAGCTACGTAGGAACACTTGAAAAGCCTGATTGGTATATTCAGTTCCATTGTCTGTACAAAGAATCTTCACCATAGTCTTAAATTGATTTTTCACCATATTGCAAAAATCTTGAAACACAGTCATAACTTCACTCTTGGATTTAAGCAGATAAAGCCATGTAGCTCGAGATTTATCATCAATAAATGTAACAAAATACTTGAACCCCTCCTTAGAGTCAATAGGAGAAGTTCCCCAAACATCTGAGTGAACTAAATCAAAAAACTGTTATGATTTATGTGTACTATGTGGAAAAGGTAACCTATGCTGCTTAGCATAATGGCAAGGATCACAGCAATTGGAATCATAACTTAAAGTCATATCAAGAGCATGTAACACCCGATCAAAGGGATGACCCAGATGCCAATGCCACAACCAGGAAGTGTCAACAGTCTTCCTTTGTGCCATCAACGCTTCGTTGTTGAGGTCCACTGTATACAGCCCATTCTGCAACCGCCCTTCACCAATCATCCTCCTGGTGGTTCGATCTTGAAAAAACACCTTTTGAGTAGTAAAAATAACATTGCAATTCCACTGATTAGTATATTTGCTAACTGACATTAAATTTGAGGATAATTCAGGTACCAACAATGCTTCAGAATTATTTGAAAAGAAATTAATTTTTCCAACACCACTAGTTGGAACCTGCCCACCATTAGCAATAGTAATAGGTGGATATGACACACCTAAAGTAATATTGGATAGCAAGTTTGGAGAACTACACATGTGGTCTGTAGCCCTTGAGTCAACAATAAACTGAGTTTTGGATAAAGCTGAGTAAGCATGGACATTACCAGACGTCATGGCCAAATTTCTGATTTCGGTGCTAGAAGCGTTCATTCCATTGCCATGTGTCTGAAGTAATTGCTGAACTTGTTGAGACAAAGCCTCCAACTTGGATTGAAAATTGTTTGGATTTTCTTGGATTGCCACCTTAGCTTCCGAAACCCTGTCTTTGGAAAGACGCAAATGCGGATGAAGAACCCAACACCTCTCTTTGGAATGGCCATCGCAATTGCAATGGTCACAATGGAACTGTGCCGGTTTCTTAAATTTTCCTTTGGCAAACCGAGCAATGGAGTCTCATTGCTTTGTGTTGATAGCACAGTGGGCCGATTGTTCACTAAGCTCTCTTGATGTAATTGGAACTGAAGGCATGACGCGTCTCCTTGTTTCCTCACTTTGGATTATGGCACAAACTTCATTGAAAGTGGGCAATGCAGGACTCATAAGAATTTGACATTTGGTGTCCTCAAATTAGAGCCCGATGCTTGCTAACAATTGAAAGATTTTATCTTGCTCTTCTCGATTGACATAATCCATCACATTCTGGGTAGCAGGTCTATACTGACGAAGCTCATCCCATTGCTTCTTCATTTTTCCCAAGTGTTCAGTGAAAGATTGTGTTGCGCTTTGCTTAGAAGAAGCAAGTCCTTGTTGCAGTTCAAAGATCCGAGATGCATTCTTGGCTTGACCATACATCTCGTTTATCGAATCCCACAACGCCTTGGCTGACTCTGAATATGCAAATATCTCGTAGATCTTTAGTTCCATGGAATTGAATATCCAAGACATCACACTGTGGTCATTCGCTTGCCATTCATCAAATCTGGAATCTGTCGCGAGAGGGGCTCTAATCTTCCCGTTGATGTGACCAAGCTTTGATCTACCCCCGAGAGCAACAGTTATAGCTCGTGACCAAGGAAGGTAATTTCTTTCGTTTAGCAACAACGAAGTCAACCGTTGGTTGTTTGTCTCTTGCACCTTTGTTGTGTTGGATGCATCTCCTGACTTCTTTGACCCATCCATGACGCATTGCTAGTAATAACAAGGATATGACAGCAACAAAGAGAGGAACAAGCACTGACTGTAGAATGCAGATTGTCGTAGAACAGGAACGGTCTTGAACATAAGTAGATCGAGACAATCAGATGTGCAGAAAACAAACCAAAAAAAAGCATAGGTTGAATCAAACCTGCTTTGATACCATGTTGAATTTCAGTAAGGCAATCAAAAAAGAACATAAGGATTACGAGGTTCAGCAATGTGCCTACGTCCTCGGACAAAACTCTCGACTATCTTATTTTTGTCATAACATTCTACTGCAATTTGTACACAAGGTTCACCGCAACAAAAAAGGGAAATTTCAAAAATAGGAAAACTAGCAATATAGAGATTTGCCCACAATATGTCCTTTCCTTGAATAGGAGGGCAAATCTCGCCAATATCGCCAATAAACACCCATCTGCACAGTTCGATCTCAAAAAGTGTCAAGACCGTGGCTCCAAAAATGAATTCCTACCACCATCACTATCTCCCTTGCCTACGGCTCCCTACCATTGCCATCTCATCGCTGCTGCTGTTGTTCTCTAGCAATGGCAGAGGACCTACTAGATGTCCTCCAATCTTGGCGTAGATCGCCACAAAGAGGTAGACGATACGGCAAGTTGGTGAGCCTATATCTGCCTAGAGTGTAGATGTGTAACGGACAAAAATTACAGAAGGGAAGTGTGGGTTTGTGGACTCGTACAGTTGTCCCTCCAAATCTACTGGGGCACCGTAACAGGAGATGGGGGCAGCAGGAATAGCAGCCATAACTATGGATTTGAAAAATTTGAACATTAACAAGGGTGAGCTAATGCCCAACAAATGAAATATCCAAAGCTCTATAATACATAACCCACCTGCCACACACACACACAAAATATCTAACTAAGACATGCAACTAGAATGGTTAATCTCAAGAGACTATAACGACAAAATAACCATTATAAGTATCCTATACTCATGACAAAATAACCTAACGACTCGATGAAAGATGCAACCACACATGAGCATACGTTTCACATAGTTCTTTGTTCTCATTTTCAATCAATGTTCCCACTCCAAGAAACGTGGTAGGTGTGCTCGTCGGACCACGCAAAGAGGAATACTCCTGTCTAATGGAAGTTTAGTGCACCCTTTGGTCTGCCACAGTGTATGCTGATATGCTCTTCGGCCCGTGCACATGGCAATCCAATCTCTGGGGCATCTAGGGTACATTCTCCCTAGGCTTTCAGGGTATGCTCTCCCTAGGAATCCCGAATTTCTCTTTGATTTCACAAGGCATCGTTGGTACGCTCTCTGACGGTATCCATTACATGGTATTTTAAGCATACAATCCATGCAAAATTGTCTTATTCTTAAACATGCGGACATCACCTCAAAAATGACTGTTAACTAGGATTGACAAATCACAAAGACTCAAGCCTAATGCATGCCTACATCATTCTAATGATCCAAGAGTAGTTTGACACAAAATCAATGACTATCAAGGACACACTTTGGTTACACCAAGCACACCACCTAGCCGAACCTACCTTGCATTTTGTCATCACGACTTCAAGTCAAGAATCTAAAAAAATTGACATCACTAAGACCTAACCGAACCATGCACTAGGCGAATCCCTTCCAAGGCTACACTGTCACACTATTTCAAACACATAACACGAAATCATTTGTGGCTCCACAAATCGGAAACACCACCACCCTAGCCGAACCTCACTACATCCTTACTGCGACATAAACTCAAATCTAAAATGACGACGCACTCAATTCACCCTAGCCGAACCTCACAACACCCTTGCCGTCATATGCATGACCAAGATTAAACCCAAATCAATCTAATGGCACGACACGCGGCACCACCAACTACCGCTACCTCCATACGACCTCACCACCACATGCTAGCACAAATCTGAACTCAAATTGACCATCACGGTGTATCCATCACAGTTTGAGCACTCAGTAAATCTCTTGCCAGTGGCTTTAGTGAATTGTTTACCAAAATGAGACTTATAGTAATGTACATGAGGTTTGTGTTTTAACCTATCTTTTTTTTAGAAACAGATTCTTCTCATCTTCATTTCCATCACGTCCCAAACCATTCGTGTTGTAGTGAGGAATTTGACTTGAGAGAATGTGCTACAAAGTTTTTGAACTTAGAGAAAATTTGGTGCTGATTTTTGAAATTTCATCTCTGACATTCTCATTTTTGACTCGTAGAAGTTTTACTTCATTTACTCGAAGGTCAAGTTCCTTTTTGAGTTCGTCAATGAGAACTTTATCAGCGAAGTTTCAGTAGTAAGACCATGAACTTCATTTTTCAAGAAAAAAATTATTTTAGAAACTTTTTGGTGATTTTCAAACATTTCCCTTAGGAAATCTTGTAACTCTTCATAAGATAGTTTAAAATCTTCTACCTCATCTTCTTCCTCTAGTTTTAAGTCATCCATGAGACAAATATTTGCTTCCTCTTCATCACTTCACTCACAATCGGTGTCACTCCATGTTTTAGGTTTCGGCCTCGTTTTCTTCTTTTCAAACTTTCCTTTCTTTTTCTTGATAGATGGGCAATCTGGTTTTATGTGGCCTGGGTTTTCACATTATAACTTACAATGTCCTTACCTTTGGATTTTTCCTTGTTCCTATGAGACTTCTTGTCATTTGAATGCTTAGATGATCTTTTTCCTTTGTAGTTTCCTCCTTTCCTCATGAAATTCTCAAACCTTTTTGTTAACGGTGCCATATCTTCATCACTTTCTTCTTCTTCTTAGGACATTTCTCCACCTACATCAACAAAATTAGCTTTAAATATAATAATGTTCTTACTTTTTGAGTTTCTTTCCTCATTTTGAAGCTCAACTTCATAGGACATGAAGGTTTCTATCAACTCATTCATTGTGAATGGTTGAATCCTCATTGTTTCTCGTAGTGAAGTCTTCATGTTACTCCATTCTTTGCGTAAGACTCGCAACGGCTTGGTCACCTTTTCACCATTAGTGTAAACTTTTCTTTGAAGAGCAAGACCATTCACTATCTTAGTGAATCGAGTGAACATTTATATTTGTAACATCCTCAACTTCGAGCCCTTTACAAGGTAAAAGAGAAGTCCGAACTCGATTTCACCAGGTAAGCCAAGTTGAGTTCAGCTTTATTCGATTGTGGTTGGACTCGATTGATTCTCGCCCAATGAGATGACCTTCTAACTTGATATTTCCCATGGTGTATTTAATGTTCTTGAAAGGTAGCCTATTAATGCATGATGACTAAGTAGGACACTTAACAATATTAGTCTTACTCTTGAAAGGTAATCATGAAATTTTGGTTGGTTACATATTAAGAGAGGGTGAGTCATAAGCTCATTAGTGGTAGAGAGTGATTCCTGACCTAGAAGAATGATGACGAGAGATCTTGAAAGCCAATTAGGACCCCACACCTCCTCCTTGGACTTGCCATTTAAGATTTCATAGGTTTTGACTCCAGTTTTTTGAAATTCCTAGACCTTCTCCATTTTCCAATTTTACAGAGCTTTTTGTGGTTCGAATTTGAGAAACTTCCTTCATGAAAGTTTTTCAAAACATCTTGGCCTACAACATACTTAAATTTCAAATTTTTCTAAAGTGAAATGGTTGGGACGAAGGCCCAATCATTTACTGTTTGGAATCTGCTCAATGTAGTAAAAATAGTGACCAGATTTGCCTTCTCGAATTTTTATAAAATTTTCCTTTCGAATTTGGAGATACCTCCTTCACAAAATTTTTAAATGATATTTATATCCACAACATGTTAAAATTTCACTTTTTTTTTGAAGATTTGGATTTCGAGATGGGTCTTTCTCTTCCGACCGTTGAATTTGCTCGACGGATGAAT
This sequence comes from Eucalyptus curtisii, assembly GCA_017140595.1. Lineage (NCBI taxonomy): Eukaryota > Viridiplantae > Streptophyta > Magnoliopsida > Myrtales > Myrtaceae > Eucalyptus > Eucalyptus curtisii. Next base: position 16,320,690 of record CM029496.1, read on the forward strand.
TGTTGGGATATGTTTAGTGATCTGGTCCTCTTTCCGTAAAATGAATTTTTCTATGCTTCCCTCATGAAAAATATTAATTAAAATTTCATAATTTTTCGAGCCCATTTGATAGGGTAATGATGCTAATTTCGGAAATTGCTCGAAACTATTTTTTACCCCAAGATAAGAGAGTCACAGGCCCAACTTGGAGGGCAAGGGGGCTGCACGCCCAACTTGATGAGCAAGCCAATCTAGAGTCTTCTTGATTTAAGATGAGGATGCATTAAATATCTTTGGACTTTAGTTCTTCAATACCAAGATGAGGTCTCCCTTAAAGGAATAGACCATAATGCCTCCCAACCTAAAAACTTGGAGAGCAAGTTTGTAGTATAAACATATCTAACCTAATGATTACTCAAAATCCAAACATTAAATGAGAGAGGCTTAGTCATTTGCTTAGGTGTCCCCATAATAATTACATGTAATTATCTCATGATGACTCAACCCCTTAGATGGACCAATGGAAAGATGAGCAAGTGTTACTAGACTTGCCATCCATCTCTTTAACTTGCCACCTCCTCAACCTAGACTGTCCACCTACATGAAGATGATTGGTCCATTTGCAAAGATCATCATGAGGGGTTTACCTATAAATAGAGGCATTCCCTCCCCTCATTTTCATACCACCCCCCTTCCTTCTCCACTCTCTCAACCTCACCTGCGCCACCACCCTCTCCCTCTTTCTCGTGGCCGCGCCCCTCTTGCCCATTTGCTCGCCTACACGTTGCTCGGTCACCTAGGCCGTTCCTTGAAGTGTTGTAAATAGAACTTACTAATAGCTAGTTAGGGTGTTGTGTTACGCTAATCCAAGTGTGTAGCGAGTCCTTGATTGAAACGTTATGACTATGTTCTTGCTTGAGGTTCGGTTATGTTTGCTTGGATCATTTTAGACCTTGTTCCTTGATTGAGTTCGATTTTTGTTTGATGAGCTTTGGCTTGTGTTTGGTTTGAGTTGCTTTAGAAGAAGCCCGGTTCATGTGTTTATTGGATATGCTTTGATTTTTGATTTGATACAAACCTATTTGAAAAGCGTTTTTGTGAAAGCTTGGTATTTCCTTACAAAACTATTTCCAACTGTTTTCACAAATGCATGTTCTAGTTCACATATTGAGCTTCGAAAAGGGGTTTCATTGGCCTTGAAAGTATGTGAGATCACATCGGATTAGTCCTTTCATGGTCTGATGCGATATCAAGGTATATTGTTCTCGAGCCAAGTTAGGTATTAGATCGGTGTTCAAATGTGTCGGATCGAGCCACGATCCTTAATTCAGACCTGGCATGTTCAACACCTCGGTTTCGATAAGTCATTTCACACACTTATGCATGGCAGGCCTTCCAGCCCTTGAACTTAAAGCGAAGATAAGAATCGGATTGTTAGGCTTAATGCATGGACACATGATGGACTAATTTATGTTGTCGACTGATGGATTCGACGACGATACCCCCACGCCAACGGAATGCCTCGTCAGAAGGACGAGATGTTGTGATAATTTTAGCCATCACCTTTTGATTAGAGGATGTTGCCTGATTAAGTTCGAATGCTCAGTGGATTCTAGAAGAGTCGATGGATTTCAATTATTAATAAATGAATCTTGTATGCATGAGTTCCTCACATTATGAAATGGATTTTGGTTATGCTTGCATATGAGTGAGCCGTGAGTTCCTCGTATTATGGAATGGATTTTGTTTACGCTGGTATAATATTGAGTGAGCGTGAGTTCCTCATGTTGTGGGTGAATATCGAGTTATGCTTGCATATTGTTGACTGAGGATTTCTCATGTTTCATCCGAGACAAAGCTTTTTGTTTTGCTATTGATCTACCATCGACTATTGTCTTGGATGAGTTATAAGCTTGTTGATAGGATATACATCCTCCTACCTGGAAATTAGTGGGTTTTACTTACTAAGTTCACGACTCATCCCGTTGTTTTTCAGAATTGTAGGCATTGAGGTCTGCCACTAGTGCTGAAGTTGTAGTCTTGCTAGAGGAGCTAAGTTTTACCTGATCTTTGGAGCATAGAAAATGTAATGGTTGTAAATGTAATGGCCCGTGACAATGGGGCCTGTAAATATAACTGATGTAATTGTATATTTATAAATGGTTGTTTTCTTGGCTACTTGTTGTTGTCCGGTTGTTGTATGTATGCTTCCAAGTGTGCTTAATGAAAAGATAAAAAAAAAAAAAAGGATGGCGACGTGCTTGGGATGTCATAAAAATAACCCTTACTGCTCGAGACCCTAGAGATGGAGTCGAGGTCATGACAATATTATTGTTTCATCATATTTCTTCTTGAATAGCTCGTAATTCTCAAGCAGGATGTTTAGCTTTGTTTCTTTCACTCTTTTTTTCTTTCAAATGTCATCATGATGCAATTCTAGATTTCCTTAATTATATCACAAGAAGAAATTCTTGTTAAACTCAGTTGGTTACAAAGTGCAATATAGGAAATGTTTGGCTTTGGCATTAAGGGTAGCTTTTTTTCGAGCTTCTTCAATATTATTAATAGCGGTTGCTTCTCAACCGTCTTGGTGAGCAAGAGCTCGTGCAGGAGCTAGTACTTCTATACCATTTGCAGCTTAATCTTACATATCCAAAATTGCAACTTCAATGTATGTTTGCATTCTTTGCTTCCAGTAGCCATAGTTACTTCCATTAAAGTATGGTGGCTTATTAAGAGCTTGAGCATCATTAATAAAGAAGCTACCAAGGTTACCTATAAGAGAAGATCTTTATACTCATAAGAAATACACTTCAAATAACGAGTAACAGAGCTTTGATACTAATTATTTGTGGCTAGTAATACAACCTAGAGGGGGTGAATAGGTTGTTTTCGAGATTTGACAATCTTTTGCGGAAATTAGCTAATAACTAAGTAAAGATCAAGCCAATGTAATATTTAGAAAAATCGTGAAGCAACTTTATGCAAGTATGAGTAAATAGATCCAAGCAGCAGCACACAGAGAATTATAGTGATTTGACTTTATCCACAAGCTTATGTCCACTCTTTAGACTAATAGTCTCAAGGGGGGCTAGATTCTACTAGTAATGTGCTTGGAAAGTTACAATTGGCTTGCACTTATCTTTTACAAGATAGATATCTCTATTAGGACTTAGCTGCAGTTCTCACTCTTATACACTTAATCCTTTGCACAATTATTAAACAGCATGAATATCAAACAGTATAACAAAGAGCCTACAGTTAAGAGAAATAGCAGGAAGTAAGCTTCTTGGTTTTTAAGTAGCACATACTCTCTCATGGCTTTTGAGGTTTTCTCTTTTATAGCAACCTTCAATCTATTTGTTGAAAATGGATTGGAGAAGTAGATAGGTGTTGGAGAGTTTTCATTGAGTTGCTGTTCATGGATGGAATTGCCCATATAGTTATTTTCTTTGAACATTTGTAGACTACCCAAAAATAGCAACTGCCGTTGTCTTCTTACTATAGTCTCTAAAAAACCTGTTAGACAACCTAGCTGCTTTGCTACATGTTTTATTTGGATTTTGCTACGAATCCAAGACCACAATGGCTACTGAGCTAACCTAATGAACATCTACCCGATCTTTATAGCTTCGACAAAAATATCAACAATTACTGATCTTTTAGGTTTACTGGTACTGTTTGCCGTACTAGGACATTTTGCAAACTTCTTTCCAATGAATCACATCATGGATATTGCATAGTCCTTTGGTCCAAATAGTTGCATATACCATCGTAAATATTATACTAATGATAGTTTGGACATCATCAAAATCACTTGAAGGTATTTCTCCAACATATTTAAGAAAATCAAATCAAGTTTTCCTTACCAAATGGCCGAAAATATTCCAATTCATTTTCATGTTTCATCAAAACATCCAAAAAAATACTTGTATTTTCCCAAAAAAAATTACTTCTTGAAAAACATTTTTTAAAAATTTCACATTTCCACTAAATAAACAGAGCTTTTAAGTAGGTTATGTTTTCCTTATTTAGGTGTCACTAAAACGGACCTTTCGCCTCCTAGTTGTATCCTTGGTATTGTTGTTGTAATGCATTTAATCAGAATTGTCCCGAGGATTTGTCTCCTACTATCTCCTCTTTGTTTTTACTCTTTTCTAATATTGATGAGGGGTCAAAATTTTATAGAGTAGTGTCTTGGAGTCACCAACCAAGGTGATGATTGGGTTAAAGGATAACTAGATTATGTGGTCTCTTCCTTCTATCCTTCATAGTGGGGTTTTTAACCTTACTAAGATTGGGAAATAGTTTATTCTATTTATGGCTCCACATATCTCGGCATGACATATCTTCTATTCTATCCAATCAAAATCCTGCTAGGACTCGAAATGACCCAATCTCGAGTATTGGGATTCTCAGCCGTAAAATCTATCCGGAATCTTGTTTACATTTGGTAGACATGAAAAAAGTTGGGATATGATAGAATTTATCCTATCCTATGTTTAGTTTTTGTTCAATATAGGATAAAGTCAGATATAAAGTAGATATAGCCCGTATAAAATAATATCATGGGGAGGTGAGATAAAAGTGGATAGATTTTATTATATCCATGGCATAAAATATATTTCTTTTGAATAAAAAACTTCTTATATTAAAAAAAATTAAATATAATTAAATACCAAATAATATTTGGATTCTAAATAAAAAAGAAAATTCAATATAACAAAATAATAATGGACAGTATTCATTTTTTATTTATATTTATTTTGTAAATATTTGAATATCTTTCTATTTGATAATATATTATGCATATATGTATAGCATCTAAATTTATTTAGGTATATTAGTATAGTTTATTCTTTAATAAAATATATATTATATAGGAATGATGGAAGGGAATAAAAAGGAAAGGAAAATAATTAAAAATTAGTTAATAAAAATAAAATAGCAGAAGCCCAATTTTAAATGAACAAATTCAAACTTAAAATGGATCCTTTTAATTCACTCAATCTCCTTCTTTTTTGTATCTCTTGTTCCTGTTGAACCTTCATGACTCTTTTGTAATTCTTTGCTCATGTCAAAGTTTCGCAACAACGATAAGAGAGTCAAAGTTACTTCTCCTTCATAACGCTCTACTACATGTCAAAAGTCCACAAAAGCAACAAAAGGGTCAAAACTCTTCTTTTCCGTAGCTCTGTGATTCATGTTGAATTTTCACGAAAGTGGCGAGAGAGTCAAAACATTATACTTTTTGAAAATGTGAAGTTGGATAATTAAGTTTGATCACTTTTACTAGATTTGGCGTTCACTAACTAATCTACCTCGTCAGTGTTATTGTAGCCTGTTTACATTTCTTATTATCGAACTAGTTTAAGATGTAGATTGTACAATAATTATGAATTGATTGATGGAGGTTATCTCCGTCAATGCATTTGTGATTTTACTTTTTAGTGAATCATGAGAAATGTTTACCATCTTTATTTTGCATTTTTAGGTTCATTTATGTTGATAAGCCGTTTATACCAAATAACGTATATAATAGGGTATGAAAATATCTGACTTTATTACTTTGATTCACCAAACAATGGATAAGATACAACAAAATCCATAATTTTTATACCCTATCTAATCCAATCCTATTCTATCCTTATAAATGAGAACAATCCCATACCGATTTGAGCAGCAAATGAGAATAATAGATGAAATAAAAAAAAGGGCAATACAAGGGGGGTTTTTTTTTTTTCGTTAAACAAACTTTCCTTCTTTCTATTTATCTATCCAAGCGGTGGAAGAGCAGTCGTCCCACTACCCAAAACCCATTCATGTTCTATTAGGGTTTGGGCGGGTCGAGTGCCCCTCTTCATCCCTAACTACGACTTGGAGAATCGCGCTAGACCAAATTTGAATCTTGGCTTCATAACAAACCATCTCACCCAGGGGGCATGTATTAATCATGCGAAAAGAATTGAATTAATACATGGGGACCACGCACGATGTTCTAGCATATAAGAGGAGAGCGCAGAAGAAGGAACCAATGCCCAAGCATATCAGAGAAAGATTCACTCCTTTTTTCCTCTCTTAAAATCGAAAAGTCACTTCTTTTTACAGCAAGCACGAGGATTTTGTTCCGGGAGAGACGCGTGAAAAGTTGCATACATCGAAGCATGAAGTGCAATACAGTACAACGAAACAAAGCCACTTTTTGGGGTTCAACGAGGATGTGCTCGCGCAGAAAAACATGCCTATTTGTGCGCCTTGCGGGTGACACGCTTCGATACAGTTGGATGAATAAAAAGGCACGTCCCTCGGTTATCCTAAGTAACAAAGCACAAGAAAATTTAAGACCCCATGTTTTGCCATAGAAAGGGAAAAACATCTGCCTAGTGCTTGGCGAAAAGGATTAGACCAATTCGCTTTTTGATAAATAAATAGAACAAAGACAAATACCCCATCTGATTATTCTATTTTCCTGATGGATACACAAAGCTCTATAAGGGACATGTGAGAAGTTGGGTTCCTTTGAGGTCCAGCATGGCATATATATATATATTAGGCAACAAATGAGAAAATTACTCAATAAATGTTAAACTTATTGATCGAATGTTAATTCGATCGTAAATTTATTTTATTTTGTCTAATTAATTTTAAACCTTCATGTGAAAATTTAATGTAATCATTTCAGTTAATCTTCGTCAATGACATGCCGGTTTAGTTATTGCCGGCTGTCCTTTGTGGCCCACCACCACATTAGCATTTCCAGCAAAATTTGACCAGAAAAACTAATTAGAATTTCATGGAAAAGTTTATGACAAATTTGGTAAAATTGGAAAGTTTAAGACTAAATTAGCATCCTTACAATAGATTTATAATTGATCAAACAATTTCCGCGCAAGAAAATAGTAGCGTCTATGTTGGCAACGGAAAATAACATCTCAACTTGATCAATATTAGAAGAATTTATTGCATGGTCTATCAAATCAAGATCACATGAAAAATAAGTATAATCTGAATCATTAATTATGTGAGTCTCATCATAGGCTCTCATAAATAGCTGTTCAAATGGCTTTATTCTACATGGTCTGTAGATCATATAACATATTTATTCCCGATATATGGAGTGAGCCCGAATTTTCTCGTTGACTTTAATTGCAAAATATATTCATATATCATTGGCTAACATTTTTAAGCAAACATTGCCCTACAAAGAAAAAACAACAAAATCAAATTTTAAACGACATGAAGACCATACTTAACGGTATGCTAATTACATATGTTAATCAGAACCAGGCGATTATCCGGAACCAATTCGATCTTCAGGGTTCAATGGCGCCGCACTTCGATTCAAAGGTCGCAAAGTCCTGATTGCAACTGGTGTGGGGACGTCGATGGTACTTTTCGTCCCCTCTCGAGCAGCGTCAATGAAGAAATTCTCAGTTATATTCAACTGGCTCGACAGCCTGGAAACCGTTCTCCATGGAGGCCTTCACTGCATCCATCACCAGCTGAGTCATTCTACTTATCTTTGCCCACTCCCAATCCGGCTTCAAACCCTCCCCTTTAATTTTCGCAACCGACTTTGCAAATTCGTTCACCATAAGCACCTCCTGAGGAACCTCTGATCCGACACGGTGCTCCCGCGGTGGGGGGGCCCACCGGCCCGGCTCCAGCTGGGCAAAATCCGACTCAGAAACCAAGCTGAAAGACCCGTAACTTTCTTGGAACGGGCTGACGAGGTCGTTGACCCGGAGAGCCCCTTTGGTTCCAAGGACGGTAAGGTCGAACGTCATGTGCGACAGAAAGGAGCAATAAAAAGTCGCTACTTTGCCATCTTCCCAGTATAATGAAGCTCCTGTAGACAGAATCACTCCTAAATCGTTGTAGACGGGCTTGTGCATGGCCACCACCGTTTTGGGGAGCTCATAGTCAGCTGCCCAGAGGATTGACCTGATGCAATACCATCCAATGTCTCCTAGGGCTCCAAGAGCATCCAAGTCGGGTTTGACCCTAATGTCATTCTTTAGAAAGTCTGGACCGGCATTGTAGCCAAGCACACTGTGTATCTGTTCAAAATTGAGAGGAAAAATAAGATAGAAATTACGAGTATGAAGACCATCTGAATAACTCTTCTTAGGGACATCGATTGAACATGATTACGTATGTATATTTACATCATAAGCAGGAGCAAGAAATGCCAATTGGAAATAGTTTTCTTGCTCGACGGGACCTTGAAATTTCAGAAAGAGTACCGTTGTATGTTAGACAAATCAATAGTTAAAGCAGAGACAATCCAAGCATGTACAACTTAAATTGATAAAAGTGAAGTCTCATCAAATATTTTGTGTAATATATCGTTATGAATGGTGAAGCTTATATGAATTCTCAAGTAGTACGTCTCTGTTCATCCAAATTAATTATAACATATCAAGTGACAGCATATAGTTGTTTTATTTTAAATAAATGAAACTCAATAGGTATCAAATTATTTTGGTGCCCCATAAAACCTCTCCTATGGGACAAAATGTAATTCCTAGAGCAAGAAGATTCACAATCAAATAATTTCAGTTAACATCATAAAAAGGACAAAATAATTTCTGTTGACTCACAATATTTCCGTAGATTGGTTCCAGAAACGCGCTTTTTTTATTATCATCCTCTTTATGTACGATGATGACTTGCACGTTGAGTCAAAAAATTAGTTTACAACCCAAAAGATTATAGCGGATTCTCTTAATCATAAAAAAGGGTTCTAGCAAATATAATATTTCACAAAAGTGCTGGAATTATAAATTCGCATCCAAGTCTAAGATCAACATCAAACATTGATTTTCCTGGCAAAAACAACAAAACTGGCACACACCCGCTGTTCATCATGTGGGTTGAACCGGGGATTTTAGTAAAGTTTAGAGGAAATGAATCATTTCCTTGACAAAAGCACCCAACTTTTCTATACGCATCCAACCAGGGATGGATTAGACTTAGGTTGTCCCGTCAGGCGCAGTTGCTTCTCTCTCCAAAAACCAATAATTAGCCAGTTTCGTCATGAACAGTCGTTCCAGAACGATCATAAGAAATGAAAAAATCAAAACTTAGAATTTAAAAAAGAAGGGCTAAACATAAACAAAAGTAGACGTCGCTAACGAAGTAACCATCATACATGTCATATGTGTTTTCCCAGAAAATTATTGTATACGCAAGATTTAATAATACCAAACACAACACCAATCCACCATGGATGACCCATGAGCGTGTTCAAGCACGTGTTCAAACAGTGTAAGGCACGTACCAACTTGAGTTGACCAAAGCTCCTCTCGTCCCTGAGCGCCTCCTCCATCTGCCCCGTCCGCGGGTGGTGCACCCACACCGTCCCGTCCATGAACTGCACGCCGTTTGATTCGCAGGCCTCCAGGATCTGGTCGAGCTCCGCCACGTCCAGTGCGACTGGCTTCTCCAGCAGCACATGCTTCTTCTTCTCAGCGGCTGCCACCGCCCACTTCACGTGCAAGGTGGTCGGCAGGGGGATGTAGACAGCGTCGATGTCCGGGTCGTCGAGGACCTCCCCGTACTCGCCATAGATCTTGACCGTCGAGGGAAGACTGTTGTCGGCCACGAACTTCCGGGCCTTCTCGACCGAGCGGCTGGCAACGGCACAGAGGGTGGTGTTCGACGACAGCGCAATGGCCTGGGAAAGCTGGCGCGCTATGTTGGCGCAGCCAAGAATGCCGAAACGCACCGCCGTTTGAGCCATGTTTTGCTGTGGGAGAAGTTGTGGGAGGGGAGAGCCGACGGTACTTATGGAGTTAGTTAGCCGACATCGTGAAAATTGATAATGGCTTCATATTATTTAATAAAGAAGGGTGAGCCTTGTGATGTACACAGATATTACAACAAAATTATGCTATGGTAATAAAAAAAATTTGCACTTAAATTATTAAAAAAATGTAGCAGGAATGCATTGACCTATTGTACCAATCCTTCAAATCATGGGCTATGTTTCCTTTAAACTGGATTGGAGGAAATTTTCTCCAACCGAACTCCTATTGGCAGGTCGCAAACAGGCATGTCGCCAACTTGTAAGTTCAATTGGAAAAACAATACGCGCATGCACCCAAAAAAGGCTAATGTCTAGTCACCCTCGCACATTCTCCTGCATTAGGAGTGATCGGTACTAGGGTGGATAGGTTCCCATCTTAGAACTGGACCAAATTGAACCGATTTGGTTCCCAGGTGGGTCCAACAATCGACGGTGATATCTTTTCCTGTTTCCTGTTCCATGTTGTTGCATAGTCTAAACTCTCATTTCTTTTTAGTGTTTTGGATATTTAATCAATAAAAATTTTAGTGGAAAAATGCTAAATGTGTAATATAATATGACATCAAGTATAATGAAAAATGAATGATTTGAAAAAAAACATTCAAAAGATGATCGCTTGTATCAATTGAAAAAATGAATGAATGGAAATTTTTTTATTGTTCATAAAAATATTTAGAGATAAATTGTTGTTGATAATAAAAACATTTTTCATTGGCTTATCGTTTCAAGTGATACAAGTGATCGGTTTTAAGATGAAACTTTTTATGAACTATTCATTTTCTGTGAAACAAACGGAGCTGTGAATTCAGAAAAAACAACACTGACATCAAGCTGTAACTGAATTAGAACATAACCTGAGTACATGGAAGTTACGAATTTCTCACCTAGCGAATGCTGGGGATAAACACGGTCAACGGACGGAACCAGGTGATCGCCTATGGTACCTTGCGGTTCCTCCTCCTTCTTATTGTCCGAGCGCAGCCTCCTCCCGCACCCTCACGGTTTTCACTCCACCTCTTGTTCCGATTTTCAGAGAATCTGTGCTAGTATGTGCTTATGAGAGAGCGAATGCGAGTGTTTACGTCTTAGAGAATATGTATGCGTCCCCCTGAATGTGAATCCCCGAGTCGCTTTTCGAGCGGTCCAAAGATTGCTTTTAGGAAAGAAAAATTCAACCAAAAATTATCTTGAAATCCTGACCTTAATTGCGTTTGATTTCCTTCTCTCTTTCCTTCTACTTGCGCACATGTTGTCGGTTTCTTTTGTGTCCACCAAATCTCCCGTTGCTTTTGTTTCTTTATGTGTCTTTTCTTCATTGACCGAAGCTCCGCTGGGGCACCAAGCCGACGGTTCTCCTTCCAACTGCCAAAAGAAATCCCACGTTACCTAATAAAGGCCTCATTTCTCTCTTTCTCGTATTTTTTAATACAAAAAAGTATTTGAGCAAAAGTTTAGGTGTAAACAGAGAAAGAGATAAGGATCTATCCGCAGATGAAGCAAATTCGAGGGTGGCAGAGACGAGATAGGGAGGCCGGAGGAGTCAACGGTTGCTCCGCGAGATTAATCGGTGGCGGGTGGTGCGAGAGTGAGGAGAGAGAAAGAGAAGGAGAGGAGAAGGAGATGGAGTTCTTTTTAATGAGTAATTTTCTATGAGTGGGAAACTTACCTATTTCTACAAATTTTAAAAATCAGATCAATCATGACCTATTGGTGGAAGATTTCTCCAACTGGGCTCCAGAAAAACCTAGTCCTCTAATTATTACCGATGCTATATTTTTCGGTTCATCCCGATTGGAAGAAACTTCATCCAACCAAGTCCTTATTAATGGGTTATAAATTAGGGACGTCATCAACATACAAACTAAAGTAATCATGAATATGGAAAAAATTATTCAAAATATCCTACACCTATTACACTTTCACTTTTCCCAATTCTGTCCTAAAACTTTTAATTTCGTCTATCTAGTAATAAACCTTTTCAAATTTCATCGATTGAGTCAATCTAACTAATTTTGGCAGGAAATCGCTAACATAGATAAATTTTAATAATTTTCAATTTTTTTTTGTTTTTTCATCAATTTTTTTTTTGGGAAATTCATCAATTTTTTTTTTTAAAAAAAAATTGGTTCAAAGGGCCAGCGAGGCCACTGACCAGGCGAAGGCCACAAAGCTCTCACCAGCCAAGGGTGAGGGCTGTAGCCCTCACCAGATTTGGGGAGGGTCGCGAGCCCTTGCTATGGCCGACGAGGGCTTGCAATGCCCTCGCCAAATCTAACGAGGCAAGGGCATGACGGCCCTCTCTCATGCCCTCGCTAGCCACAACAATGTTGGGTGAGGGCATGATGGCGTTTGTCAACCACAATAAGGGTGGGTGAGGGCTGTGACACCCTCATTGTGGCTTACGAGGGCTCATGACGCCCTCCCCCAGGAGCCAACGAGGGTTCTCGGCCCTTGGTCAGTGGTCAGTAGAGGTCATTGGCCCTTTGCACCAAAAAAAAAAAAAAAAAATATATATATATATATATAAAATAACATTTTTTTTATAAATTTTTTTTTAAATATTATTAAAAACTGTCAATATTAGTGCCAACCGTGTCATATTAGATGATCAATGTTGATTAGACTGCCATGTCAGTAACTTTCTATTAAAATTAACTGGATGAACTCACTTGGTAAATTGAGATAAATGTGTGCTCGGTTCAATTCACCACGTCATAAAGTGCAAACAATTTCAGTTTGACCCATTTACTCAAGTTTTGCTTCACATTCGATATGCTCTATGGGGTTAGTGGATTATCTTATGACTTAGAAGTTTAACCTTGTTATTATAAAAATGATTATCATTTATCAAAGCCACATGGATGGAAACTCGCACGTCAATTCTTTGCAAGTGCACGTTTCAATGATTCCGTCCTTCGGCGTGGGATTTGAGAGGACGAAAAAAGGGCACTTCAACGTTGTACAGTAGGTCTGCTTATTTTGACGCAAACCCGAAGTGATAGGTTTGCTTGTTTGTGGCTTGAGACTATAAATTCATATCAGAGGAGGGAAAGTAGAAGCCTCTTATATGAAACCAACTGATAAGCTGGTTTAGACTTGAGCGTGTGATACTTCGTTTTGAGTCCGGATGATACTGGCAGTGTTAGATTCATTGATTATTTGACGAGCAATTTTGTGAGGCTAAACAATGTGAAATCATTGGTGTAATTGGGAGTTGAAAAATACTGAGATTATTTGAGTAACTTGAGTGTGATTGTAATCTCCATAAGTTCCCACAATCTATAGTGGAATCTTGTTTTGTTCACCCCATAAAGTAGGGTCATACCGTTCAAATCATATAAATCCATCGTTCGATTTATTTCTTTGTTCTACTTGTTTTATTGTTAGGTTGCTTATATTTGTAACAATCGGTATCAAAACCAAGCTTGGTTGACTTGAAACGAATCCATAGCAATAGAAGATGAAAAAGTGAAAAATCAACAGATTTGAAGGGAATGATTTAGCTTTCTAGAAAATGTAGATTGAGGATGACTTATTCTACAGATTTCTACATTTATGCTTATTTAAGAAGGTGCCAAAGTTGATGAAGCAAACTGATAAATGTTAGGTGTTATCAAGCTAATATTGTCTTGTAATGTTGCATTTAATATTGTGAAAATAAAGATTGCTACTTGACTAATGAATGGCTTGTCAAACATGTATGAGAAGCCTTGCACAATCAACATATATCAGCATTTTGCAATCCCTATTTCACTTAAAGATGGGCAAAGGTGTATTGGTTGCTTTGCATTTCTATGAATCTAATGTAGTTGTTAACTAATTGAATTCAGTTGAAATTGACTTTGATGATGATGAGTTATTCTTTACTAAAGACGACCATCAAATGCGCTCTAGTACTAATATGGCTAAGATAATGCATTTAGGGTGCATTTGGTTTAGCATTTTGAAAGCTTATTAGGGAAATGCAAAGTATTTTAGCCTAAAGGGCATTAGGGAAAATGCAAAGACTGTTTAATAAATTATGCTTTGAGAAGTAATTTTGAGAGAAATACTATTTGGTAGAAAACACATTTGAAAAGCCTATTTGATGATTAATCTAAGCTTTTTAATTTTTATTCATTTAAAATTAAAAAAAAATAATGTTTGTGACTTTTTTAATTTACATTTGACAACAATGTTAAAGATGTTGTGTAAACAATTTTATTAAAATTAAAATTTCCTTTTTTGCTAAAAAATATCAAATGAAAAAAAATTGACGTGCTCTCTTTCTCAATTATGAGGAGATTACTTTCATTATAATAAATATAGAAACATATGTTTGGCGGAAAGAAACTCATTATCCTTAAAAATTATAAACAACATTAACTATTTTCTAAATTCATAACTATTTGATCACATAAACATGTCAATCAAATGCTACATCATCATTTGAAGCAATATCTTCCTCATTTACATCATCGGAATCCGTTGTATGTAAATTTGGATCCAAATCTACTCTAGCAAAATGTGCATCATTAATGACATTTCTTCGTATATAATTGCTGCTATCACGATTTTCACGTGCTTTATAAATGGATAACTTGACATACTCTTTAGAATTTTCTACTTTTTTTTTTAATACAACGAAAGCTTGCTCAATTTTTTATCGTAGCGAGAAGTGGGCATGATTGAACACTTCTTTATAACCTATCGATTGAGGACTTCGTTGAAATTCAGGCAAATGATATTTAACTTCTTTGTATGGCCCCAAATAACCCGTGAAATGTGGATATCCAGCATCTACCAAATAATATTTACTTACACAAAAAAATGTTGTAAATTTAATCAACATTACACATACATATATTAATGCATAAAAACTATTAATTAATGAACCTTTCGGAGGATGAAGAAACTCTAAGTCATATCTCATAATGGCTTCATAAAAGATACGAGTATCATGAGCTGTTCTCTCTCAACCGGCCCAAACATAAGTAAATTCCATGTTAAAATTGCACACGGCCATTACATTTTGTGTCGATGTTCCTTTTGGATTGATAAAACGAAGTTGGTCACTTGTAGGTACCACCGCTAAAATATGAGTACCATCTATAACTTCAATACAATCCTAAAACAAGAATGCAAATATTACTTGATTTATATTTAGTTTATTTTTTCTATTGTATAACCATAACTTACCTTAAAATGTAGAAAAAATCTTGTATCATTCTTGATTTTCTTTGGAACTTCCCTAAATTGTTGATCAGATGGTTGGATCAAATCTACTCATATTTCATATACTTTAACCAAAACTAAGCTAAATAACTTGCATATGATTTCCCCAGAATGCTGAAAGCACTCATGTTGATATGTTATCTGTATTATGTCTTAAGATATAAATAAACAATCCTAGCATTTGTGTAATATCATTATTTCTAGATCCTCGCAAACCATATTGAGTCACTAAATCATGCATTAAATTTTTAAACACAGTTCTATCTGTCTAAGCATTCGATAAAAACTTTCAAGATTGGCATCCATACCCATTGACTCTCTTAACCATGCATTTTCTATATATGATAAGATCATGCACGATATTTTCTAATCATATGTTGCTTGATAAACAGTGTAAGTATGCGTGGCTGCACAAAGTTGTCACTATTCCTCTTCCTCTTTTTCATAATTTTCCCTTTCAGGAAAATCATCCATAATTGATAAAAGTAACAAAATATAATTAGAATAAGAGATATAACAAATTCTCTAGATCATCCATCGACAAAAAACACTTATCAACATCATATACATGCAAACTCCACTCAATAAAAAGAATATCAATTAGAAACAGGTTGGAAAAATGTCTTGCCAACTAGTACAAATAAGTGGTGCAAGTAGGTCTCACATTACAACAACGTTGCATATGAAAAAAATGAAATAAGTAGCTAATATCCTAGTAATGATTACTCTGTATGAACTTATACTTGAGCCATGTGACATTTTCTTGATCACCATCCAAGTTCATGAAGATTTGTCTATTGTCTTTCTTTTTTGAAAAATAATCTAGTTCAGAAAAGTATATCTCTTGATCTTACTTAATCTCAGGTATAGCTTTCAACGTCTCTGTGAGTTCCTTGTAATGATCAATCTCTAGCATAGCTTATATTTTCAATAGTTGAATAAATTCTCTTAATTTGTATTGCTAGCTTATCGGTCATACTCAATTTCTTTTGTTTCTTTCATTGAGATTGCCTCACCGAACTCTGCGACGTTCTTTTATCGCTTTGAGGTTGTTTATTAGTCTTTTCCATCCACATTGCACTCTATATTATTATCAATAAATCCTGCATAACCACTTATGTCAAATTATATAGCCATAACATCCTCATCAATACATATGTCTTGTGCAGGATTCCATGTGTTGCTTTTAGTAGCAACAATTTCTCCAAACATTCTATCCAATAGAACTTGAAGATCTGGATGTATGTCTTTCGTTTTAAAAGTTCTAACTTGAGGATTTTCCTGTTATAATAAACATTTTTGTGAGTTTTATAGAAAAAATATGAACTTAAAAAAATTAACAAAAGAATGGGAAAAAACCTAAATTTTCCTCTCCTACCAGTCATCACTTGCATCAATGGTATTCTTTTTTGGATCACATCCTAATCTTGTTTCCTTTAAGACCAATGTCCTCAATCTTTTCCAATCTTTCTTAAGATTATCCCACATACTCTTCATTTAATATTTATCATACTTTTTCCCTGTTAGCTCCTCAAACTTTTTAATTATAACTATTCATCCATTCCTTTTATTGTTTGTAGGATGATTATCATTGTCAATTTGTTTAATGCACAATTTACAAAAGGTTTCAACATTGCTAGGGTTCCAAAATACATTTTCCTTTTACGAACTTACCATCTACTAATAAATGCAACATAACAAATGCAATTTGAGTTTAAAGACAATAGACTTAAACATTCACATGAGATAATATTTCCTAGATATCTCTTCTCAAACTCAAGAGGTTGCTTGGGTATTGCAATAAATTGGAATTGTAATTGGCAAACATAAGAAAACAATTACTCTTAACAACTTTTTGAATATGCATGTCTTGCATATGAAGAAAGCTAAAAGTAAAAAAAAAAAAAATGAATTACCATCATACAAGAGACAAAAAGTACAACTAGATATAAAGCAGGACAACCGCAGATAGATGCAATCCACATTGAATTGCTTTTTTTAGTTTTACACATTCATAACCTCATGCTAAATTCAAGAGTGAGCAGTCAAGAGATAATAAGTTTTGAAGATGTCAATTTGAACTCATGAGTCAACATTTGTCATGTAATAAGAGTGGCAGAAGTTCCATTGCCCCAAAATTTGGTATATTATTCTTTAGAAGGTATTAGCAAGAAAATGGTAATATTCAGGATCCTTAACATTAAACAGAATCATAAAGAAATAACCTAGGCAAACTTTGTCAATAAGGGGTTTTGCAAACAAGAGTTAGATATCGACTAGCTTTCTCATAGTAATTGCTTATAACAAAAAATGGATATATGGGTGTATTGCTTATTCCCCGCATAGATAAAATATTTTAGCTAAAAGCAAAACTGTAGGTAAATAAGTGGCAAAATAAGCTTTTATCTACTCACTAGTAAGTAACAACGGAAAGAAAGATGATGTTTTACGACATTTGCTATTAAAATTAGTTGCCAATTGTTGTGAAACTACACATGCATGCCACGGATTAAGTGAACTAATATTCTATAATCAAATAAACTCTTCCTTAAAACATATCCACATCAAAGCGGAGGGAAATGACTACTCTCAGAATAAAAGAAAAGGGACTTTGCAGAATTCAAATAATCCAAACCAAACGGAATCCAAGAAAAAGTCATTTTGCAAAAAGGGAAAATTAGAGAAACACAAAAACATTCTCAAGGATACACCCGCATTCATATTATGTTACTCATCAAACCCACTGCATGAAATCTAGCAAACAGACCAATCCATAATGCTCAAACTCCCCCTTTCCATTTTAGCTTGTCATCCATTCCAAAAAGTAACACTCGCTCAATACCTACAAGATAGTCTCCAAATTCATCTCATACATGTTAGATTAAATATAAACTAAAACTTGACGATCTCGATTGATCAAACACGGATAAATTCGTGCAAAATTCGAGATCAATTTGCGGAAATGTAAAGATCAACATACCTCTAGCCATTGGTGAATATTTGCGAAAACGGAAAACTCCAAAACCTTGGACGGATCTACGCAGCACGATCGATCTGCAATATGGGGAACACCCGACTTATACATCCTGTTCTGCTAGCCAGTACCTCTCAAATTTGATGGTGTGTTTTCTATAATGATAAGGTTTGAACTAGATGACCTGACGTTTTATTCCGTTTCTTATGTTATTAACATCTTCCATCAAGACCGTTATGGTAACATATTAATGGGCAAATATCACGTAATAGATGTGGGTGGTAAATTGGGTAATAAATTGGAATTAATTGGGAATACAATATTGGGATCATAATTAGAATAATAAATATATATTACATATCGATCCCAATATTCCATCGAATGAAATATTAACCCAAACCCACATAGTCTTCATACTGAAATAAAATACATGAATCACAGTAATGAGTTCTCTTAGAGCGAGTATTATCTTCAGTGTATCACAATGCGTTTCATCAGTCCATAAGTGATTAAATAACTTAATGAATAAACCTTATGTTTACTCCAAGTTAAACGTAATTGTTTTTCTCAAAATAATTGAGTGTATACAATTGTATTGAGAAAAACATTATAAATAAATAAAAGTCTCACAAATTCTTCAATATAAAGAAAAATTTACATGATTGGACCAATGCCCATTCTGAATACATGATCCTTATAACTCATTGGTGGCATGCCTTTTGTTAAAGAATCAGCTATCATCAATTCAGTGCTTATGTGTTATATGACCACTTTCTTCTCTTTAACACGTTCTCTGATGGCTAAATACTTGATGTCGATGTGCTTGCTTCGACGACCACTTTTGTGGTTTTTAGCCATGAAAACTACAGCTGAATTGTCACAAAATATTCTTAATGGCCTAGTAATGGAATCCACAACTCTAAGCCCCAATTTGAAACTTTTCAACCACACACCATGTGAGGTGGCCTCAAAATAGGAAACGAACTCTGCCTCCATAGTGGAAGTGGCAACCAAGGTCTGTTTTGCACTCCTCCAGGATAAAGCTCTGCCAGCAAACATAAAAATATATCTCGATGTTGATTTACGGGAATCAACGCAGCCATCAAAGTCTAAGTCCGAGTAACCAACTACCTCCAAGCTGTCCGTCCGTCTATCCATAAGCATATGTCCCTTAGTTCCTTGAAGGAACCTCATCACTTTCTTTGCAGCTATCCAATGGTCCATACTTGGATTACTTTGGTATCTTCCCAACATTCCCACAGTAAAGACAATGCCAGGTCGAGTGCAAACCTAAGCATACATCAAGCTTCCAACAACAGAAGCATATCGAATGTTCTTCATTTGTTCCCTTTAAAAATCATTCTTCAGGCATTGGTTTAAATTAAACCTATCACTCTTCACAATGGGTGCTATACTTGGTGAACAATCTTTCATCCGAAACCTCTCTAAGACCTTATTGATATAGGTTTCTTGAGATAGTCCTAATATACATCGAGGTCTATCTCTATGGATCTTAATGCCAATGACATAAGACACTTCACCCATATCCTTCATATCAAAACTCTTAGAGAGAAATTGTTTCACTTCATATAACAACCCATTCATTGGTTGCAAGTAAAATGTCATCTATATATAGCACAAGGAAACAAATTTTGCTCGCACTTACCTTTTGATATATACATTGATCCATCATATTCTCTATGAAACAAAATGAAGAGATAACCTCATGGAATCTTAAGTACCATTGGCGGGATGCTTGTTTCAAGTAATATAGAGACCTTTCAAGCTTGCATACCAAATACTTACCAGCACTAGAGAAGAATCCTTATGTTTGTTTCATGTAAACCACTTCTTCTAATTTTCCATTGAGGAATGATGTTTTCACATCCATTTGATGTAACTCCATATCAAAATGAGCAACCAAATGCCAAAATAATACGAAGAGAATCTTTCTTGGATATAGGACAAAACGTCTTCGTGTAAAAGATTCCCTCCTTTTAAGTAAATCCTTTTGCAACAAGTCTGGCTTTGTTTCTCTCATATTGCCTAATGAATCCTTCTTAGTTTTGAAGACCCATTTACAATCAATGGCCTTCACACCATCAGACAACTCAACTAAATCCCAGACTTCGTTTGATGCCATAGAATTCATCTCTTCCTTCATGGCATTGGACCATAAATTGGATTTATCACAACTCATGGCTTGTGAAAATGTCTCGGGATCACTTTCAGCTCCAACATTATAGTAAGATTTTTGTAGATACACAATGTAGTCATTAGGGATTGCTGATTTCTTTATTCTAGTAGACCTTCTTAATGTTGCATCAACATCCTCCTGAGAAGTTTGTTGTTCAACTGGAAGCTCAATAGTAACTGGTAATTGCTGAACAATTAGGTCTACTGGATCAATATCAGTAGGTTGTAGATCTTTAATGATTGGTTGCTCAACAACTGGTTGAACTAAAGGGGTGTTGTAAACATCAACCAATCCAGTACCTGAGGTGGAAGGTTGAATATCTGAATGATCTTCTTTGGGAACAAAGTCCCTGAATTGATCACTCCCACTAATCAGGTCAATCTCAAGAAATTTAGCATTTCTTGATTCCACAAACCTAGTGGTGTGAGATGGATAATAAAACCTGTATCCTTTAGACTTTTCGGCATATCCAACGAAATACCCACTTATAGTCCTTGGATCTAACTTCTTTTCCTGTGGATTGTAGACTCTTATTTCAGATGGGCATCCCTAAACACATACATGTTGCAAACTCGGTTTCCAACATTTGAATAACTCGAAAGGTGTCTTTGGAACAGCCTTGGTTGGAACTCGGTTCAATATGTATACAGTCGTTTTAAGAGCCTCAGTCTACAAAAACTTAGGAAGTTTGGAGCTACTGAGCATACTCCATACCATGTCCAATAATGTTCGGTTTCTTTTTTCTGCGACACCATTTTGGTCCGGTAAACTAGGCATAGTGTATTGGGCAATAATCCCATGCTTTTCAAGAAACTTCGCAAATGGACCATATGCTTGTCTATCTTCAGTGTATCTACCATAATATTATCCACCTCTATCTAATATCACAATCTTAATTTGCTTGTTGCATTGTTTCTCTACTTCAGTTTTAAATACCTCAAAGGCATCTAGGGCTTCGTGCTTATTACGAAGCAAGTAGAGATACATGAATCATGAATAATCGTCTATGAAAGAAATGAAGTATCTTTGACCATTTGAGTTCATATCAGGACTACAAATATATGTATGTATGATTTCTAATATTCATGTACTCCTCTTAGCACATTTCTTTGACTTGTTGGTCTGTTTTCCCTTTACACAGTCCACACAAGTGTCATAATCAATAAAATCCAGAGTATTAAGTACTCCATCATTTACTAGTCGTTTGATTCTATCCATGGAGATATGTCCCAACCTCTGGTGCCACAACTTATTGTTTTATACCAGCATTATCGTGAAAGTGCATCGCATTATCAATGGCATTGTCTTGTAAATTAATTTGAAAAAGACCGTCAAACAAAATACCACCCCCAACAATTTCTGATTTATACGATAAATTGAATGTTGAATCTAAAAATTCAAAGGGGTATCCCAAAGGTACAAGTCTTGAAGCTGAAATTAAATTCCTAAAAAAACTAGGAATATAAAAGGTCCTTTCTAAAATTAAAATAAAACCAATACTGAGAACTAATATGCATGTCCCAATAGCTTCCACACGCAAGCGCATCTTATTTCCTGAATAGATGTTTTGTTCATTTCCCACTGGTTTCCGCTGCATGAGTTCATTGATTGACCATTTAGTTTTATGTGTGTTGTAAGAGATCTTGAAAGGGGCATACTCTTGTGGGAGAGTATTCAAGATATAGTATACAAGAAAGGTTTTTGATATCACAACCTCAAGATTCTTCAGCTAAGTTGCAATGTCCCTCATCTTCATGATGTGTTCACGCACACCTCTTACACTAGTAAGTTTCAAGGATGAGAACTTCATAATTAGGGTCATGGCATGCACCTTCTTTGAAGACTCAAATTGTGCATTAATAGCCTCCAGCAATTTCTTGGCATTGTTATGCTGCATGACTGAACCACGAATGCTAGCAGAGAGTTTTGTCCTTATGTGCATCACACTGAGACGGTTGGACCGCTCCCATTGTACAAAATGAGTATGTTCAGCATGAGTACTATTCTCAGTAGGTTCGGGTGGTTCGTCTGACCTTAGAACATAATCAATATCCATGCACCCCTATTGAAGAAGAACTGATTCTCTCCATTTTTTTTTAGTTATTTCCATTAAGCTCGAAAATAATTATACCAGAACTAATCGTAGGTTGTAAGACTGCATTATAATCAAAGAAAACTTATGTATCATATATTTGAGGCAAACAAACTTAAATCATATTTTACCAATGTAAAACATGTTATAAAATATGAATCACATAATATCAAAAACTACCTATGGGCTAAGTTTCTAATTTAAATTGATTCATAATTACTTCATAATGAAACTATCAAATTATATTCCCTTCCTTAATCCCTGTGGGTAAATTAAGAAAGATAAAATAACATTTCATCCTAATTAATCTCATTAATATATTGAAAATTCCTGTGGGATAAAATTCATAATATTAATGTGACTAATCACAATTATTGTCTTTAACTATATGTGATCCAAAGGCTCTTAATGTTTATAATTTAATATGATCAAAGATGCTGTGCTAATCTTTAATTAATCAAATATATACGGATCACTAGACATTTAATTTTATGAGAAAATATTCATAAAATTGCACGTAAGGGTAAAACAATAAAATCACGTGCAAAAGGGGTAAAAATGAAATTTTGCATGCAAGGCCAAAATTGGAATTTTACTTTTAAGGGGTAAAACATGAATTTTACACCCAAAAGGGCAAAATCGTAAGTTTTCACGCCCCCGAGGGGGCAAAATCGGAATTTTATGCGGGTAAAGGCAGAATCGCACTTTTCTTAAATGCGGAGGGGCAGAATTGAGAAATCATAGGCGCGTGTGCAAGCACGCGCGTTTTTCCCCTTCGGGCTCGTGCAACGCACGCGCCCAAGGCCTCCTTTTGAGCTTCTTCTTCCGCTGCTTCTTCTGCTGCGACCATCTCCGTTTCGCCACCTGGGTCTCCTCCCACAGCCCATGTTCAACCAAATTGATTAATGGGTTTTGAAGAGAACGTCGGGACGAACGAATAATTTCAAGATCCGGCAAAAGCAACCAACATATTGACCGGAATTAAGCCTAAAACGATCTGACCTAAAAAACCCTAACCACCAAAATTTCATTGCGCAATTAACCTCCGATGATCAGTAATATGCTGAAAAATTAAAGGGTTTTCTTCTTAATGGCGGTGTGACAATGCAAATCCATCATCGCGTGATGGGTCGCTCGAATTTGGCCCCAATTTTAAATTCTGTTTCAAGTCATAAAAATCCGAATTTACCCATACATAATTCAATGAAAATAAATAAAATTCCAAAAATTTCATCAAAGCAGATATTGCAAATAGATCTGATACCAATTTTTAGATTAAATATAAACTAAAACCTGACGATCTTGATTTATCAAACACGGATAAATTCAAGCAAAATTCGAGATTGATTTGCTGAAATGTAAAGATCAATATACCTCAAGCCATTGATGAATATTTGCGAAAACGGAAAACTCCAAAACCTTGGACGAATCCACACAACACGATCGATCTGTAATATGGGGAACACCAGACCCGTACTTCATGTTCTACTAGCCAATACCTCTCAAACTTGATGGTGTGTTTTCTGTAGTAATAGGGTTTGAACTAAATGACCTGACGTTTTATTTCGTTTCTTATGTTACCGACATCTTCCATCAAGACCGTTATGGTAACATATTAATAGACAAATATCATGTAATAGATGCGGGTGATAAATTGGGCAATAAATCGGAATTAATTGGGAATACAATATTGGGATCATATTTAGAATAATAAATATATATATTAAATATTACAACAATGCAAGCATCGCATCAGCAATAGAAAGCAACAGCACAACCAATTCCTATCAACGAACGAATTCACAACCTAAATCCAATATAAAAAATCCAGTAAACCTTTCGTCAAAAACTTGAAAACGCAAGCCCAAAGTAGTGCAAAAACTCAAAGTTTCTCCAACCCATTTGACGACACATGATGTAAAAACCTGAAAATCATGCATCGAAGGGACGGAAAAGAAACCCAAAAAGCAAAAATTTAAGAGGAAGGGGCATACCAGTGGTGAACTTGCAAAGGAGTAATTCCAAGCACGAGGGGACTTTGGGAGGATCCGCAAGGGAGCAAGGGAGAGCGAGCGTGAGAGGTGGGGAGCAAGATGTGAACAAAAGGGAGCGAGCATGAATTGTTTTCTGGAGGAGCCGCAAGGGAGAAGGGAGAGAAATGAACCTTGGGTTTTGTTCTTTTAAAAATGACTAAATTTGGATTTCTAATGATTTTTTGAGGACATAAAAGGAACTCCACAAAATTTTATTAATAGAGTCTTTTAGTATTTTGAAAATGTTGAAAGCTCATTGCTAGTTCCTATTAGCATTGAACTTTCAGCATTCCCAATGCCAACTTTCAACCTAAAACTCCTTAGGGAATGATTACCAAACACCACAAGATTTTCTCAAGAGATTTTCAAAATGCTAAACTAAACGCACCTTTAATATGGTGAGTTGAGCTAGTGTGCCCAAGGAAAGAGAAAACTGAACTGAAACTTCTTACATGCGAGAGAGAGAGAGAGAGAGAGAGAGAGAGAGAGAGAGAGAGAGAGAGAGAGAGAGATAGCCGGTAGAGTAGGTATGTATTGTCTGTGTATGAGGAAGAGAGAGAGAGAGAGAGAGTCACTGATGCTCTATGAATGGGAAAAAATCAGCAGTAAAATCTGTAGCAACGATAGAGCGAGCACGAGGCACGCTTAATCCGACTTAAAGTTTGAAGAGGGTTGAAAAAAAAATCTCCAACTAATTTTAATGATTTTCAAATTATGTTTAGTATAATATATACTATGAGACTATATAATGACTATGTTGTGATTCAAGTGGTAAAGATCGCGATATGTCTCGATACAGTTTTTTCATAAATAGCACCAACAAACCTAAAGTCAATTGTTGTCAATGTTTGTATCGATGTTGCATACATTAGGTCGTTGGTTTTGTGGCAACGGCATTCATTTGATAATGCTTGTTGGTTCAGCAAACTAGTTGTTGTGGAAGTGGCTATGTGCAATAGTAGAATCCATATGATAATAGAAAACTAGATGCAAGGTTGTCTGACAAGTTTGTCATAAGCTGTAGTGAAGGGACAACAACAGAAGTTATTTTTAGGTAGTCTGCGAATGTTCAGAAAAAAGGATTGTATGGGCAGTTCTATAATTGGAAAAGCAACATCAACGGTACCTCTAACATCTCTTTGCTTCTCCAATCTACCTCCAACAGATAGATTTGAAGATGAGTATAAAAGATAAGATCTCAAAAGCCAAAAGTTAGACACATGCAAATATAGAGACTAAAAATTTGCTATACGATGCATTCCAATCAAAATGTCCTCTTTTGATTGTTGCTTTGAGCGTTGTATTCTTGCTATTTGAGTAATTATGCGAAAGATTGAGTGTATAAGAGTAAGAGCGGTAACTAAGTCTTAATAGTGTGATCTATTATGTAAAAGGATATGTGTTTGCTAATAGCAACTTCTTGAATAGATTAATAGTACAATCTAGCTCAACTTGTGATTGTTAATTAAGGAGTGGACGTAGGTTTAGAGAGAAAGGTGAACCACTATACATCTTTGTGTGTTATTTTTTTTCTCTCTTATTACTTCCACAAGCACACAATCTGCTTATGAGTATTGAAACATCACATTGACCGGATTTTTACTTAGCATTGGCTGATTTTCCACTAAGATTGTCAAAGTTTTAAATCAACCTATTCACCCCCACTTTAGGTTGTAATGTTAGCCTCCAACAAGAAGAAATGGCTTTATTTTTTTGAAATGGGGTTTAATTTTGGGGCAAACTTGTTGAAGTATGTTGACTTAGAGTGCCGATAAGCCATGTCATTTCGGAAAAATGATAAGATATTTCTACATTGGACTTCTAGCATCTCAATCCAACGATGTCATTTAAATGCTCTTTTTTTTTTTTTTTAAACTAGAGCGGCACTAAAGTGATCCGGTGAAATATTTTGATACTAAACTGAACGTTGTATAGAATTTGTGGCACTTTTAGTGTCATTTTCCCTTATACTATTCTATTTTATTCTTTTCCTTTGACATTTTCCTTAGTGATCTATACAAACCCTATGAGCCAAGTACTCTGATGATTATTAATCAAGGTTAAGCAATTTATCCCTTTCGGAGAAAATTCAGACATGTACAGTACCAATGGCAATCTTCCTTCTCAAGGAGAATGAATTCCGAAGTGCTCAGTCACATCCTATGAAGCTTGCATTAATTCAATACTTTTTTTAATAGAGGCAAAAGCATCCGGCCATCAGAAAATGCAAAGTTTAGTGGCACATACTCATTGACAAGGTATTTAAATTTGGAGCATAAAAATTTAATGATTCCACGGACGTCCATTCATCGCTTTATTTCCCTTTTCAAGGGTGAAATTATGATCTATTCAATGTATTCATCTCAGGAATGTCTTGTCTTTCCGAATTCAGAGAGAGAGAGAGAGAGAGAGAGAGAGAGAGAGAGAGAGAGAGAGAGAGTTTTTTTAGAAGTCAACGCCCACATAGAAACTTATTTGCATACACGGAATGAATACTATTTAAGTCTTTTCAGGAAGGTGAGTTACAGCAGAGTCGTAGTTGGCTTTAACGAATGATAACACCCCAAGAAGGCAAGCACATGCATGATTTAGGCGCATTTGGTAATAATTTCATTTTCGAGAATAATTTTGATAAGAAATGATTTTTTTCTTATTTTATTCCCAAGAACAATTTCTAAGAAAATGAACGCGCTTGATAATTATCCAAAATTTTTATTTGCGAGATAAAAATGCGTTTGATAGAGTTCTTAAATTTTTTTTATTTCTTTTAAAAATTAAATATTTTTATTATATTTTTCCTTTTTTTTCTTTTTTTTTTCTTTTTTTTTTTCTCTTCTTCTTCCTCCTTCTTGGTAGTTGGTTGCCGGCCACCGTCGTGGCTAGCCACCGACTGGGTGATGTCCAACAAGCTTGCCAGAGCCTCGTCAAGCCAAGGCGATGTCCGATGAGCTCACTGGAGGCTCGCCCAACCGAGGCAAGCCTTGGCCTCCCCAGACCTAAGCGAGGTCAGCCTTGCCCTGCCACGGCGAGGTCGGGGCCGACGAGCCTCGCCGTGGCTTAGCGTCGCCATGGGTCGGCGACGCTTCGGCGAGGTCGCCAACAAAGGAAGAGAAGAAGAGGAGGAAAAATAAGAAGAGAAAATAGAAGAAAAGAGAAGAGACAAGAAAAAAAATAGAATTGATTCTAAGAATTGTTCCCGGAAACAATAAGCAACTTTTTTTTTGCTTTTTGATTTTATTCCAAATCTATTTTCGGGAACAAACAATTTACCAAACAGTTATTTATTTTTTTTTATTCCCAATAACAAAAGAACAGTAGTTGTTGTCCGGAGTGTTATCAAACAGGTGCTTAGTTGTGGGGAGAGATATCTTAATTCCTATCCGATTTGTGGGAGCTAAACTCGCATGCGTCGTTGAATGAGATGGGCTCCATTTGAAATCCATTAATTTAACAGTACATGTGAGTTGGGTGCACATGAACCGAACACGTGCAATAAATGCTTGATGGGAGGGTCCAAGACAAGCTTAAAAATTCAACTTTCTGATGGCCTTATGGCTCGCCTTGGCGCCGAAATTTGCGCTGTAAAAAGCCATGTAACAAGGATCTTGTCGCTCTTTGCTTCATAAAAAACCCTTAAAAACTGGCGAATTTGCACTCCATTTGGTTTCATGTTATTTTCAGAGACTTAGAAAAATGTCCACTTATTATTATTATTATTGGCGAATGAAAAATGTCCCCCCAACCACTCTTTCAAGCGGTCTGTTCGAGTTCTGGGATTGGTCCATTCTGAATTTCTCCATTGCACTAATTTGGTGTGCACATGTTTATATTCCATTGTCCTGATTGATGCATGTTCCCTTCACTGGAGTTATCTTACTCTTTTATGGACAAAGTACACTACGCAAGGCTGTTGAAGTATCAAGTGTCTAGTTTTGGCTTATCAATTCCTTAAAGTGCAACTAAATTTAGAAAATGCAACACCAAGTATTACAACATTCATATGACATTAACTTGAGTACCATGACTTCTAAAAGATCTTGAGTGCCATTGCTTTCACTCGATCAATTCAATGTCATAACATTTAAAAAAACATTTACTAGAAGTACTGAAAATCCAACTTAGCATGACACTTATGGTGAATATGTTTTTAGAAGCTATGAGAGTCAAGTGATTGATTAAAAAAAAAATGATATTCGCGTGAACATTATCAGAAGTTATGGCACTCAAGTGAACGTTTTTAAAAATTATTACAATCAAGTGAAGTTTGTAGGAAAGTTATCACACTTATGGTATCATCACCCCTCAATTGAAGTTCCTTTTGGTTATCATTTCTGATTTATGGTTTTCACATTTATATGGAAGGCATCTATTTAGAATTTGAGGGATTGAAATATTCAAGACCTAATTGCATTTTGATTATATGGTTTTGAACTTTGTGTTCGGGTGTGGTTTATACTCCCCATCAATAGGAAGACATGGGGTCCTATGTAACAGAGAAGTGAAATGTGTTAATTATAGTGGAATTATCTACTGGATGTAGCCTCAATTTAACAGTCGACCATGATAAAACCTTGTGTATCGAATTTCTTTTTTCTCGTTTTTATTTTCTATTTCCTTGTTGTGCCTTGAATTCAAACACTTCGAAGTGAACTTTTCTTATTTTATTACTTATAGAGTTGATGATGACATAAATTATATTTCTTTTCCAAATAACAAAAAGGTAAGGCTGAAAATCATGCTTAATGTAGCTCGAGCCAATAAAAAAGAGAGCGACCGATCTTGAGAAAGATGGTCATTTTTATTTTTTTTAAATATAATCATAAGAGAATAAACTAAAAACATGTGAGTCGCACAAAAAGTTTGAATATGGACAAGCATAGTTTACTCTAAATATCTATATATGTATATGTGTGTATGTGTATGTATATATATAGTGATGATAAATGCGAATAAAAAAAGGGCAGTCTTTTTCCACTCTTCGAATTATGAAATGGTATTTTCAGAAAAATTTCATACTGCATCTCAAGCATGTGATGGGAGATCTATTGTTCGTTGACTTGTTAATTTAAATTCGTAATTGTGATGGAATATTTCCAAAATACTAAATTGGCGTCTCTTTACCTGTCACTGAAAACGTTTGTTTTAGTTAGTGCAAAAATGGTCAAACAAATGTTTATCGAAAACGCGTTCCATGGTTTTGTCACGAGCGTTGACCTTCGGCAGAACAGCTATCACTCTGGATTTTCACGTTATCATATTTATTTAAATGATATTCTACTAATTGGGCGCGGTCACGACGGACAAACTGGGTACAGTATTGCTAATACTGAATTGGCAACTTTGATCGAGAATGCTCTAATGAAATGCCCTTATTTCTGTGTTTTTGTTTATTTTTAGAGTTCTATGAGTTTACTTTGTTACTGTGACTTTTGAGATTCTCTTTCATATATAAGTTTGGCAAAGAATGAAAATTTCTTTTTGACTAAAAAAGAAATTGGCAATTTTGGTCACTTCGCGAGTAAGTCTGTCCATCCTTTACGCAATAAATAAGGGAGCAATAACTTCTTCCATTCAACAACAAAATTAATTGATAGCCATCGTTCTATCTTCGTTAAGAAATCAATAAGATTTAACCATTAATTTTCAATTATCATCAAATAACTTTCTGTTTCTATTTTCAGCATTTGACATTATAAGCAGCTAAAATTCAGTACTTAAATTTTCAATACTTATATTTTAGTTCTATAAACGAGCGCCAACACCTAAAGAGATTAAGTTCGTTTTATAGTCTTAAAAACCATGCACTTAAAATACTAGATCTTGTGATAAATTCAATTATTTTTGGTCTGAGAAGTAGTTGATGGTAATTAAAATCTCACTAATGGTATAGTTGAAATCGATAAACAATATTTGTTGAGAAAACCCTTAAGACTTCGAATAATGACAAAATCATCTCATGTGATTTACTATTCGATGGATGCAGTTATTATTTCTATTCAGGTATCTATTGATGACTCAACACCAATGAATCTATCCTTGACAATATGCGAAAGAATTTGAATGACTAAAAAAATTTTAAGGGTGAACAAGTCATAGAGAATGAGATTTTCCTGAAGATTTGAAAGATCAATAGGCGAACAGATCTAGGGGTCTAATTCACATGTGTGCTTGGGAGAAATCAATGGGGTTTGATAAACACAAGAATTGTCAATTGGACCCAAGGAAAGCTGATAGAAGCTACAGCTTATACCAAACTTAGAATAACACTTCTACAAGAGTGATATAATGAAGACCTAGACATTCCTTGTTCATTGTTGGGCATTCAGGGAACCAAATAGCCAATCAGAAGTTTGGAATTCCAGATTAATTTGCTTTGAACAAGTCTATTTTTAATCATGTTGGGGTATAACAATGCAACCTAAAGTAAAGTGAATAGGTTGTTTATAGATACTTTGATAGTTTGTGGAAATTGTTAACAACTTTGCAAAGATCGAGTCAAGTAGATATTAGAAGCACTGTGAATCAAGTTGTGTGCTAATGCAAGTAAGAGTAAAAAAACAAAAGCACACAACAATATATATTGGTCCGGTTTTATCTCCAAGCCTACATCCACTATCTATTCTAGCAACCACAAGTAAGGTTGGATTGCATTAGTAATCTGCTAGGCAAGTTAAAACCAGCATACACTTATCCTATTGCAAATAGATCACACTATCAGAAATCAAATGTTGCTATCACTTTGTACACTTGATCTTTTACAAGATTACAAATCAGCAAAAATGGGAGAAGGATACTAGAAGTGCTAAAAGCTATATGCAGTACTCGCTTTAATGGCAAAAATTCTTTTCAGATCACTTAAGTACCACTTTTTTGAAAAATCGAACACTTAAGTGCCAACTATGATCTGGGTAGCTGAAAATCTGACGTGGCTATATTTTATTAATTTCTCAATCCTACAAAACTTGGTGGCATGCCCACTCAGCATATGACCCCTAAAAAATGCTATCTAAAATTTGTAAATAGTGATCATTGGAGTGCCAAAATGTTTTGAAGTGATCATTTAAGTGCCAATCATTGTTAAAAAAAAAAAAAATTAGTGCCAAGCAGGTCATGTGGACTGGATTTTTTAAATAATATGCCAAGTTATATAAAAATTTTAATTATAAAAGCCACGTATTATTTTTGGCTAGAATTTATCACTGTGACATCCTGATTTGGACCAACTCAAGGCTTCTAGAAGGGAGATGGCTGCTGGAAAATTACTATGGAAGACAGCAAGTGTGGTGGGGCCAAGTCAAAGGGGACAAAGGGATGAGGGATGACCAAAGGTGGCCCCCTCCAAGCCAAAGTGGTCTACTTCCCCTTCCTCTCCTCCATACCATCGATCAGCCCCCCATCTTCAACCTTGAAGCTTTAGATTTTCCAAAAAAACCGAACCAACAGCCACTCCTTGCCTATCCGATATCGCCAAGCTGCTTGGAGCCGCCGCACGCTGCCGCTCGCGCCAAGCGTCCCCCCGTGCGCCGTCCTGTCCACTCCCATGTCTAGCTGCTTTGTCCGCCCCTGCTTGCTGTCCTACGAGGCCTCTGGATCACCGTCGAAGCCTGCACACCGCCGTCCAGCCTCTGCCTGTTGCCGAGGAAGCCCGTCAAGCCGCCAGAAGCCCCTCCGCCAGCTACTGTCGCCATTTCCGCCTCAGCCAACCGCCGGAGCAACCTCTCTCGGTCTCGACCAGCACTGAGCAAAGGCTAAAGTTAGTGGGTTCTCAACCTCTGTTGGGCCTGTTTTCAAGCATTTCCCGACCCCGTTTGGCGGTCCTGCTTTGGAGTTTGTCGAGCCCCACCGCGTCCCCATCGTTTTGATCTGAGCGGATCGTTAAACAAGTGAGTTTAACTCATTAAGTTAATGACGCATAAATATTGATTAGTTTAAGTTAAGCTTGGTTTATGTGGTTAGTTAGAACGAATTAGTGAATTAGTTAATCTATATTGCATGTTAGGTGGATAGAGTAGTGTAATTAGCAAGTAGACAGATCATAGTATTTAATTAACGAGTCTCAGAATTTTTCCGGGCTCGTTTCAGTATTTAATTAGGCTTTACGGGCCTAAGTCCTATTTATTTGCATTTAATAATTAATTTCCATTATTTAATTATTTATTTATTTTCCGAAAATTAGACCGAGAGAGTCGGTGACCGGAATTTTATGCTGATTGCAATAGTGTGATATGTTTATTTAATTGAGTTCTAATTTGTGTTGATTGTGTGTGATTTGTGATTTTGGGAATTTATTCATAAATTTATTTAATTTCATTAATTAATTAGAAAATAACCGAGTGTTGGTTTACAACACCAAAAATATTTTGGTGGACCATATAAAATGGTGGGATTTATGAAAGAAAAATATTGTATTTGCCGACCGTGTACCCACACAAAATCATGAAGGATAAAAATAGTGGCATTCTCAGATGGTGAGAACAGTATACTATATTAGCCTACGAGCTTCGAGATGTTAGCTTAGCGCGAGCAGTATACTTTATCAGCTTAGAGTGAGTATCATGAGTATATTGTATCAGCTTGCGGGTCTGATACATCAGCTTAGAGTGAGTAGTATACCGGTATACTATATCAACCTATGGGCTCTAATATGTTGGCTTAGCACGAGCAATATACCTAGCAGCTTCTGGTGAGCATTTTTAGTATACTATATCGGCCTACAGGCGATATGTCAGCTTAGAGCGAGCAGTATACTATCTATTTGTCACACGTCGATCCTCGGGGACGCACCCATCCTTCTACTTAATCGATTTTAGAATGCGATATCCCAGGATCACGTATCGCCGACCCTTTCATTTTAATAAGCATGCGGAAGCAGTTATAAATCCCCAGACAATAAAACAATGGGATAGAAGAGTAGGCTATATGTTTCATATTGAAATTCACAACCACACTTTTATATAAACAAACTAGATAGTATATTTTATAATACTATTTGCAACTTTCTGGTTTCACACTTATTTACACCTATACAGGGTTCACAAAAAAGGATGAGATTTCAATCCTCATCCGGGTTATACTCAGGGTCTTCCTCGAGATTTTCCTTTTCTGACTCCTCTTCACTGAGCTCGTTTTCCTCCAGTTCTTCATCTTCTTCTTCATGTTCATCCTCGGCTTCAGCTGCCGGCTCATGTTCAAGTACCTCCTTCATGGGCTCGTCCTCCTGCCATTCCTCCTCCTGCTCCATGATCTCACCGTCATCATCATTCCAATTGTAAACATCAATCGAGTACACAGGAGTGTGAGCTTCAGCCCCAAGTGTCGGGTCCTGAACATTCACAACCGACCCATCCTGATGGTCTGCTCTACCCTCTCCAAATGCCTCTTTCATAACGTACACGGGCACGTCACTCTCTAGAATGGGTCCCTCTCTTCGCCCGTCAAAGTACTCACGGTACCACGACCGATAATGATGGGGTCTCAGGTCAGTCTGACCCAAGTCAACCCAGACGATTGACTTGACCAGCACATACTCTAGTCCTTCAGGGTGGGGGTGAATGTGGAAGTGGATCTCTAACTCAGTCATCTCTTGGGGAATACCGAAACGCATAGCAGGACGAGGAGGTGGAGGGTCTGCCATCTAGGGGCCTGAAAACAGAAGATTTCGTGGGCTGACGAACCAGGCCCAAGATGCTGGGCTCACTTGATGGGCTGACTGCTGAACTTTTGTAGGCTTCAAGTGACTGAACTGCTAGACTTTTGGGCCCAGCTAGACTGAAATTCGCTGGGCTTGAAGACTGCAGATTTGGGCCAAGTTGCTGACTTTGCTGGTCCCATGAAATGCGCGAGTTGTTGACGATTTTGCTGGGCCGAAGACTCGTGAATTCACGGCTTGCTTCATGTGTTGCTGCAGCTTGCTGGCGAGCTAATCCACGAGCGACGATGGGAGCAGTTGAAGACCACGTGGACGTCGCTGCTGCTGGGTGGAACTCGAAATCAATGCTGGAGAGGGCGAAGGAGCTGGGTCAACAAATCGGCAAAGGGAGCAGCTTCGTTTGACCAGTGGGGACGCGTGGAGCTTCCTTCTTCGGCGGATGGTGATGCTAGCGGCTTAACCGTGTGTGGGCGTGGGCTGAAGACACAAGTGAAAGAAGTAGCAACGATCGGCGCAAAGCAGGAGCTGTCTCGGTTGTTGATGCTGGAGAGGACGAGACGGTAGCGTGAGGAATGCTCGGTGGATCTCGCGGCTTCACGGCAAGAGGATTGATCGAATGAGTTGGGGCTTGGACATGTGGAGAGAAGCACAGCAGCGAAGAAGAGGTCACGGGCGCTGTTGATGGAAGGAGGAGACGCGTAGATTGAAGCAACGTGTGGGTTGAATGAAGCCACTGGCTTCTGGTCTCCTCACGTTTTTTTGATGGCGTCGCACAACAGGGAGGATGGAGGAGAAGCAGTCCATGGCAACATGGGGAAGAGGATGAGGGAGAGGTGGGGGCCCTTGGGCTCCATTTTCCACAACAAATATCCTCTTTGTCCCCTCATCTTGATCCATCTCCCTAGCCGTCTTCCACCAGCATAATTTCAGCCCAAATTGCCCCTTCTAGAGTGTTGAATTGGTCCAAAAGTCACAACTTGTGGGGGCATACGAATTTCTTAGCAAAAGGCCTCAATTGCATATCAACTCTCTCTCAATTCATTCTCAATCGGTTCTCATAAAACCAATTGATACCTCAATGCCTCAATTGCTATTTTTCCTCATCCATGCATCCATCATGCATCTCAATTTTGCCATCAAAAGAAATCTTCAGCTTTTTTTCTACTAAAAAACGACCCGGCGACGACTTTTTCCCATAAAGTGTCGAGGGTCAGAAAAATCTTCTGAGATTGAGTCGATACTCCTAGAATTTATTATGACATGACAAAAACTTCAATCTGAAATCGGACTTGAATTCATAGTTAATTTCAATTTGGTGCGTTTTTAGCGTGACCTAGGCTACCGGGTAACTTTCAAAAAATTTTACGTGCAAATGACCCATGGTCGATTTACTTCGAGCCACTATGAACCCATTCGACTCATTGGCGACTCTCGATTGTCGTGAAAATCTCGAGGGTCCAAATACGGACACATGGTACCAAAACAATAAGAAAATCAGTCTAGTGCCGGTCGACGGGAATTTTCCAATTTAGTGGTGTCACCCATGATTAGCCACACATCTCTGTCGATCCAGTCTATCTCTGATTTCAAATCGATTTTTAACTGTGCCATAATGGCCTCTAAAGATGGACACGGTCAAGAAGCCGATTCCTGATCGAGTTCTCAAGTATATTGCCTTAAAATTCCTGAATAATTTCCCCAGATAGTCTAGTTATCTCAAGAATGGTCAGTTCTGAGAATAACCCTATTGGTGCGTCAATGAAATGCCCGATTTATTCAGTAGAAGACAGGATTGAAAAATTTGGATGTCACACAATTTATCAACTTAGTACGAGCTTTACTATCTATTATCAATTTAGAGTGAGCAGTCCTGATTATGATCGGACTTTATAGATAGTATTGATTGAGATGACCGGGGAATGGTCTTGCTAACATGGAACCGACTGAGTCGATTGATCGATGGTTCGATTCGATATGATGAATCGATTGGTTGAAATAATTGGATAGTTATCTGAATTGTATTGACTTACAGGAAGGAACTTAGGTTAATATAAGTGCTCTGACCCGTGTTTGTATTTGGGCAGCTCTTGAGACGTATTTTCTTCCTAGTCGGGTCTTAGGGGATGAACTCGTTGAGACGTCGTCTCACCCCGCTGTGGAATAACATTTCAGGTCCCTAGATGGCAACTCCTCCCGAGCATTTTGGACAACCGAAGAAGATCACAGAACAGAAGCACTATATTCCAATCCATGAGCACCTTGATGGATTAGAGTACGAATTGGTGAAGTCCATGATCTGGGTTGATGCGGGTCTACCCAAAAAGGTGCCCCATCAATACAGATCATGGTATCGCCAGGATTGTAACGGATTGAGAGAGGGCTCATACCGGAATCTGAGATACCTCTGTATGTGATGGAGGTTGCTTTTGGAAAGGGCACAGCAGACCCTCCAGGTGATTTAGTGGTGGATAGAGACCCGGGCCTGTCGGAACCTAAGTCCCCTGTGTACTCAATTGTAGGCTCAAGCTAGAGTGTTGATGAAGATGAAGATGAGGATGAAGACTTGTAGCTTTGTGAAACCCCCCTGTTTTGTAAACGTTATAAATAGACCAACTTCTATTATATATGACATGGTTTGCTATGTATATATATAAGTGTGGTTGTATTTTCAGTTCGAAAATTTGTGGCCTTGCTTTTCTATCCCATTGAATTGTTGTCTGAGGATTATTTATCTGCTTCCGCATGTGCATTAAAATGAATGGGTCGGCGATGCATCCTGGGACGTCGCTATATAATCGACCAAGCTGGGATGGGCACGCGTTCAGAGGATCGGGGCGTGACAATCACCGTTAGCACTTCAGTGATTGTTTTTTCCTCGATTTGGTACGTAAGTGATTCGGCGAAAATTTTTTATACTAAAGTGAGTGTCGTACACAACTTTTGATACTTCAAGTGTTCTTCTGCCCAGCAAAAACGCTACAGTGAAGATCTTTCAGAGAATGAAACACTTTGATAGCATGCAAATTTCTGAATTCTATGTATTGGGCCTCTAATATTTTGGCTTCAATGATCTTCTCTTACATACACATCGTTAATCTTCTTGTTGGAGATATTTCAGAGAAGCAAAGAGCTATTTGAGATATGTTGGTGCTACTGTCTAGAGATAGAATTGCCCGTGCAATTCTTTTCCTTAAACATTTGCAAGCTAGCCCCAAATAGCTTTTGTTGTTGTTCCATCGCTAATGGCTCTAACATATTTGATAGAAAGCTTATTTCCATTTCTCTAAAGTCCTTAAGTTTTTCTATTGTGCTTTTCGAAGCGATAATAGTTATATTGAATTTCCGCCACGATCATTCGATATGGTCACTGCTCATCAACATGATATCTCCAGCATTGGCACAAACATTGTCGTTAGCTGATTTTTCACTCCATTGGTGTTGCTTACAGAAAATTACATTAGAACACTTTGCGCTCTTCACCCAATGGATCACACAATGGATATCACATAGTACTTGATAGTTGTCATAACATTTGCATTAATCATAAATATATATATATATATATATATATATATATATATATATATATCTCCAGCATTGGCACAAACATTGTCGTTAGCTGATTTTTCACTCCATTGGTGTTGCTTACAGAAAATTACATTAGGACACTTTGCGCTCTTCACCCAATGGATCACACAATGGATATCACATAGTACTTGATAGTTGTCATAACATTTGCATTAATCATAATATATATATATATATATATGTATGTATATATATAAAGGATAATTTGGAAATTATCGAAATCACTTAAAGATGTTTCTCCAACACTCTTCCCATTTTTTATGATGACAACTATTTCGCATGTTTGATCAGTTGATAATTGATAAAAATGCAATGAAATAAAGATCTGCATTAGTGTTGATCTATCAAGAAAGTTACACTTGCAGATGTCGAAATCTCCATAAAATTTTCAAGAAATGAGGAGACTAAGTTTGAAGGATCTTTTGGAAATATGAATGAATTTCTTAGATTCATAGTCTTATAATGATTCATAGGATATAAGATAAGTGAGAAATCGTCAAAAGATAGGTATTGAGAGACAACATGATATCAATTAGAAAACATTATCAATAATGCGCAGGACTCTCTCCGTATAACTCCACTTAAGTCTCCTCATCTAACTCCCTCTATCTCGATGCTAAGGGTATCAGACTTAAGTCCAGACATTATAATCACATCAAGTGTCTATATCTCTTGCCCTTTTTTGATCAGAAAAAAGATAATGATAACAATATTGGGGCAATGTGCAAAAAGATGAACTTCGTTGAATCAAAAGCACAGGACTACATCGAACATCAACATGAGCACAAAGGATAACAACATTTAAGAGGTGTGAGTGCATTTTCTTTGTTGGGAGGAGGGAGGGGGTTCTTGTGTCTCGATGTGGTAACTCATTTGCCTTACCCTAATGTCAAGGATGATCATCAATTGGGTTTCAAAAATGAATTTGCAAGTTTAATTAAGTTATGCAAGGGATGAAAGTTTGTATGATTGATAAACAAATGTTCTTCATCACTTATAGGCACTCAAATTCTCGTTTGAGTTCACCTATAATAAGACCCTTGAAGATTGATTCAAATGAGAGAAAGAAAGTTCTTTTCATTTTCCTCTCATTATATGCTATCTTTGCCTCCAATCTGCTCCAAATGTGGGTGGTTCTTAATAGAATTAACTTGGAAAGAAATTCTTCTAATATTCAGGCTAAAAAAGGTTAAGCAATGGTTTACTCGTACTGTTAATGATAACAAAATGAAATACCTCTCCTCATATTGGTTTGCGTACCTTTCACAAGAAAACCTTTTACCTTGAGAAATGAAAAATTTTCACTTGTCTCTTAGTGTATAAACAAGGGAATGTGTATAGAATAAGGGTTGCCTTTCATTGTCTTGATAAATGCCATTTAGTATTCTCAAACATTTCACAACATTCATTGAATTGTCCATTTTGACAAATTCCATATAGAACTGGGGAATCAAACAATCAAAATTTTATGCAAAATCCTTCTTCAAAAGATATGATCATTAATGAACTTATCGTCTTCAAGTGTGATAATGTTTTTAACTTCAAAACAGATAATTTATAATACTAAAAAATATCATTAAAAGCATGCAAAAATTAGTTTTGAGTATTCGTTTAAAGAATTATTTCTACAAAAAGTGTCAAGCGTGGAGCGCTAGCAATATAATTTAGAAGGCGGTGAATAAGTTATTTTAAAAACTTTGACAGTTTGCGGAAAGTTCTAACAACATTGTAAAGATCAGGTCAGGCAAATATTTCAATCATCGTGAATTAAATTGTGTGCTAATGCAAGTAAGAACAAGAGAGAAACATGAGCAGACAACAATATATAGTAATTCGGCTTTATCCTTAAACCGACGTCCACTATCCACACTAATAGTCACAAGTCGGCTAGGATTGCACTAGTATTCCGCTAGACAAGTTACAATCAACACATACCGATGCTAGCACATAGGATATCACACAATTATAAGCTAGCAAGAACACAATAGTGAAGATCGTAAGAGAATGAAACATATTTTGCTAGGAACACAGCTTTTAGCAGATGTTAAGATTTTGGTTTTTGTGAATCTAATATATGGCCTTCAAGATCTTCTTTTTTATAGAAGCATCTTCAATCTTTCCGTTGGGGATGTCTTAGAAAAATAAGGAGTCGTTGGAGATCCGTGGGTGCTGCTATCCATAGATAGAACTGGTTGTTCAGTCTTTTATCTTGAACATTTGCAGGCTGTCTTGAAATAGGGTTTGCTATTGTCCCATCACTGGTGACTTTGACAGATCTGTCAAAAAACCTGTTTTTGTTACTCTAAGGGCATGTTTGTTTGTGTTTCTTTTTTTTTTTTTTTGTTTATGAACAGATTTTCTGTTTTTTTTTTGTTTCCGGGAACAAAAAAAGAACATAAACGCGCTTGTTTGCGTTTTTGTTCCAAATCTATTTTTTTTGTTCCCGGGAACAAAAAGAACAGAAACAAGAAACAAGAAAAACTTGTTTCTTGTTTCTGGAACGTTTTGCAGAAACACTTCTCTCTTCTCTTCTTTTTCTTTTCTTTTTCTTTTCTTCTTCTTTTTTTTTTTGGCCAGTCACCGGCCTCGGCCGGCTCAGCCATGACCGGCGACCGGCCGTCGAGGGTCGGCGAACCGCCGGAGGGTCGCCGGCCCGGCGAGGCTCGGCCTCGCCGGTGGCCGGGCGAGCTTGGCCTCGCCGGATCTGGGATCCCGAGCTCACCCAGCCAAGGCAAGGCCGAGCCTCGCGCCGGCCGGCAACGCTCGGGCTCGCCCAGATTCGGCGAGCCCGAGCTCGCCCAGCCAAGGCGAGCCAAGCCTCGCCCAACCACGGCGAGGCTCGGCCTCGCCGGGGGCCGGCCATGGCCGAGACCGACGACCGGTCAAAAGGAAGAAAAAAAGAAAAAATAAAAAAGAAAAAAAAAAGGAAAAATAAAATAAATATTAAAAAATTAAAAGAAACAAAAAAAGAACATAAATTTACCAAACGTGTTT
Source organism: Eucalyptus curtisii (assembly GCA_017140595.1). Lineage (NCBI taxonomy): Eukaryota > Viridiplantae > Streptophyta > Magnoliopsida > Myrtales > Myrtaceae > Eucalyptus > Eucalyptus curtisii. The sequence goes on from CM029496.1 coordinate 16,361,221, forward strand.
CTGTTCTTTTTTTATTCCTGGAACAAGTTTACAAAACGCATTTTTCTAGTAAAAAATTGTTTTCCGGAACAGAAATAATTTTTTCTATTTCTGTTCCCTGAAACAATTTTTGAACAGAAACACAAACAAACGCATCCTAAGTCTTCCAGTTGTTCTGTTACGCATCTCTATACGACAATGGCTGTACTGGACTTCTACAACAATTATCCAAAAGGTTGTTGCCCCAACATCACCAATGACATCATATTTCTAGCATTTGCACAAACATCATCTTTAGTTGATCTTTAAGTCCGTTGGTGTTGTTTTATGAAAGAACATATTTGTGATCTTTTTCCTTTTCAAATATCAATTGTATCTTTTATATATTAGGGAAAAAACCACGAAAAACCCTAAACTTTGCCCAAAGTGACAAATTTACCCCAATTTTTTTTTTTGTGACGTGAAAAATCCAAAATTTATGTTGTGTGACACATTTACCCCAAAAATTTAGGGCATTTTGGTCTTTTTACTTTTTAATTTTTCTTTTCTTTTTTTTTTCTTCTTCCCTTCTCTGGCATCGGGCGAGGGCATCCCTCTCCAGGCCCTCGCCGGCCCTCGCCTGACGCCGGTGAGGGGCATCCCTCTCCAGGCCCTCGCCGAACGCCGACAAGGGCCACCCTCGCCCGACGCTGGCGAGGGCGGCCCTAGCTAGCCCAGGCGAGGGCAACCCTCGCCCCGACGCCGGCGAGGGTAGCCCTCACCGGACGCTAGCTTCCTTCCACTGGCCAGCCATGGTTAGCGGAGGGAAGAAGAAGAAGAAAAAAAAAAACAGAAAAAAAGACAAAAATGCCCTTGATGGGGTAAATTTGTCACAATTTGAAAAGTTTGGGGTTTTTCACGTCATAAATTTTTTTTTTTTGGGTAAATGTGTCAGTTTGGGCAAAGTTTAGGGTTTTTGGTGGTCTTTTCCCTATATATTAACACGAACTTCTGCAAATATCATAGTAGTTATTATCCTAAGGATGGTTTTGGGACCATCAAAATTCTTTGAGATGTTTCTCCGACAATCTCGCCTTTTTTTTTATGATGACAAAATTATTTTGCTGATGTGAGAAATTGATGTTTGATAGAATTGCAGTAAAAGTAAAGAGCTGCATTAGTGTTGATCTATCGAAGAGTTGAAGCATTGCGGATATTGTATGTAATATATGTTCATGCACAACGCCACACTACTTCACAAATGGTTTTTTTTTTTTAAGGAAAATAGTAAGTCTTTTTTATCAAGCGAATATTGGTAGAACCTACAAAATTGACGGAACTACCTATGAATACATAGCCAGCTGTATGATTTTATATCTGACAGTTTGATTCATTGGGTGTTGCAACAAATTTTCATGGGATTAATTTAAAAAAAAAATTATGAAGGAAAATATATTTCAAGGAATTTTTATGGGCTTGATATAGAGATTCGAGGTCATTAAGAAACAACTTAAAATTTCTACAAGATAATCAATCAAACAAAGAAATTACAAAGAAAGAGAGTTGCAAAACGTACATTTGTGCGAGCACCCCTCTCCTCTTAAAATCACATCACGTTCTCTTTGGCTACTGATGTGGTATAGATGAAGTACACTAGCATAAGTATGAAGTAATAGTTAGTAGGTAGAACCATAAGGAGTAATGGTGCCTTTCGGACTACAAATTCCTTTCCCGAATGATTGACAACTAGCTACAGTAGACAGTGTAATTAATTTTCTATAACTTAGTGATTTTGATATGTGAATATCTTTCGCTAATTTCATATAAATTACAGATGACAAATTTTAGTTAGTGCCTGAACTTTCGAGCTTCCTATAGTGCCCTCACTCGCATTGCTTCGGGCCACGCATCCTGTGGCGACCCTTGCTGCTGCATTGGAGGAGGAGGAGGAGGATGGGTGAGCGCCGGGGAGGGGATGCGAGGACGGTGGTGGTGATGGAGCCATGTAGGGGACGAGCTACATTGTCATGTGTTGTGGTGGGCTGAGGTGGGGGGTCAGGGCTTCAGTTAGTAAAGCAAGAGAGAGACTGACCTTGTTCTATTGATTAGTAAAAGAGAGAAATTGACTTCATGGAATCTCAGTCGCGTGGCTTTTTCTCATTTTTTGGGAGCAAACCTTGTGAACGGCAGCCCAGTGGGCTCGCTCAAGTCCGTCCATTATCGGAGCCCTGAGGGACGACACTCCCCGACACATTAGTGAGATCCGCGTTTAATGTTAATGAAGCAGAACAATAAATAATCAATCTTGAAAAAAGAGAAATGATAATGACAAATGAATGAATCTCAATGTCAATTACTAATGATAGAATTTCGGCTTTTGGACCCAGGCATGGAAAAAGATTTACGCACCTAACAAAAATCCACATTTATACTTGAATCGAGTCTTAATTTGACGGCTTTATGGATTAAAGGCAAACTGGATCATCAAAAAATTTACAAACGAAATGAAGTTGGATGATGTATAGTATCTGAATTTTTGCTCCTAAAAGTCTACTTTGCATTTTAAGATATTTGGGAATGAATTTGTCGACGTCGTCATAATCAGACCCCTGACACAAATTATTTATACTCATATTCTCGCCTTCGTATTTCTTATTATATTTTCTCAAATTTAGGCGTTGAAGTTTTTGGATCATTGATCATACATCAAGAACAAGAGTCGACGAGAATGTCAGGCTTACCTAAGCCTTGAGGGCCCAAACGACTCAGCCAATAGTATACAAAGTTTGCGGTTCAGCCATGGCGGAGCACAGGGATGATCATGTGAGCCTTCCTCTTGTGATGGTGTGGCCAAGGATGGCATGGGTACATGAAGACATGCCACAGACCCATGCCACAGATCACTCTCTTTCCTTTCCTTAGTCACAATTTGAATTACATTAAAAAAGGAAATCTTTAGATACCATCTAATCATTTTACTAATTTTACTTTTTTCTGCCATTTCTTTTCACACGTAACTCAGTGCTCTTTCGCTACTAATTTAAAAAAAAAGAGGACTTTGTTCGACATTAACATGCAAGGTTTGTCATAAATAGACAGCGTAGATGCCCAATTTCGAGGAATGGGTATCTGGTATACTTGGAACCCGGGTTTGGAAGAGCAAATTTAATTTGAGCCTCGCAAATTTGAGAACTCAGTAAGCTTTTCTACGCCAGAGCTCTCGTCTTTTCGGGGGTTGCTAGAGTTATTGGTGCTTTTTTTGGACCGGGGGGGGGGGGGGGGGTAGGTTTTGGCAATCCCCTTCCAATATCGAATTGAGCGGACTGATATACTTTCAGAATCGAGAGCAAAAGTATCGGTTTACGAAAAATTCGAATCAGGAACCTACCTGTCTTGTTTTGGAGACGACTCGAAATAGAGCTACTGACCCTATTCCGACCTAGTCAGGTGGGAATGGACATGGTGCTCGCCGCTAATGTGTGCATGTATTATTTGACTCTTATGCGTAAATTAATATATTTTCTTAATCAAATTGCAGTCCAGTAATTTTGTGTCAACTTTCTATGAGGAAAAGGGACTAAGGCCCAATATAAAGTCCTAAGCATGGGTAAGACGATGCTCACGTAAGGCCGTTTCAATTTATTCTGAAAATTTCAAATGTACATCTCCGTAGGAGTGAGCAACCAGGCTAGTTCCATTCAAGAATCTGCGCGAACCGGCCTTACCCAGCCGATTCAATACCAGTTCAAAAGGGGACCGGTCGAGTTTCTAATTTCAAAATAAGGAGTTGGCCTAAATTGGTTCGGTTTGAACTGACTGATTCTACCAAGAACCTAGAGCCTACAAAGCCAGTTCTAGGATAGAACATGGAAGCTACAAGACCGATTTAAAGGTAGAACTTGGAAACAAGCCGGTTGATGCCTAACCTAAGTATGATATTTAACTCTTTAATAAAAATTGCAGAAATCAAATATGTTGGACATATTATCTCCAAGCAAAAAGAATTACATTTATGTCTGACACCATGATCATGGCCAATTTCAAGATTCTAAGGTCAATAGGGTCAAATTCTGATTCCGGAAACTAGAAATTGATCATGACATGCTAGGTTTCAAGTTCTAGAACTTATCCACCGTAGAATCGATCAACCTTACTTCTTCTTTGCTTGATGTCGGACGGAAGTGATTTATGTGTCGTGGAAAGCTCTTGGTGTCTAGATTTTCAAGATGCATTGAATTATACTTATCAGTTATTAATTTTTTAAGTTGAATTGAGTGTTAATTTGATGACTACATATTAAACTCAAGTCAATCATCAAAAAATATATATAAAAGAAAAAGTAAAGTTAGAAAACTTTTAGTATTGTTTACATCTGTATCTTTGGCCCCAAAGGTCTCCTTTGCATTTTACAAAGTCAATGAATGAATTCGTCCTTATCGTTGAAATTCGACCCTTAACCCTAAAACACTCGTTCTTGTCTTCCCACTCTTTGCACTTTTGATTGCATTGTCTCATATTAGCAATTAGTGTCATGACCCCAACTCCATTTTCAGGGTCATGAGCGATGGGGATTATTTTTGCGATGTCCCAGGCATATTGTCGTCACATTCTTTTTATCTTTTCATTAAGCATATGTGGAAGCATTACAAACAACACCTAGATAACAATAAGCAGCCAGGAAAACAACCACTTGCAAATATATAATTATATTAGTTACATTTACAGGCCCATTGTCACGGCCATTATATTTACAACCACTATATTTTCTACACTTCAAAGATTGGGTAAACCTTAGCTCCTCTAGCAAGACTACAACTCCAGCACTAGTGGAAGACCTCAATGCTTACAATTCTGAAAAACAACGGGGTGAGTCATAGACTCAGCAAGTAAAATCCACTAATTTCTGGGTAGGAGAATGTCTCGCCTATCAACAAGCATATAACTCATCCAAGACATTAGTCGATGGTAGATCAATAGTGTGAGGGACTCATGCACACGAGGTTCATTTATTAACAGCCGAAATCCATCGACTCTTCTGGAATCTTCCGGGCATCCGAAATCCATTGGGTAACGTCCCTTAATCCAAGGGTGACTATTAGAATTATTACAACATCATGTCCCGTCCCTTTGACAAGGCATTCCATTGGCGTGAGGGCATCTCGTTCTTATTAATGAGGCATCTCGTTGGTGTGGGGGCATCCCATTGACGAGGGGGCATCGTTGTCGAATCCATCGATTGACAGCATAAATTAGTCCATCATATGTCAATGCATCAAGCATTACAATCAGGTTCTTATCTTCGCTTTTAATTTGAGGGCCCGAAGGCGTGTCATGCATAAGTGTGTAAAAGGACTTATTGAAATTGAGACGTTAAACATGCTGAGCACGAATCAAGAATCGCGACTTGATCCGACACGTTTGAGCATTGATCTAGTACCCAATTTGGCTCAGGAATGATATACCTCGATATCGCATCAAGACCATGATAGGACCGGCCTGTCATGACATGTTCACCGACCTAGTACCAGACTTGGCTCGGGAACGATATGCCTCGATACCACACCGAGATCATGAAAGGACTGGCCCGTCGTGACATGTTCACCGACCTAGTACTAAAGTTGGCTCAAGAACGATATGCTTTAATATTGCACCAAGACTAAGAAATGACCAATCCGTCGTGATCCCACGTACGTCAAGGCCGACAAAGCCCTTTTTTCAAAGCTTGGAGCGTGAACTAAAACATGCACTTGTGAAAATGGTTTGAAATAGTTTTACGAGGAAATAGCAAGCTTCCACAAAACACTTTTAAAGTAGGTTTGTATCAAAGCAAAAACCAAAACATATCAAATAAACACACAAACGAGCTTCTTCCAAGAAACTCAAGCCAAAGCACGAGCCAAAGCTCATCAAACAAGGATCAAACTCAATCAAGGAACAAGGTCTTAACTGATCCAAGCAAATACAACCGAACTTCAAGCAACAACAAGTCAATCATCTTCAGTCAAGGACTCGTCACAAGCTCAGAATAGCGTAACACAACGTCTTAACCAAATATTAATAAGTTCTACTTACAACACTTCAAGGAATGGCCTAGGTGATTGAGCCATGTGCAAGCGAGCAAACGGACAAGAGGGGCGTGGTCACGAGAAAGAGGGAGAGGGCGGCGGTGAGGGTGAGGTCAAGAGAGTGAAGAAGGAAGATTAGGTGGTATTTAAATGAGGGGAGGGAATGCCTCTATTTATAGGCAAACCCCTCATGATGATATTTCCAAATGGACCAATCATTTTTATGTAGGTAGACAATCTAGGTTGAGAAGGTGGCAAGATAAAGAGATGGGTAGCAAGTCTAGTTCCTAGGGGCAACACTTGCTCATCTTTCCATTGGTCCATCTATTTGCTTACTCTCCAAAGCTCAATCTAGGCTCATTATTGCCTATGGTGCCTAAGGCACACATAAGCACCTTTAGTGCCTAATGTTTTTATTCTAATTGGTTGGTTTTTGCCTTGTTCATCAAGGCTGTAATCTAGGGCCATTATATCCTAAGATTTATCTAAGATTCGGTCATCAAGAAACTTGGACTTTGGACAACTTGTTTTCCAAGTAACAACATGAGCATGTGACTCATTAAGCTCATTAATTAGCTAACTTCCAAAAGCATTTAATACATTCTTATCTTTAACCCAAGAAGACTCTAGATTGGCTCCTTTCTTAAGTTAGGCGTGCAGCCTCCTTCCCTTTCAAGTTGGGCATGTGGTTCTCCCATTCCAAGGCAAAAATAGTTTTGAATAACTTTCGAAATAAGTACCATTACCTTATCAAATGGTTTCAAAAAATTATAAAATGATAATATGTTGTAGAGAAGAATTTAGAAAACATTTTTCATGAAGGAATCTAAGCCAAATTCGTTTTGTGGGAAGAGCAACAAATCATTGAACACAACCTAAAAAATTGTCCGTTGAGTAGATTCATTGGTCAGAGAGAGAGAGACTCATTTCGAAATTCAAATCTTCACAAAAATTTGAAATTTTAATATGTTGTAAATATGGTTGTCATTTAAAAATTTTATGAATTAAGCATATCCAAATTCGAAAGGGAAGATTTTATAAAAATTCGAGAAAGTAACTTAATTATTGTTTTCACCATACTTGATAAGTTCTATATGGTAATTGATTGGGCCTTTGTCTTAACCATTTCTTCTTAAAAAAAATATGAAATTTAAGTATGTTGTAACTTAAGATGTTTTGAACAACTTTCATGAAGTAAACTTATCCAAATTCAAAACACAAAAAGCTATATAAAATTGAAAATCAGCAAAGGTCTAGAAATTTTGAAAAACTCGAAAGTCAAAACCTATGAAATCCTAGGTGGCAAGTCTATGGAGGAGAAGTAGTTCCCTACTTGGCTTCCAAGATTACTTGTTATCATTCCCTTAGGTCATGAGTTAATTAATTATTTGGGACACCTAAACCTCTATACTCATTACTCTCATTTAATGCATTTGACTCTTGTTCTTCGAGAAGATTAGCCTATCTAGCTTGGCCTATGGGTCTTCTTAATAGGCTTATGACTTACCCTCTCTTAATGTATAACCATCCAAAATTTCATGATTACATCTCCAAGGGTAAGACTAATTGTGTCAAGTTTCCTACTTAGTTATCAAGCCTTAATTAACTACCTTCCAAGAGCATTAAATGCACTAAGGGAAATATCTAAGTTTGAAGGTCATCTCATTGGGTAGGAATTAATCAAGTTTGACTGTGACCGACTACCTTAGTTGGCTCAAAATTCGTGCTTAAGCCATGATCGGACGAAGTCGGACACAACCTGACATAACCAGCGAAACTGAGTTCGGACTCCTCATTTACCGTGTAAAGGGCTTGAAGTTGTGGATGTTACAATTAGGCTACGTGCCGTAGTTTTAGAAAGGATGTCTACAAGATTGTTTGTGCAGTTGAATTCGTCATTTCATTCCTGGGCCCTAGTCAAGCTTAGCTAATAGCCATTGGACCAAGGCAAGGCAAGGCCTACCTTAGTCTTGAAGACCCAAACAACTCAGCCAAGTAGGCTCCCCACAGCTTGAAGCTCGGCCATGGCCGAACCGGAGGGATGCTCATGTGATGGTGGTGGTAGTGGCACCTGGAGTGGCATTAGAAATTTCAAGAGATGGAAAGTAATCGATAGGGGAATTGGTGGGCTGATTTCATGAAACTAAGAAGGAAAGACAAAGTACGATTTTCATAATTCCTCATTACAGGACACGATCACATACATTCACATACACGCACACCCCTGACCCAATCGTGTGTATGAGAGAGAGAGAGAGAGAGAGAGAGAGAGAGAGGCCACGAGAGGGGGAGAGGAAAAAAGTGCAGATGGATAAAATGCGAGAGCGAACATCGCATTTTATGTGGGATGTAAGCTAAGGATACTCAGAGAAGTTGATTAGCAAAGAGCCCAAGACTACGCGTCATGAAACCGTAGGAATCTTAAGAAGCTGGCGCACTGCTTTACAATTCAGAGAAAACAGATAAAATGCGAGAGCGAACATCGCATTTTATGTGGGATTTAAGCTAAGGATACTCAGAGAAGTTGATTAGCAAAGAGCCCAAGACTACGCGTCATGAAACCGTAGGAATCTTAAGAAGCTGGCGCACTGCTTTACAATTCAGCGAAAACAGAGCTGTCCAACCTTTGCAGAGGCCTACACTGTGTCACAGGAGACTTCTAGAAACCTTCAGTCCATTCTGCTACTACTTATAGCATTGTGATTTGTTCCCTCTCGCTCAAACTTACATTCGTTAACTATTGATAACGCGTAGCAAAAGGTGATACCTTCATTTGAAAAGATCGCCAAGAGGAAGTTTAAATCCACTGTCAACATATCCAGTTGGACCAAGTTTCCATAAGTTTACCTTCATTCGGAGAGATCGCCAAGAGGGGATTCAAGTCTGAGTCTGTTACCATATTCAATTGGACCAAGTTTTCGTAAGAAACTCGAGTCAATAAGTTATAACACAATTATGATATATTAACTGCTTGATACTATATAAATTCTCTGATGTTGAATTTTTCTAACATAACTTAAGCATATATCCTAACAATATCTACTTCATGTGTGAGCTCTAGAATTATATTATCTCTTTCGTAATTCAAGTATCCTTCTACATCAACTTATTTAAACTTAAATTTCCTAACACCCAACTTCATCCTTGATCTCTTTCTTCGAACCGAACCATGAAAGTTTGCCATCGAGCTGAAGTTGCTACACCACGACACTTACCTATCTAGAAACTCACATTGGTTACTAAATTCATTCCTTGATATATTCACCAAACACCAATATAAGATTGGGAGTGGACTACAATTTAATCATCGGCTTTCATACTAGATGTGAGGATTCAATGCACAAACACAACGAAATAGAAAGTAAAGGCCAGATAGAGAAATCGATCTACAAAATTTATCTTAATTCACACTTAAACTGGGTTACATCTGATATAAAATTTTATTATAATTAGCACATCAAACCACTCTGTACAACCCTCAATTACAAGAAAATTTTTATATATACCCAATAACTATTCATGAGCCTAAACTTATTTTATCAATAAAACATGGGCTCAAACTATAAAAACCCTCTAACAATTCGAACTCAAAGGTGCTACTCCGCTAGGGGGCCACTCGAACCTTTGCTATAGTAGGAACTCCATGTCTTTTTGTTTATGAGGAATTTGAATCACACCTCAACAAGAACATCGAGATTCAATCTAAAGTTTGATTTGCCATCTATATAATTTTTGACATATCCACGATTTTGCTTTGTTGTTTACCTAAAATTTTCAACTAAAGCTATTTTTCTTAGAAAGAAATACATCATAATTGTTAAACTTGGCATCAGTGAATACATAACTACCAAAACTCCCAAATATATATTTGAGTGCCAATTCCAATGAGAGTTGCTGGAAATATGACGTAACAATAATTTATTAATAAAACTATTTATGTGGCTTGCTAGAATGTCCACTTAGCAATTCTTGTCCCAAAATGACGTCGTTTTGCCATTTGATTTTTAATATAAATATTAATTAAATTAAATTAAAAAGGCTGAATTTCAAAAAAAAAAAAAAAAAAAAAAGAAAGGGAAATCAGCTAGGACCTCCACAGCTCTCACCGCCGCTGCCTCACCATTGTTGGAAAGGGCTGGCGATTGTGGGTTGAGATTGGCTAGAGTCACCGAGCCATGGCCAGTGGTTGGGGGCCCTAGCCGACTGTAGGTGAAGGCTGCGACTCCTCACCCCAGATCTAGGCAAGGGCGTGCAGGCCCTTGCTTGTAGTCAGCCAGGTTAGTGGCACATAGCCAACTGTCACCCCATTGTCATCGGCCCTTTCCGGTGATGGTCGGGCGACAACAGCAAGCGCCATGGAGGTCCTCACTAATTTCCCTTCTAAAAAAATTATTTTTTAAATTCAATTTATTCAATATTTATATTAAAAATCAAATTTAGATCAAAATGACATAGTTGTGGGCTTATCTAGCCACGTCAATGCTACGTGGATAATTTTTTTTTTAAGAAATGCTACATCATTTATAATTCTTGCCAAAAAAAATACCATGCTAGTTGTTTGGCCGACAATTCTTGTTGTTGATACTTAAGTATTTATTTCTTTTTCAATTTTGATACTTAAGTATACCTTTTTGATACTTAAGTATACCTTTTAGCAGTTTTGGCACTTGGGTTGTCACGCCCCGATCCTCCGAGCACGTGCCCATCCCTCCTCGGTCGATTAAATGCAACGTCCCGGGATATGTCGCCAGCCCATTCATTTTAATGCACATGCGGAAGCAAATAAATAAATCCCTAGACAACAATTAGATGGGATAGAAAAGTAGGGCCACAATTTTTCAAATCAAAACAAACCTTTTATAAACAAACAGGTTTATTTACAAGACCAGGCTGTTTACAAAAATGTCGGCTCATCCAAAAGGGAACTGTCCTATGACTAACTAGTCAGACAAGATCGCCGATTCTTCAAGACCTTCTAAACTTCGAGCCTCGGGTCCTCCACCGCTGTCAACTAGGGACCTGAAAATGGTATCTCACAACGAGGTGAGACTATGTCTCAGAAAGTTCAACTCCCTAAGACCTGATTAGGAAGGAAATATGCCCTAAGGGCTGCCTAAACACAACACGAGTCAGAGGACGCAAGTCAATACAATAAGCAATTCATCAAATCACATCATCACATCAAATCAAGAATTCAGATCGAATCATCGATCAATCGACTCAGTCGATTACATGTCAATGAGACCTTTCTCCAGTCATCTCACTTACTCAACCCCAACACTAAATTACGGCTTAGCGAACATGGTCTACTAAATATTGGCGGTAATGCTAAATTACGGCTCAGCGGGCACAATCTAGATTAGGTGGTAATGCTGAATTACGATTTAGCGAGCACAACCGATTCCAAATTCGGTGGTAGATTATGGTCTAGTGGACACAACCATACTTTGGTGGTAATGCTGAATTATGGCTCAGCGAGCACAACCTAGATTAGGTGGTAATGCTGAATTATGGCTCAGCGAGCACAATCGATTCCAAATTCGGTAGTATTTTTTATCTAACCAACATCATCACACGATTATTCACCTACGTCCAACAACATTACACTTCTCACTTTGATTCCTCAATTACCAAGACCTCTTAGCCTATTTCCCTCATTTTAAGGGTACCCAATAAAAATTATCGTGCGTGGATACACAGTCGGCCTTAACCAAAATATAATAATTTCACTTTGATCCTCCCACTTCTTTCAACAGTCCAAAAATAGATTTTTGACGCTATAGACCGACGCCTAGTAATTTTCCAATTAATTACCAAAATTATTTAATTTAGGAATAAAATCCTAAAATACAATTCATGCACAATTGGCACAAATTTGTGATCAAATAAATAAATGGGTTGCACCACTGCAATCAGCATAAATTTCTGATAACCGACTATCCCGGTCTAATTTTTAAAAGATAAATAACTAATTAAATAATTACAGAAAATATTACATAAATGCCAATAAATCCAACTTAGGCCCGTAATGCCTAATTGGATATCGAAACGGACCTGCAAAATTTCTGAGTCACTCTAGATAAATACTAGAGCTTGTTTAGGCCCTAATTGCACTAACTATCCACCTAACATGTATTGGAAATTAATTAAATTCATTAATCTAATCTAACTATCCATCTAATCCATATTTAACCTAAACTAAAAAATCCTTAAGCATCGTTAACCTACTAAGTGAGGATTAGTGAGTTAAACTCACTTGTTTAGCGATCTGGCGAGTCCACGGAGACAGTGACGCGAAGGCGAGTGACAATCCTCCTAGCGGCGACACCAAGCGAGGCCGGGAAGGGCTCGAAAATGGGCCACGAAGTCTGAAAACCCTTGCTGGTTTTGCTTCTGTTCTGGGCTGAACTTCAGAGAAGAAACCAACAGCTTCAATGGCGAAAACGGGCTAATCGGAGCTCCGGTGAGCGGGTGGTTGGCAACCGGAGGCTCCCAACGGTCTAAGGGAACCTGTTGGTGGTTGGGATGGGCAAAGGAAGGGTCACATTGAGAGAAAAATGAAGAAAAACGCGAAACAGGCAGCCCAGCGGGCAGATCGACGGACTGGTGACCGGCGGCCGAACGGGACGGCCGGCTGCTCCGTTCGGGGCAAGGCCGGGCTCTTTGGAACGGTCTGGATGTCTTGGTCACGGTGGTGGGTGGAGCGTTGACTTATTCTCACAGGAAGACAACTTTTAACTTGAGTTTTCACCGAAAAGTCAGTTGGAGCAGAAACTGAAATAAGGAGAAAACATGGGGAAAAATGGGTCCGGCGGGCATGCGACGGTGGAGGGGGGAACAAGATTGGGTTGAAGGGGGGCCACCAAGCCTCATCCTCATCTTGTTGTCCCCCTTGGCTATCCTCATCAACCCAGCTGGCTTTCTAGCACATTTCCAACCCCAAAGTGCCCCTTCTAGAAGTCTTGGAGAGGTCCACAAGTTGGGTCCATGGGGTGTTACGAATTTCACATTAATTTCCCTCAATTTGGACTTGAATCCTTCTTGAAACAACTTAAATCGGCTCCCATAAATGCCATTATCAAGTCAACGATCAAATTGGTATTTTTTCTCGCCAATTGATCCTACTTGTTTCCCAATTGCGTGATAAAAACCGGTCCTCTGAATTTTCTGGACAAGAATGACCCTACCTCGACTTTTTCCCAAAAAGTCTCAGTTTGTAGAAAAATCTTCGAAGACTGAGTCGATGTTCTTAAAATGATTTGTGACATGACATAATTTTCAATTTCTGAAATCGGATTCAAATTCGCAATTAATTTCGATCTAGCGTGATTTTAGCGTGACTTCGGCGACTCGATAGCTTTCAGGAATTTTTAGTGCAAATGACCCGTGGTCGATTTTCTTCGAGCCACAATGAACCCCTTCAACACATTGGCAACTCTCAGTGGTCGTGAAAATCTCGAGGTTTCAAATACAGACACAGGACACCAAAACAACAGAAAAATCAGTCTAGTGCCAATCGACAATAATTTTGCAATTTAGTGGAATCACTCACGTTTAACCACATATCTCAGTCGAATTGGCCTATCTTTGATATCCAATCGATCTTATTGTGCCATAATGATCTTGGTAGATGAACACGGTCGAGGAGTCGGTTCCTGGTCGAATTCTCAAGTCTATTACATTAAAATCTCTTAATGGCTTCCCTAGACCGTCTAGTTATCTCGTGAGTGGCCATCTTAGAAAAAAGCGCTATAGTCGCGTCGATGAAAAGCCCAACTTATCCAATCGAAATCAGAACCTGAAAATCAGGATGTCACATGGGTGTCCGCACCTCATTTTCTTTTTCTTTTTTTATTATTAGAGACTATTTGTTTTATAGAGATGAATACACGAAAGAGAGAAAATAGATTTGTACATCTCCCACAATCCCTCCAAACCCCTCCTACCAAACCAGGAAATTTGAGGCCATAATCCCTCCAAATTCCATGATCTCAAGCCCTCCTATCAACAAGAAGTTCCTTTATATAATCGTTTCCTCTTCATCCCTAATTCCTAATTTAGAATTTGATATTTCAGCAATCCTATATGGCATTATCAGCACTGACATTGACAATTTTATATTTTTCTTAAATCTTTATGAATTTTTCCTCTTATTCTTTTTTTCCTTTTTTTCCCTTGCGTTTCCTTTTCACTTAAGCAAGGGTCCCTATAGTATGATCAGGTAAGGGCCGCCCTCACGGAATTTTGCGAGGGCTCAACCTTTGCGGCTTGTGCGAGGGTCACCCTTGTGAAATCAAGTGAGGATCACCCTCATATATGTCGCGATGACAACCCTCACTTGTGGCTGATTGCTGGCCATGGCTGCCCAGAGACAAAAAAGAAAAGGAAAAGGAAAAAGGAAGGAAAAATTCAGGATTTGAAAAAAAAAAAATTGTCCACATCAAAATCAACTTCGTCACGTGGGATGGCCAACGGCCGACCGACGTTCACGTTAGCAAATCCTGGACAAAATCAGCTAAAAAAGTACTAAATTAACAAATTATTGAAATTTTTTAAAAGTGATTTGACATAATTGAAAGGTTTTAATTGAATTTGTCATGGTACAATATGTTTTTGATTTTTTGGACAATTATTCCGAAATTGTTATGTGAATATGTTTTTTATTTACCTAATGATAAAATTACTAAATCTTGAAGACAAGCAATGCCAAAAGTCATTTTATGTAATGCGCATGAAATTTTTTTATGATCTTTCTTTTATGATTAGACATAAAATCTAAATGATTAAAAGTCTAATGTCCTGCAAAGACAGAAATATTGAACAAAAGTTAATGCAAAGAAACGAAACTCCGCAAAGTGTGAACCTCACGACAACTCGATGTTTGCTAATTCAAGTGACATCCGCAAATTCTAACGAAGGAAAGTGTTAAGACCCTGGAGCAATACAAAGCCTGCTCATCAAAGAACAAACGAAAGGATCCAAATAAAGCGTCGTTACATCGAAAATCGAATCAAAGTGGCTCAAAATTATTTGTGAACGAGTTGACCTTTATATCGAACCTCCACATGCTCTGTCTTTTTACTCTAAAATTAAGGGATGAGTGCATTAAAAGTCTTAAAACCTATCATGAAAGTACAATTGAATTTTTAAATTTTCAAAAAGTACAACTAAGTGCTTAAATATATCAAAAAAGTGTAATTGAGTCATAAAACTGTCAAAAAATATATACAAGTTTTGAACTTATCAAATTGATTCAATTAAGTCTTCTATTGATTGGATTTTTTAAAAGGTTTAAGACTCGATTTAATTTTCATAATAAGTTTTATAACTTGATTGCATTATTTGAAAGTTTTAAAATTCAATTGCATTTTTATGACAAGTTTTAAAATTTTCAGTATACTTATCCCTAAAATTAAAGTACAATCTAATCAGGCCCCTGATGGACCACATAACAAATGTCTATAGATAGGTGAATCGAAGAACCATGGATTAACCAAGCCACTGGCCCGACTGAAAACGGGTCTGGTTAGTTGGAACAAAGCTAAATTGGCAGAGGCCGCCCTCTCTGCGGTGTGCAAGTTGTGGCCTCATGGAGGAGGGACGGTTTAGAAGTAGAAAAGACAGAAAAGTGATGGAAGGAAAGAAAACCTGCTCTAGCTGATTTGTCAATACCTCAAAGGAATGATTTAGGGCTTTAAATGACTCCAATCCACGTCCAAAATTACGTACTTATATAAAGACAAATAATTTTACAGTTATAAATGGAAAACCTCAGGACATTAGTTGACTAAGGCTTCGTATCCACATTTTATCCCTCAGAAAGAACCTTTCCTCTCACTGAACCCCCTTTCCATGCACTCCCTTCGCATCATACTAAGTCACCATTTCTCTTCCCCTGCTCCATCTGACAACACTTTTTGCCACTCCCAATCACAAAATCCAGGTTATACAGCACCAGAACCAACGCCGCCGAGCAAAGAAACACGAGAACCGGCCCGAAGATCCAGAGCAGAAGAGGGATCGCTGTGTAGAAAAGCCGGTTCCCCATGGTGTTGAGTATAAACCCTTTCTCCAGGAGCTCGGAGATGTACTGTGGAGTGACTATGGACGCCGTCTCGGGGTCCACTTGCTGCATCGGAGTGTTGATGAGAATGTTCACCTGGTTGATGAACCGAATGGAGAGGGAGTGGCAGAGGAAGGAGAAGAGAAGGATGGTGAGGAGGGTGACGTACTTCATGGCCATCATGAACTCACCGTGCCCACCATACACGGAGTCGTTCAGGGGCTTCTTCACGCTGTAGGTGCTGCTTATCACTGCTGCAAGGCCCGAGCAGAGGAGGATCGACGTGGTGGCCATCAGGGTCGACCCCATGATGGTGTTCCGGAGGGTTTGTACCGCCAAGATGTTCTTCTTGTCATTGTCCTAGAAATTCATCAGATATTAACCTTCAACTTGTTTCTTTCTTTTTCCCATTTTCACAATGGTACGGTAGAGAAATCCCAAAAATAAAATTGTCCATACAAGTCCTATATTTTGGGAAATTCAATAAATAGCTTCCTGTACTTGGGATTTGATAGTATTACACATTCCACCTAATATATGTCAAAATTCACGTACTATCAATTGGAGATTATCCAAGTCAGGGTAGAGGATAAAACCATGCGACGTTTTCCCTTGTGTGGACAGAATATGTGGAAACTTCTAGAACATGCATCATATTTGGTAGACATTCCCCGGTGGTTTCGTTTATTTGTCTAGTTATCTTGGCCAATCCCGCAAGCGGGAGTTGGAAGGTGGCTATTCCTATTCGAAGAATATTCTGAGCATATGATGTTTTCATTGGGGAGTTCATACAAAACAATCAAAACTATATTATCCTCGAAAACTCATTTAGAGTATGCTAATGTCTGCGCCTTTAAGTGTTTGCTTCCTATAGCTGAGAAGCGGTGCTATAGTAATGCTGCATTTTAATTGTGTTGTAATTCATTCGCTTAGTGACTCGTGGCTTCAAAGCTACGCTAAATTAAAATTAGGTGGTCGGACCTCTTTTTGGGAGTAGTTTTACTTCACAATTAGGTGGTAGAGGCCGACAATGAAGGAAGATGCAGGAGCAAGAGTATAGGAAAAAGGTTAGGTTGTCTTTTTGTGCATTTTTCTCTACAAGTTAGGGCACTTAGCCTTTTAGAAGGTAAATTTACCGAGGGAATGTCTACAATACATGGTTTTAATCCAATACAATTTGAAGGATTATTTGTAGATATATTGATCAGGGCTTAATAGAGGAACTTTATAAATTTCCAAAAAGTCGAAGATACTGATCAAGAAACTCACATACTCCTGTGAGGGCGCTGCGATTATGAAGATATTACTAATCACTTTATAAAAACTGCACTATCCCTTTTTCCATAATTATGATTATTGGGAAAGGATGCACGAAACGGGCTCTAACCATGTTTCAATTGTTAAATGTGTTTTGTTTCATACGGTGGTCCGACCGTATCATTTTATCAGTGACACGTCAGACCGAAGCATAGATTCACACCCTAATATATAAAGCAAAGCTAGGACGTGGAAACTCCGCATCGTCACGGGGCCATCACTTTAGCTTATGAGATCGTTTCATTATGCGTTGATGATTCTGAAACGCACTTCACTCACCGATCTGACTATACATTCTAAAACATTGGGCTGTGGATGATCACATGGAAAGCACTGACAAATATCAGATTTTATGCTCTGAAATGGCGGAGTACAACAACATCATGCCAGTAGCTGAAAAGTGCTTCCATAAGCAGGATAAAATCGTAGTTCTGCATATATCTCCAGAGTTCTCGAACTAGCTATTGTTGTCCTTCTCATTGATCAGACCTACTCATGATTTTTTTTTTTTTTTTTTTGTTTTTTGTTTTATACCTTTTCTATGCAAGAAGAAAATTAGGTACCACATATTTTGACGGAGACAGAAACTACAATGTTGGACAACGTTTCACCAAGCACTTGTTCGTGTCAACTTGAATGGTAGCATTAGATCAAGAACTCTATCCCTATCAGCATTTTTTCTCTTCCATTTTCAAACACTTGTAAAGTAGTAGCATCTGAAATCAATCGAAACCAAATGAACCCACCAAAACTAAGAGTTCTTCTATCGTTGAGTCTAGCATAAAAATGATGCTTATCTAAGGGTGCAACTGTTTCGCGAAAATGAATGATTTGAAAAACATTTTATTAAATTGATAATTCGTATCATTTATATAAATAAATGAACAAAAAATATTTTTATCGTTCACGAAAATGTCTAGACATACATATTGTCATTTACTAATTATTTCAAGTGATCACTAAAAAAGTATTTTTCCAAAAAATTCATTTTTCGTGAAACAAGTGGAGCATAAAATACTTTTGAAGTTGATGTATGGGAATATTCCCTCAATGGCATTTCATATACTTTCTAGAACCTTACTCTTAATAACAACATATGTGGATGGAAAACTGTTTCTCTAACTAAAAATAGACAGAATAAGAATTCCTCAACATCACTACTGACTGTCGCGTTGTGAAGTTTAGGTGGTTGATGAATCAAGAAAGATAATTTAGAAGAAGAAGAAGATCTGGGTGAGCTGTGTGGCAGTGGTAATAGGTAGTATGTGTGCGTAAAGTGTATACATGACGAAAAGAAGTGTTAGAGATGAAGTACCTTCATCATGGCGGAGACCCAGAAGCGTCGTCCCCTTGCGTTTGTGCCTATGATAGTGGTGAGCGGTTCGGTCCGGATCTTATGCCATAGCCAAGCGTGATAGCCCAAGCTTATCATAAACCCTAATGGCACGAGTATGGCGTCAAGATAACACTTTCTCCATTCCATCTCTCTCTCTCTCTCTCTCTCTCTCTCTCTCTCTCTGATAGTAATGTCGTCTGATGCGCGCGCGCACCACCTTTGGTCTTCCTTTCGCGCTCTCTTATAGGAATTTTCGAGTTGTGCGTATTGCATCATCAGCAAGCAGATATATATACAAATGAGAATGAACGTGGACTCGTTCCAATTCATAGTTCAGTGAACGAACAAAAGAGGCTGCAAGAAAGGAAAAGCAAAAAGTATTATATCCTTTTTATACCATACTAAATCTTAAACGAGCATGAGCCTAATATTTTCCTTGTGAGTTTTGTCCCATTTGGCCACTCACAATCTTTAATTTTAGCTTTTATGGGTCAGAATCCACTACCCATTTCTGCGTCCCTGTCTACTAGTACATACCACCAAGTATTTTTTTTACGGTACTTTGTTTAGGTGCTGTGATAATAATCTATAGGGAAAGTATTATTCTCCACTCGGAATCCGAAAGCTTGCAGAAAAAGGTATATACGAGAGAACAAATGCTCCTCGTGACATGAATAAGTGCGCTGAAATGCAGGAATAGATAAGAGGAATATCCGGGCATGTTAATTCCCCACTGATCTTATACAAGTTAATTCCGTGTCATCCTAAGTCACCATTTGTTCGAACCCCATTAAAAGTTAGGACCTTACTTCCCCACATTCACGGATCATTGTAAAATGTTTATCGTTTTTTATTAGCATAAATGGCGTTTCATAGACCTCAAGGTAGCCGGATCTCGCTGGACAGGTGGAGAGTATAACCACCATGGACTCGGATCTTTCAAAAATAAAACATGGAGTCACCATCAACCATTGAAATGAACTATGATGATTGGACATTTAGGTGCATGTGTAAAGGCATTGGTCATTTGGGAAAAACTAGAGAAATTGTGGTGCAGGTTTCAAATATACATGGAGAGGGGTTAGGGTCCCTATGATAACCTTTCGGTACCACAATTTTCAATTAAATCCTTTGAATTCAAATTTAAAAATAATTTCCTAAAATTATGGATACATATTTAACTTTTCAAGTGAAATTTTTCATCATTTTCCGCTCTGGCATGATTGCCTGTGCCGCGTGTATTTATGTTTTGAAAATATGTAATGAATTTCAAAAGTATGCATGAGTCCTAATTTGCGTCGTGTGTGTATGTGCATTTGACTAATGATGTGTTATTACGTATGAATGCTTAGTTTGGAAATTGACGCAGCCATGTTATCATTTGGCTTACTTATATAGGGATATTGTTGTTCTTTCGACCATGTATAATATTGGTTTTGAAAGCTAATAATATTGTTAAGGAAAATAACTATGTGTTTCAAAAAAGGATTATTATTAAATCATGACATTGAAGAATTAAAACAAATATGATGACGGCCCAGAGAAATCATAAATTATACTAGGTTTACTTTACGGGAACAGCAATTAGTGAAGACATATTTTCGTACATTTCAAGATAATTTCGACATAACAACAGCCTTTTTATCACGAAAAGCCTAATTTAAAGCCAGCAGAGTAACGACTATTTTATTTAATTTTATAACCTAATTCTTGTATTATGCCAATACTAATTCTATTTAAAGTGTCCTTACCCAAAAAAAAATTCTATTTAAAGTGTTTGGAATCCTTACTTGTCGATATGTTATTTACCTTGAATCTATGCCTTCTTGAGATCGCCTGAATCTCCTCAAGTATAAAATCAAGATGATTAGCTCCAAGAATTGAGATAATGTAGTTGAAAGTGATATAGGAGCAAATCTATTTATAGGGAAATTTTTTACACTAGGGCAACCCTTCGAATGCCAAATAATCCTTAGTGAGACTAAACCGGTCCTTTAAAAGGTCCAAATAGTTCTTCAAAAGACTAAATTAGTCATTTCAAATGTCTACGAGGACAAAAGAAATGGACCTGCAAAACGGGAACAACGATAAGGAGCCAGCAACACGAGAGAGCATTTTGCGGAAGGGACAACTGCATATGGCACGGTAATGCTCCGGCTGCGGCTGGGTATGGAACGGACGGACGGATATTATCATTTCGTCCCTCGTTTTCGACTTTAAGAACAACATGGCTAAATATTATTTATATAATATGAATTGCAGCACATAATATATGGGCGTGCAGGTTATTGAGACAAAATTTGGGGAGATAAACGTCAGCAATTGATAGTGAAAGTCTTTTCACATCGTTTTTTTTTTTTTTTTTTTTTCAAAACAAATTTCCTTCCCAAGAAGATGGTGGAAGTCTGACAAGGCCAAGAGCAAAGCAAACCTTGCCTGACGTTCATTTTTCTGGAAAGAGCCAAGACCTTCGACATTTCGAGAGCCTGGGAATTTCCCATTTCAATTTTTCCGCAGCGCTAACGCGACCTTCGAAAACGATCATCCTCCTAAGCTTTGATTTATTTGGAATTTCGGTTTAGCTGAGAAGCTTGAAGTTCACTTAGTTTCAAACGCCTCTCATCTGCAAAAACATAATGGACGAAACACTCATAGATGTATGCACTAATATAGTTTCATGATTCAGGGATCATATTTTATCAATGCACTTTTATTGTATTTGTAAAAGGGCAATATCTATCAGAAAGCCTAATCCGGAAGTTAAAGTTGATGGATGAAAGATGACTACGTGTATATAAAAAACATATAATTCATATAATCAAGCGATGTGTGATACTTTAATATCTTATTTCACGTCCACACAAAATAAACTAGTTGCACTGTCAAGGGATTTCTAGCTCAAGAACTAGAGGTCGGTTGTTCAACTCCCATCAACTAAGTCAAATTGCTCTGGGTTAGGATGTTTGCACAAGTTAAAAACTTAAAATTAATCGATTTGTAAGGCTTGTGGGTTTTCCATGTGCTTTCAGACAACCTTGCCTCAACGTTCGTGCCCCTGAATTATTAAAATAGTAATAATAATAAGAATTGATATCACGATAAACCCTAAATTGGTATACTTGTGACAAATTTAACATTTAGGTTTTACCCTTTATTTGTTATAGGTGTACCAATTTTGCAGTTTTTCATATAATTAATTCAATCTAATGAAAATTAGTGGAGGGTAAATTTGCCACAAATGTATCAGTTTGGAATAAATTTGCCACAAATGTACCGGTTTGGATTTTTTTGTAAACAAAAAATTAGTTTGGAGTACATTGTCACATGTCTACTAATTTAGGGCTTCTTATGAAATTAGTTCAAAAAAACAAGGCGTACACCTATATTATTGAGCAATCTAGAATAATTGAGGAGGAGTGACAACAAACGGTTTCTAGAAAGGAAATTTTATCCATGTTCCTATAATTTGATTAGTGGAAGATGAATCTGATTCTATTGCCAAACACATGATCTCCTGTCTGCTGGCAAATTCCAATTTTCCATCTGAGGATAAGATTAGGAAGGTTGTGATCATGGTCCATAGTGCACTGTCGACAAAAATTAATTTAGGCCATTGTAATTTAAATCCGCAGATATTCAAAATATAGTCAACTCAAGGTGCAAATGCAATGACTATACGCTAACGACTGATCCGAAAAAGAGTCTAAGAAATTCAACATTTGATCCTACGATCTGGCCAAAAAGGCATCGAAATTGTATCTAGAAAACTTTTATATAAAAATAGTTCAAAGTTAAATTAGTCTCCAGCTTAGACAAGTTGACCTTTTACTTCCTTTAAATCAAGTGACGTTGACGTGACGAAAAGTATGAGGTTGCAAAATCATACTTTAGCAGCTAGAAACTTTAAAATTGCACAGTACAACGACCATCATTTAGTCCATTGCACAGTAGGGAATAATTGTTTCGATGTTCATTCATGCCAAACTGCTGAAAAGAAGAGCAAGACGTCCAACAAAAAAAGAAAAAAAAAACGATCTGTATCGGTAATAGGAAAGAAAGGAACTTCATAAAAGTCAAAACAGGAATAAATACATATGTCTAGATATTTTATTCTATGGATAAAGGATCCAATAGATAGAAAAAGCACCGTAAAGATTAATTAGTGAGGTTCTAGGCCGATATAATAAGAACTGCTTACTTACTTATGTCATAATAGAAGAAAAAGGTTAGGAATCCATTTACGTAATAAAGTCAATCCCCTAATGTATTGAGCAGCGATGTAGTATCAGATTCCAAAAACAGTAAGTCATTTCTTTATTAGGCAGAAAACACTTATGCTATTCTTATCATAGTGTTTGAGATGGGTGAGACTTTCTCATTGATTTTAGGTTTTGCTTTTGTATAAGTCTTTCATATCAAGGATTTTTTTTGTTTTTTGTTTACTTAAGATTCAGATCCTCTCTATTTGAGAGGTAAAATAACATCTTCAGCAATTCCTTGAAAAATCACATATCACAAATTGTAAATACGTTGCCAGAATCCACGTGGGCCAAACGCCTACAGGAGCACAAGGTGGTGACCATGATGGTATGGCAATTTAACCCACCAGGTATCTAGTCCTATATTTACCGTCAGTGCTTTGTTTCGATGCCATTTATAACTATATTGTCGAGAGTCGTTTCCTTGGGTCACTATTGGCCGTCGGCCGGGAGTTCCGCACTGTAGCATTGTTTAAAATAAGTTCAGGACATGACTCGCACAGTTCAAATAACACACTTTGGTTGATGCACTTCTCCAATACTCTTTGTAAGGATCCAATTCGATTCATGTAATTAGCTAAGCCCTCGGAAAGGCATAATCGTAGCAATGATTATTTAGGTTGGATCTCACTTGCAAATCACTTTAAAAAGTATAGTGAGCCATATTCAAACATTCGACGAATTAAATTTTCACACACCGCATTATAGATTAAATGTTAATCCATTGTTTGTTCACCGCTATTATTGTCAAAACGATTTGCTCCCTTATAAAGTTAAAGGAGGAAGTAGAAAGAAAGAGAAGTTGAACATGTCCAACTTCATCATTGCTTGTCATGAGTCGGCATTCTCTTGTGGTTGGCATCATTCTCTCGTGTATAGCCATGCAATAAAAAGTGGGATGCAATGAAGTCCATGGAAGCTGGTGTGGTAAAGCAAAAGTTTTGCAGAGTCATCCTTCAATTGGGCAACCTTGGAGTCTCTGGGTTCGTTTCCTTTACGGACCCATCATGCATCCCTACTTTCATTTTAAAAAAAAATGATATATATAGTCAACATCATGGACTCAGTATGCTAGTGGGATTTGGGTGTGACCAATACCTAGTAGTGCTCCATTACGTGGTTGCACCGTTGGAATCTCATTTTATCGGCTTTGTTAGAAACCACTACGGTTGTGTAGTGCCTCAATTTACCTAACAAGGAGCGACATGTCCTGGGTAGTGGTCGGCTCTCTATGGAGGATCATGACGAAAAAGAATAAGTTTTTACTAAAAAGAATTGCTCAATAACCTATTTCGAGCCCTACGTTGTCTCTTATCTGCTCACACATCTCGAGGACCTTCACAAAAGGTAGCATCTCTCCCATTTATAAAACATCCAAGACCCGTTTGTCCGGCAAGAGTTCAGCCGGTAACGGACCCAGATTGGGCTTGGACTTTGCTTCTCCTCAACGCTCCCCACGAATTAAGGTTTGGAGTTTCCACTACGTCTATCCAGAACCTAGTATTCTAGAGGTGTGGCACAGTCAAAATAGATTTATGACATTTAAATTGAGCTTTATAGGGGATTGACATATACGCAGTAGAAGCCAGTCGACCTGAACAACATAGAGATCATCTATGTTAGTCAAACAGGATGAGATTCCTAGCATTGGATAATTATGATTGATTAGTTATACCGCATCAACTATCGGATGAACGCGTATCCGTTCATATAATATATTTTCTTGAGTGTAAGCATTGCATGTCAACAACATGGGCCAATATGGAGCCCATTGAAAGTAGGTTAAACGTCAAGCTTCCCCTAATAACGATCTCCTTGGCAAGTGGGCCCCCCTTCCATGGGCCTGCTTTTGTGACATTAATTGGACTAAATCGATGCCCAAGCCTCCCCTCCCCCACCAATCAGCTCAGAAGCCTAGGCACGTGACCTAGCCCTTGCTTTCCTCTTTTTAGAGCCATGGCATTAATTGTCTTTGCTCCTATTTAAGAAAAAAAATAATTTAAAACTAGGGATTATTTTGTAAAACTAGCTGAATTTTTTAAGGCTCACGCTATTCCACCCTCTTATTGGCCCTTCACACCCCCTGTCACATTAAATTGATTGGATTATTCAGGTTCCACTCTTAATTTAAGATTACTTATTACCTTTTTTCTTTCTTTTCTTTTGTTTCAATTTTACTAAAAGATAAAACTATCCACGTCCCTTTTAAACCACTTTTTTTTTTGCCCTTGCCACTTCTTCCACACTTATTACATCACGGCATTTCCTTCATGTATGTCTTCTTTTGACGTGTCTCCATTGTTGTAAATTGAGCAAGCACTAATTATATATCGGAGTAACGAAATGTTAGCTCTCTTCGCAAATTGTTACTTTATTTCCCTACATTATCCTCCTATCATAAATTTCAACTTCGATATTGTGATTGATGTATGCATTATACAAAATTTACTTATTTTTCATTGCACTGGTTTTTGTAATGCATGTAGAAGACAATATTGTTTCTTGCTTAAATGTTTCTATTGATGATGAAACTGCAGAAGGAGAACATCAATCAATTATGTTTACAAATTTATTTCAAACTTCACCAAGTAAATTTTTAAGGCAAGAGGATCTTTTGAGTATTGTATGGACGCTTGTTTTTGTTCAAGGTTATGTTGTCTCTATAAAAAGGTCAAATAGAGACAAATATGTTCTTTTTTGTTGTGATAGGAGAGGTAGTTATCATGACCGACATAATATTTCTATTGCAAATTAGAGAAGAAAGACCGGATCTCATTAAATTGACTATCCTCTTGAAGTTTGTTGCTATAAATAGAAAAATGTATTAGGGTCATTCCAAATACCTAATGCATTACACATTAATTAATTAAAAATTTGACAAGTAGATTCATTGAATAAAATGACAATTAAGCAGTTAAAAATACACCATCTATAACATAATGACGCATACTAAAGTTATAATTAAACAAAATGCATACTAAAATTGGTTTATGGTTCTTTTCACACTTAACTGTGCTTAGGCAATTTTTCAATAATAGTTTCCTTGTGCAAAAAAAAAAAAAAAAAAGATTTATACAACTCGTTAAAAAAGTAATTAGATTTTTTTGTCAAATAATTATTAGCTATATACCAAATTATTTTTTGTGGAAAAATAAAAAAGAAGAAAAAAGGCAAACAATAATTTTAAATCAATAATAGGCCCCACATTTTAATATATGTTATATGAGTTATGTATGGGTAATTTCGTCTCTACAAAAATTGAAACAAAAGAAAAGGATGAAAAAGGTAAGAAATCATATTAAATCAAGAATGAGACCTAGAAAAGATAATGTATTTAATTCAACATAAAGGGGGTGTTAGAAGCCAATAAGGAGGTGGAAATAGCGTGAACCTTTTATAAGTGATAATCTTGTCTTTTGAACATAGATGAAAAAGTTGTTTGACAACAATTACAAATTGATAATTGCATATTATCAATCTCTTTCCAAGCAAACAAAGAAGATCACTATTGTCAAGTTTTATCGGTATATTTTGGCAAGATTCTAGCTATCATCAATTTTTTCTAAAATATATTTGAGCATCTCCTCTCTTACTTACTAGATTAAGTGACCTTTTTGACAATTGAATCATTTAGTCAATTATAGTAAAGGTCATCAAACAAGCTTAATTTCATTAAGTATTGAACTTTTATTTTTCGGTATTTAATTGGATATTTAAATAGGGTGTTAGTCTTTTATTGATGATGATGCCAACAGTAACTCATTACTTCATGCTAAGCAAGAACTCCACACCTCCAATAAGATTGTGATGGTTTTAATTATTAATGTGATGGGCCTAAGTTGGCCCGTCCGCCCATGTTGGGCCTAAAAGCCCGGCCCACAAGATTAAGGCCCATGGATGGAGGGATATGATGAAGGGACACGTCTTTTTGGAGGGGACGTATATAAGGGAAAAAAAAGGGGGAGGAAGATACCTTTTGAAGCGACGTACGTTCCTCCTCCCTCTCTCCCTCAAAAACTCTCTCAAAAAGAAGAACAGTAATCAAGAGGCGACACCCTCTTCCCTTCAAGGCGAATTGACGTCATCGAATCGAATGGGATCGGTTTTTCTTCCTCACATCAGCGTCGGTGTTTAATCTGCGGCTAACAAGGTACGTTCGATTCTGTGATGTGCCTTAGGATCGGTGATACATGTGATTTTCCCGGGCTTGTCTTCTGCATTCGTTTTAGGGGTTTGATTTAGTGTCAAATCCGTTTTAGGGAATCAGTAATTCCCAACATTGGTATCAGAGCCGTAGTTCTTTTTTCCCGATCCTTTTCCATGTTTTTCCCGACCCCTTTCATGTTTATGGATGATTTCTTATTAATTTTCGTGAAATTAATCGGCCGACACCGATCGGGGCGAAAAAAAAAAAATCCCGACATCCGAGCACTGTTCATCCATTTTTTCGAGTTTCTGTAAGTCGAAATCCATTTCTGATGGTGTTGGATGGAAGGTCTCGTCGAGACGAACGCGACGAGTGGCGGAACGCCGCTAAAGGCCGCCGGACGCGCCCCCACGCGCAGCCGGAGTGAAACGACGTCTTCGGCGCGTGCACGCGCCGATTCGTAGGGGCAGGTGCCTGCATCACCCACGCGCGCGCGCCGACGCGCGCACGTGCGCGTGTGCCGTCGCTGACGCGTGCGAGGCACGCGCCAGTTGACGTCATCGTGACGTCAGCTGCACGCGTGCCGGGTCAGTCCATCCGACCCGGCCCGACCGGCCCGACCCGACCCGGCTGACCTCGACCGGTTGACCGTTGACTTTGACCGTTGACCAAAAAAAAAAAAGGGAAAAAGAATGTGTTTCTTTTTCAATTATGTCTATATGGATTATATGTAATCCCTATTTGTTCTGCATTTGTTGCAGGAACAATGCCTCCCCTTAAGTTACGCACACCTATTTGCGCAATTACCGACGAACAAAAAGAAAGGCTTTCAAGGTTGATAGCTGATTTGAATAATTATCGATGGGAGAGCGGGGACATAATAGATCATGTTCTTGAAGTCAACGGGAAAATTCAAAAGGTCATATGGAATGGTCGTCCAATGCCATCCGAGATGGTGCGATTTTTCATGAACACCCTTCCACCGAATGGCAAGGAGTGTTGAATCGCATATGGGATGCCAACAAAGCTGCTTCATATAGGAAAATTGTGATGGCTTTCATAGATGATTATTACCACGATTGTTACAAAAGAAAAGATCAAGAAATTGAACAAAAAATGAGCTTTCCCAGTTCATATATTGACTTGGGTTTAGATATTTCGAGTTGTCTTTCTTTTAGTATACTTTATGGATACCTTATGTAAACGTTTTACTATCTGGTTGTTGTTGATGTAGCAACGATATGTAAGTTGTATTATGTAAAAGCATTATTATTCTATTGGATGTCAAATATTGTTTGCTTTCGTTATTGTTGATTATGTGGGTAGTTGACAGAAGTTTTTATAGCTTCATAGAATTTATTTTGCATAAGACAATTATATTAATGATAGTTTTAAGATAGGATTTTTGGAGGATGATTGGAAACATAGTGACCTTTTGATTCTGAAACCTTACTTGAAATTGTTCATTAATATGATGGGTTTGTGCAAAGTGAATGCATAAATGATAGGCATTAATAATTCGTGCATCTATGTCTAATGTGTTCAGATCAATGGCTTCAGCCACAAAGAGCATAGTTGCCGAGCTGAACAAAGGTGAAAAGCTCAATGGTGACAACTATGAAATCGGCACATGAAAATCCAATATGTCTTTGGAAGAACAAGAGGCACTAGAAACTCTTAACCTAACCATGGAAGAGTCTGAAGATGGGAACACTGCACAACACAAGAGAGATAAGGATGCATTTGCTGCATGGAAAAGGAAGAACTCTCTTGCTCGCATTACGTTGCTAAGTAGCATGGAAAATGATGTCATGCGAGAGTTCAGGTGTTTTGAGAATGCCAAGGAAATGTGGGAAGCATTGGCAGCAAGGTTTGCTCATACTTCGGTGACTAGACTGAGACAACTCACTATTAGGTTTGACTCTTATAAGAAGCCTCATGGTCAGACTATGAAGCAACACCTTAGAAAGATGTCAAACATGATTAATGAGCTGAAAGATGCTGGCCATGTCCTGACCGATGAGCAGCAAGTGCAAGCAAGTGATTCGTTCCTTGCCTCGAGTTGGGAGCATATGAAGGTGCACGACCCATAATGAGAATATCAAAACCTTTGAGGATGCGGTGCGTCATCTTGAGCTGGAAGAGGACCGCCTCTTGGCAGCTAAGCCGAAGCTGAAATCTATCATGCTTGGTTCTAGCTCACATGGAGCTTCGAGCTCCAAGCGCAAACGTCCTAATCGGTTCGATAAAGGGAAAGGCAAGGAAGCAGGTCCTTTAGGGAAGAAACCTAAGCTTAACCAACATGAAAGAGGAAAGCGTCCTCGAATGAAGAAGCTTACAAGGGTAAAGTGTTACAATTGTGACAAGAAGGGTCACTATGCTCGCGATGTCGTGAGCCAAAGAAGGTATACACCCCTTGTACTTTTCAGAACTTTGCTTATGTGTCGAGTTCTCAGTATTCTTAACTGAATCTAATCCTTTGTGGACTGTAGATTCGGGAGCGACAGACCATGTAGCGAAGGATAGAGGATCCTTCGTGGAATTCTGACGAGTACCAACTGGAACTAAGTGGATCTATGTGGAAAACAACTCCAGAGCTAAAGTAAAAGGAATTGGCACCTGCCAACTGAACATGCGTGGTGGAC
Organism: Eucalyptus curtisii; assembly: GCA_017140595.1. Classification (NCBI taxonomy): domain Eukaryota; kingdom Viridiplantae; phylum Streptophyta; class Magnoliopsida; order Myrtales; family Myrtaceae; genus Eucalyptus; species Eucalyptus curtisii. Next base: position 16,391,011 of record CM029496.1, read on the forward strand.
GCACTTTGTTCCTACATGATGTATTGTATGCTCCGGAGATTCGTCGGAATTTAGTGTCTGTTTTAGTGTTGGTCAAGCTAGGTTTTAATATGAACTTCCATAATAGAGGTGTGGATTTGTTTTTGGATACAAATTTCTATGGTTGTGGTTATTTTCTGGATGGTTTCATTGTATTAGATATTGACTATGTTAATGCAAATGTTTGTTATTCCCTTCTCACGTCTCCTAATTCATATGATAATGATGTGAATGTGTGGCATGCTAGACTTGGTCATATTGGCCAACAACGTATGAATAGACTAGCCAAAGAGGGTTTGTTAGGCAACATTGAAAAAGTCGATTTGCCCATATGTGAGCATTGCTTAGTAAGGAAAACGACAAGGAAACCATTTGGAAAAGGTAAAAGAGCTGAATTTCCTCTGCATTTAATCCATTTCGACGTCGTGGTCCAATGAATGTGAGAGGAAGGCATGGGGCTGTTTATTTCATCACTTTTATAGATGATTATACTCGATTCAGATATGTCTATTTGATTTCTCATAAATCTGAAGCATTAAGTTGTTTCAAAAGGTTTATGAACTTGGTAGAAAATCAATTAGACAAGAAAATAAAAGCATTCAGATCCGATCGAGGTCGAGAATATTTATCTGATGAGTTCAGAAAATTATGTGATGAAAAAGGAATAGAAAGACAGATGTCTATTCCATATACTCCTCAACAAAATGGTGTTGCGGAGAGAAGGAACAGAACCCTACTGGAAATGGTTAGGTCCATGATGGCGCATGCTAACTTACCTATCACCTTTTGGAGTGATGCGTTATTAACTACTCGCTGCCTATATACTTAACCGGGTGCCTTCCAAATCAGTTACTTCCACTCCATATGAGTTATGGACAGGTAGAAAACCGGACTTAAGTTTTCTTAAGCCATGGGGTTGTGCTGCCTATACTCATGAACCCTCTCACAAGTTTGGGAAATTGGGTCCTAGAGGAAAGAAGAGTATTTTCATAAGATACTCCGAACACTCGAAAGGGTATGTGTTCATAGGTGAGCAAGAAAGTGGGAGTATAACTGAATTTGAATCACGGGATGTCACATTCTTAAAGAATGAATTTCCTAAGAAGGGTGAAATAGATGAAGATTACTCCCTATTTGAAACCTTGGATCAAGATAATGATATTAGTGGAGTTCGTCCAAGTGGGAGTAATATGAGAAGTGATGAATTGAATTCAACTCATTCTCAATTACAACCACATGATGAAACGACATCATCATTATCTAACCCTAGTGGGAGCATAATGGGGAATGATGTGCAAAATGTACAATCTCCCATACGGCGAACAAGTCACAAAAGTATTCCCCGTCGACGTTTTGACATTGAAGGTGAAACTTTTATGGTTGCTCCACAAGATGAGGATGAGCCAAGAAATGTTAATGAGGCTTTAAATTGCCCTAGTAAGGAAAAATGGATGCATGCAATGGAAGATGAAATAGAGTCAATGAAGTCAAACCATGTTTGGGAACTGGTTGACCTTCCAAAAGGACGCAAAGCTATTGGGAACAAATGGGTTCTCAAAATAAAGCGTAAAGCTGATGGCTCGATAGAAAGGCATAAAGCTCGCCTTGTAGCGAAGGGATATAATCAACAGGAAGGAATTGATTATGAAGAAACATTTTCTCCCGTAGTGAGATTTACCTCAATTCGCATTATTCTGGCAATAGTGGCAAATATGGATCTTGAATTACATCAAATGGATGTAAAGACTGCTTTTCTCAATGGAGAATTAGATGAAGAAATATATATGGAACAACCTACTGGTTTCATAATGAAAGGCCAAGAAGAAAAGGTATGTCGACTTTTGAGATCGATATATGGCCTTAAGCAGTCGTCAAGACAATGGTATATACGTTTTTATAATGCCATAATGGCATATGATTTTACAATGATTGATGAGGATTATTGTGTATATATCAAAAGATCTAAAGATCAATTTGTGATCATATCATTATATGTTGATGATATACTAATTGCTGGAAGCAATATGGAGTTAGTTGACACTTGTCAAGAGTTGGTTATCTTCCAACTTTGAAATGAAAGATATGGGTGAGGCTGCATACATCCTTGGAGTTAAGATTTCAAGAGATCGTTCGAAGAGATCATTATCTCTTTCGCAAGAAACTTATATAAATAAGGTTCTTGAACGATTTCGTATGCAAGATTGTAAACCTATTGATACTCCTATTGCAAAAGGTGAAGGATTGAGCCATAGACTGTGTCCAATGACTCTACAAGAGAAGGAACAAATGAAACATGTTCCTTATGCTAGTGCTGTTGGGAGCTTGATGTACGCTATGATGTGTACAAGACGACATATGTTTTTGCAGTTGGAATGGTGAGTAGATACCAATCCAATCCAGGTCAAGCACATTGGAAGGCTGTTAAAAGAATACCGAGGTATCCGAAGGGAACCGCGATTACAAGCTGAATTACCAAGGACAGGATTTGCGACTTGAAGGCTATTCGAGATGCTGATTGGGGAGGAGATTTAGATGAAAGAAAATCTACCTCTGGTTTTGCTTTCTTCTGGATAATGGCGCCATATCATGGAGCAAAGAAGAAGCAAACGTGTATAGCCTTGTCAACGATGGAAGCTGAGTTCGTGGCATTATCAGCAGCGGTACAAGAAGGAGTTTGGCTTAAGAGATTTTTGGATCATTTAGGTGTTATTGAGAAAGCTGCAAATCCATTATTGGTTAACTGTGATAGCCAAGCAACTATAGCATACACCAAAGATCCAAAATATCATGGCAAGACCAAACATATAGATATCAAGTATAACTTTGTCAAAGATATGGTTGCACGAAAGGATGTGAACTTACAAAGTACATATCTACGCACGTAATGGTAGCAGATCCTATGACAAAGCCAATACCTAGAGATGTGTTTTGTGGTCATGTAAAATCTCTAGGATTGCGTAGAGTCGATGTCTTGGATATTGTAATTTCCCGAGTTGTTCACATTTATGAATTTGTGTTTTTTCATTATTAATGCCTATGAATCTTTGTTTGATCTTTATGCATCTTAATGCTCAGTGCATTATATTAAGTTGAGAAAGTATGTCGGACAGATAAGAGATTAGCCCACTCACACGGGTAATCGCCTCCATTTACTTGTGTGATAAATAGAGATGAGACGGTTTTTAAGCTTATTATCTAGGTGATAATCGAGAGCTCAAGCTTAAAAATATATATGTCGCCTTAACTAAGTGTTAAGATGAGGACATGATATGTACTATGTCCGAAAGTAAAATACCTCACATATTTTATTTTATCCGTCTAAGATGCCGATGTGAGTTCGATGAATTCGTGAATGAGTAGATGTGTGAACTCAAGTTAGACATTATGTATGTCCGAACTATCATCCGTACGGTATTGAAGGTGTAGACATACGCTCCATGGGAAAGGAGTTAATACCGTAATACGTATTTCATACTACGTATGCATGAGACGACCAATAGAGTGGCAAAAGTTTGATCTCAACTTTTATGTGTGTGAGACTCTTGAGGAAAAGAGTTCCTCAATTTTAGTGCTCTCGGGACTCTTACTTATTCTCAAAATTTATATTTAGTGTTTGCTATCTTAGGATGTTGCCAATGGTCATGAGTTGATACGATCTAATGGGACATTTCTAGAAAAGCAAACTAAACTGAAGTTGAGAGTTTGAAGGAAAGACGAAGATCGAATTTGGAGAATCACATTGTAGTTTTTGTATTCACTGGTCGACCAATTATGAGTGTCTTTGGGATAATCATAATTGTGAATACAATATATATATATATATATATATATATATATATATATCATTGTTTAAAAGAGATCAAGAGAGATATAAATGTGATCGATCGATCTAGGGTACGCATACTAAATCTACTCGAGTGTGATGCTCATTATGAGCTGCTATATATTCCTAACAAATGTATGACAACGAGCTCTCAAAGTATGCTGGTCGCACGGATTATTCACCGGTATGAATGTTGAAGAGAGGTAAAGAGGATCCTGTTCGGCACACCATGTGCGAGTGGGAGATGATGGTTTTAATTATTAATGTGATGGGCCTAAGTTGGCCCGTCCGCCCATGTTGGGCCTAAAAGCCCGGCCCACAAGATTAGGGTCCATGGATGGAGGGATATGATGAAGGGACACGTCTTTTTGGATGGGACGTATATAAGGGAAAAAAAAGGGGGAGGAAGATACCTTTTGAAGCGACGTACGTTCCTCCTCCCTCTCTCCCTCAAAAACTCTCTCAAAAAGAAGAACAAGTAATCAAGAGGCGACACCCTCTTCCCTTCAAGGCGAATTGACGTCATCGGATCGAACGGGATCAGTTTTTCTTCCTCACATCAGCGTCGGTGTTTAATCTGTGGCTAACAAGGTACGTTCGATTCTGTGATGTGCCTTAGGATCGGTGATACATGTGATTTTCCCGGGCTCGTCTTCCGCATTCGTTTTAGGGGTTTGATTTAGTGTCAAATCCGTTTTAGGGAATCAATAATGCCCAACAGATTGTTTTCATGGTATTAGTCAGTAAATTAGATTTGGGTGTCTTGCAAAAGTAAGAAATCAAAAAATAAAAATAAAAATAAAGGAATAAATCCAAATTCAGTCTTTTAACTTATTTGGCTTTTGCAATTGGGCCCTTGGACTTTTGGCGCAAATCGATTCCCATAACTGGAAATTTTCCAATGGGAGTCTTTTCTAGTTATTACGGTTAATTTTACCATAGCTTGGCTGTTTGATACGTCTATATTAAAACAAAAGGGAGGAACATATTTCAAAATTATTTAATTAGGGTCTCAACCAAAGAAGTGCATATCGTTAGACCCAAATTTAATATAGAAATGATAGGCACATCATTAAGAAAGGATAGTACTTTTTCTGTCATTTCCGTTAATTAGACTAAGTTCTAAAAGTTTGAAAGTACTTGTCTCCCTTTCATTTAGCAGCCTTGGAAATAAGCTCACGTGCATATCTCATGCGACTCGTGTACATATCCATGTCATGCAGGTGCAAGCCACACATCATTCTCATAATATGTGTTTATCATTTAAGCACTTTGTACACGTTGATGTCTTAATAATATCAAGGCATCCCATACTACCATACTATCCCCGAGACCATGCTTCCATATTATCAGTACAACCGCTCACAGCCAGGGCCAACTCAAAGGTCGGCAGTCTCTCGACATAATCAGACATCATCTTGCCCCATTGAGCACGGCATCGTCTCATGTAAACGCATCAAGATATCATTCCACTAAGGAGACCGGTTCCAAAATCCACCCGCGAATGACATCCCATTGACTTGGGGACATTCAAACTTAATCAGGCATCGTCCCGTGTAAAATGCATCAAAGGGGATTCACTACCCCGCGTAAAATGCATTAGGGTCTTTAGGTGATCACATAACTATACCATCACACAACTCATTTCATATCTTTTCTTATTAACCGATGTAAAAGCGTAATGCTCATAAGTATGTCACAAACATGCCATACTCGCATCTCATATCACTTCATACCAATGTATCTTTCAAACGTACCCATGTTTTATTAAATCATATAATCTCTCGTGCATGGCAAATAGTTACAATCCTCGGATGCCATAAACGTTTGTCTTTACCCATCCTAAGTTTCATGCAAAGATGCATCATAATTAAATCTGGCAACTAATGATGCATCAACAATTGAACTCAAGCATATAAGACTCTTCATAAGATAAAGTCATTGTACAGGGGTCTAAATCATTACAATAACCCATCCGATAACTTATTTTAATAACATACCTCATCTCAACAACATAACACGCATCACATACTACCACATAATAGTTTATCACCTTTTTTAACATATGAAGGCAACTTATCACATCTTAATAACTTACAACATAATTACTTATCACATAAAGATAGCTTATCGGCAAAACTTGATATTCTATCACGATAACCTATCGATAAAATATGATAACTTATCGGCTAAACTTGATAACCTATCATGATAACCTATCGATAAAATATGATAACTTATCGGCTAACTTGATAACTTATCGTGATAACCTATCGATAAAACATGATAACCTATCGGCAAAAATCGATAACCTATCGATTACCTATAACAACCTATCACTTAAAACTCACTTATTACAACATTAAAGCATCACTTAACCTTAATCTAGTCCTAAACTAGTTCCTAAGTGTAACAACAATCCTATTCAAGGCTAAAAAGCCACTAACACTCAAAGCAAGCTCAACAAGCGTTGGAGGAGGAGCGGAAAGGCCGAACAACGGCCGAGGTTGCTAGACCAGCACGAACAACCCACGGTGAAGGTTGTTCGGGGATTTGGGTGGCGGCATGCCGGTCGGCTAGGCAGCAAACAGTCTCCGAGCTTCCCGAGAGACCAAGCCAAGAGAGAAAGTAGGGATAAGCAGCTGCAGCAAGGGTTGGACAACTACCTCCTTGCCTCCAAAAACTCGACACAGCTGTGGGAATGGCAGCATGGAATGGCGGTTCAAAGGCGGCGGTGTGGTGGACGGTCACCAGTGAGGAAAATGAAAGGAAATGTCAGGAAAAAGCTTGTGAGGAATATGGAAATGGAGAAGATAGTGCTTAGCTAGCATAAAGGGAGAGAGAAAAGTGAGAATGGAAGCCAAGTTAGAAAAATGAGACAAAGAGAGAGAGAGTGAGAGTAAGGTAGATGGCCGACGATTCTAGGGGAGAAGGAAGAGAGAGAATGAGAGAGATCTTTGCCAATTAACGCCTTGTACTTCAAGTCCCTCAAAACCCTCACAACCAATTGTTTTAACTTGGAGGCCAAGTAGTCATAATGAGGGAAATCCAAGCCATTATTGAGGAAATAATGCACATAGGAATTAAAGGGTAGACTAGACTTTAGACTTAGGCTAAGTTGTCCATTTCCCAACCTCCTTCCAAGCTCATTGCCACCCCTTGCATGCCATTTCCCATCTTATCCCTTTGGTCCTTAGTTGCATGAGAGGGCAATTTGGTCATTTCACAAAAATTGCGCACCATTCATGCACATGGTGCAATTAATGCAAAGATCTTGCAAAGAATAACCTAATGGGCTTGGAGAGCCCATGGCCTTCCCTTGGGCCGCCCACCTCATTGGGCGTGGGCCTTATTGGGCCGTCCAACGTGGGTTTGGGCCCACCCGAGTCCTTGTTCGTAGTTCACTCTCAACTTTCCAAATTTCCACGTTCCGTCAATGAGAATTCGAGTTTTACCCAAAATGGCCTTCTCGACATTTTTGTGATCTATCGATCTATATTGTATTCCCGTCCAAAGATTGGTCATTGATGGGATTCTATTCTAAAAATCGAGGTTGGATCAAGGATGTCATAGTGTAATTGAGGAAAAGTTTGATTGTGAAGAACTTGTCCAAGCGCTTAAAGAAGAGACACATGTGCCATGAGAGATAGAGTCCTTAATAGCAGAGGCCTAAGCTATTTTGGCCCATTTCTCTCACTTCTCCTTAGCCCACTCTAGTTAGAGTGCAAATCAAGTAGTGGACTGACTCACCATAGCCTGACGCCAAATCTTAGTGCCAATGATCCATGGGTCATGCCCCAATTACTCTAATCTTGATTGCTTCATTTGACGATCTCTGTTGTGGTTCTTTGCTGCAATTTCATTCCAGGATTTTTTAGAATATTTTGCATGCTGAATTGAGACTACTTGTCTGAACAAGTTTTGATCCTCATTTTCTGAATTTCATACACAAAAATTCTAAGAAAATAAAATGCATTTTGCCATACTTTTTCAAACCCCTCGAGTGTTGCAAAATAGTCTCAAATTTCATGTTTTGGCTTATTCGAACTCAATTTTCGTTCATGTGATGCTAAGTTGGAAACTTTCATTCTAAAAAATGTTTTAGCATGGTTTGAATAGTTGTTCGACATTAATTTTATCTAAGTTTGAGTCATATTTAAAATGCTTGCGAAACTTGATCAGTGTGCCCATTGATGAACCCGAGTTAGCCTTGGCAATTAAATATGCCACATAGCTATGATGAAATCATGGCTCCATTTCATCCAAGCTATCGTATTACACTGTATATTCAAATTTCCAAATTATATTTTTGACTTGACATTGGTTTTTCTACGTTTAGACTATATTTAGAGTGCCTGCGAAGCTCAATCAATGTGCCCATTAATACACCTGAGTTAACCTTGGTGGCTAAATGTGTTCCATAGCCATATATGACTATGCCATGTCATTATCCATTGGTTGATCTCTCAAATCATTTTTGGGCATCATTCGAATCTTTTAGCTTTGGATGTGTTCATTTTTATAGAATGCATGTGGATGTGTCTAGCGCATGATGACCGAATAAGTGATCCATTGTCAACTCACTAAATTTGCTTGATTGATTGAGAACCAAGGCCCAATGGCCTGCATGCATGTTTATTTTCAACTATGCATGCGATTTTTAGATGTATACATAGGTACAATGCATGATCTCGTGGGGTATCTTGGGTCACACCTAGAACCCATTCTAGGGACTTTTAGCATTGGTTGCCATGCAAGCGCACAAATGGTGGCCAATGATTATAAGTCACTTAAAAATGAATTGGACAAGCGTCCTAGATGAATCGTTGCATGAATCACAAATGCCAACCCGAAGGTCATGTTTGATTAGCTAATACATTGACATGATTTTTTTATTGTGATTTTTTTTGTCTGTTTGTGATTGGGTTTGTTTTTGTTTGTCTTGCTGTATGTACATTTTTTTATATTGTAAAAAATTTAGTCTTAGTATTATATTAGAATTAGAATAAGGTTATGGAGATAGCAATCCTAAAGACATGAAGACAACGAATGGTCGATGTCCAAATTCAACCTTATCTTATACCATTGATTCCACGATACATGTTTAGGGTCCTTTCATGTGTTGTATAAATGCCTAATAATTTGTAAGTTTATTTCTTTCGCTTTCCTTTCTTTATGTTTTAGGATGATATGTTAGATTTACCGCTTTTCCTAAACTGTTTTGAGTGTTTACTTATTGCACTGTCTTCTAAATTTTAATTGATTGACTTCTGTTATTTATTTTTTTCTTTTTAATAGATATAGAATGACATAAAACTAACTATCCACACATGATCACCTAGTTAGTTTCTCATTGGCATGAAAAAGTAAAAAGACACACATGGACACATCAGGAAACATGACAAATCGTTAGGTACCGAAAGGGCATTAATAGAAATTGTTGGGGCTAGCAATGTAACCTAGAGTGGGGTAAATGGGTAGTTTGAGAACTAAGAAAAATATTTGTGGAAGATAACAAGTTCAACTTCAAACATCGGCAAAGCATTCAAGACACTGATAGAGCACTCCTCATATCAATTCACCCAATGCTGTATATGACAACATTTGCATTTCGGCCTGTGCATATATCGCCTAGTGCTATTCAACCAATGCACATATTAGTAGCCTTTGATTGTCTTTGTCATCTTAAAAAAAAACATAGGGATTTTCCCAACACTCTCCCCCTTTTTAATGATGATAAGACAATAATATGCAGATGTCTTTACATGCAATAAAAGATATTGAATTTCGTGTGCGTGAAAAGTATAACATACTTGCTTATCTTGCCAAATATTATAATTTAATTCGGGGAATAATATGCGTGCAATGCAATATCAAAATATCAAGATATTCAATGAATATGAATAAGAGATAACAACTAGAAAAATTATGAGCAAAAAGTAGGAATTATCAATAGCTCATGTTTCTACACTAGTCACTTAATCACGTGAGTTTCAAATAGGAATCAACATTAATCATGTGAATTATTATTCCTCCAAACACATATGCATATTCATCTAACCTCTCCCCCTTTTTGTCATTATCAAAAAGGCGCTAAAAGTTTATATGCAATTCAGCTCATTTTCGCATAATCTAACTTCTGCCCATATTGAACATGCTTACGTGAATAGAAAGATGTGCAATGAAGTTTGTGTTTGGCGAATCAGACAACATATGCATCAACAAATGTATATCAAGAAACATAGATGCATACAATCATAGTGACTCTCTCCCTTCAATGAAAAACATGGTATTGTAAAGAAAATAAAAAGATCTGCTCAATAGGTTCAGATAATTTTAGCAATTTGTACAAGCAAATGTTTTGATAGTCTCCACATAATGATAATTATTAAAACATAATAGAGATAATTAGAATTCATAATAATATGGAAGAGATGGAGGATAAATTTTTTTTATCATTAAATTCTAATGAAAGATAAATATTGAGAGACAACATGTTAATAATTGATATGAACAGTTAACAACAACATTATTACTCCCCCTATTTTGATGAACATTAGCATAACAAGTGAACTTTTTCACAACAAGTCTCCCCCTTTTGTCATCAATAAAAAGAGTAAAAGAATACAATTGCATTGATAATATGGTCATGTCAGTACATACTACTAAAAAAGAAACAGGACATGATCAGTGAAAAAAAAAATTATGAGCACATGAAAAATATGCAAAGTTTTATGCGTGAGGGCATTTGTGTTGCTGAGAAGAGAATATTAATATGAACATCAACATGCAGAGAATATTATCACCATGCACATACTTCATGAACAATCATCTCAATTCATGATCTTTAATATCATCATCACGATTGAAAGTAAGAGATATAGAAGATGGACTAACCGTCCCATGTAGAACTTAGCAAGTTCTACCCATGCATTCACACTTTCATCTAAAAATGAAAATCAAGATCTGGGTTGAAATTAGCTTTAGTGCATCAAGATTTTCCCTACTTGATCTTTGCTCTCCCTTCATGTGCCGATTCTTTGAAATGCTCATGATTCTTCCTATTCTCTTGTAATTTTCCTCTTGTTGCTCTTCATCCTTTTGTTTTCCTCCTGTTATCATTATGATAGTTCTTACAAAAAGTGTCACGCCCGATCCTCGAGCGCATGCCCATCCCTCTATGGTCGATTAAATAGCGACGTCCCATGACGCAACGCCGGCCCTTTCATTTTAATATGCAAGTGGAAGCAAATAAATAATCCCTAGACAACAACAAGATGGGATAGGAAAGCAGGCAATAAGTCATAACCAAAACAAGCATTTTATAAACACTTCAAGTTTATACACAAGTGCTAGGTTTTTTACAAAAGATCGACTCAACAAAAAGGGAACCGTCCTATGACCCACTAGTCGACACGTTCGCCGATTCTTCGATCTCCTCCTCAACTGTCTCCAAAGCTTTGGGTCCTCCTCAACTACCATCTAAGGACCTGAAAATGTTATCCCACAACGGGATGAGACAGCGTCTCAGCAAGTTCACCCCCTAAGACCCGACTAGGAAGAAAATACGCCCCAAGGGCTGCCTAAGCACAAACACAAGTCAGAAGACTTACATTTGCCTCAGTTTCCTCCTACAAGTCAATATAATTCATATCTCATATAAGTGCAATCATCACTCAACAATTGGAACGCATCATATTAAACAATCACTCGTTCCAACTATTAATCACGGCTCCACGGGCACGGCCTACTACATGTTCAACGGTAAATCACGGTCCGATGGGCACGGTCATACTCCGGCGATTAATCATGGCCCGATGGGCACAACCATACTTCGGCAGTTGTTTTGACCCATCACATATCATCACGCACAACATATGTCACCTCATCTTTCAATAGTCATCTTACCACGACTATAAACCATCACACGATTATTCACCCACAGCCAAGGACATTGTGCTTCCCACTTGAATTCCTGAATTAAAATAATGTCTAAGCCTATTTTTTTGGTGTTAAAAATACCCGATTAAAATAATTGTGTATGGGTACACGATCTGAGCCAATAATATCTTTAATTTATAAAATCCCACTAATTATATGGTCGATAAAAACATTTTTGGCGCTGTTAACCGACACCTGGTGATTTTCTAATTTATTACTGAAATTAATAAATTTTGGGATAATTACCCAAAATCACACTCAAATTGCACAAAATAACAGTCAATTAAATAAACTAACCACACCATTGCACTCAACATGAAATTCCGATCACCGGCTATCCCGGTCTAATTTTCGAAAAATAATAATTCATTAAATAATTACGAAAATTAATTAACAAATGCAAAAAAATGCAACCTAGGCTAAAAAAGCTAATTAAAAGCCAAGACGAGCCCGAAAAATTTTTGAACCACTCTAGATAAATACTAGAGCTTGTCTAGGCTCTAATTACACTACTCTAACCACCTAACATGCAATATCGAACGATTAATTTGCTAATTTAATCTAACTATCCACATAAACCATTCTTAACTTAAACTAATTAACCCTTAAGTGTCATTAACTTAGTAAGCAGGGATTAGTGAGTTAAACTCACTAGATTAATCATCCAACGGGACCATGGCGATGGCGGGCGATAAACTCCAAAGTGGCGGCACCAACGGGAGCCCGGACCGAGCCGAAATCGGCCCCACAAAGCTCACGGTTGAGTTGAGTTTCTACTTCAAGCTGCTGGCCTTTCTGTTTCGATGGAGATGAGCTGTCACGTGGCTGAATAGAGCGGGCCGTGAAGAAAACGGGTGAGAGATTGAGGGAAGGAAGTTGTCTTGCGACCGACCTCGATGGTGTTTGGGCTTCGAGAGTGGAGGACACGGTTGAACGTACACGAGCCGCTCGGCCAAACGGAAAAGAAGACCGAAGCGGCCGCGGATTCAGCGGGGAGATGGGCGCCGCTAGAGTCCACCTTGGCTTCGGTAGTTGGCGAAGGGGGATGGATGCCGGGCAAGTGGCAGCTGGGGGAAAGATTGGTGGAGACCGCCGTGAGAGAGAGAGAAAAATGATCGTGGGTTTGCTGAAGTCTTCGACCAAACTAAAAGGATAAAAGAGGCAGAAAACAAAAGAAGGGTTGGCGGGTTGCACCGAAGAGAAAAAGAAAAATAAGGAAGAAAGGGATAAAGGAGGGGGATGTCGGCCAAGGGGGAGGGGTGTATGGGAGAGAGAGAGAGAGAGAGAGAGAGGTGAGGATAAGAATTGACTCAAAAGTCCAAGGAACCAAAAAAAAAAAAAATCCAAGATTGCAGGGGACTATCGGCTGGGGGGAAAGACGCAAGGGAGAGAGAGAAATAGAGAGGATGCGTGTGAGAGACGTGAGAGAGAGGGGAACCGAAGGAAGGGGGGAATATTTAATAAAATGTCCTATATTTAACCATTCTTGGTCCCACAAACTTCCATTCAACCCAATTTGGTCCCCAAAAATCTCCATGCTAGAATACTTGATCCTCACTTGCTTTCTTGCACCATAATTCCCCCAAATAACGAGTCTTGGGCAGCAAAAATGACAATTTCCTTCAATTCCGAATTCCATTTCCCTTTTCCTGAAATCCGATTTCTTAACAAATCTCTTTGATTGATGTCCAATTTTGTTGGAAAACCCACACAATTTCCTTTCACCAAGTAGCTCGCATAGGAGGCCAAAATCCCTTCAAATTGACCAATCCGAATTTCCGTTCGTTTTTCGAATCGTCCGAATCGATTTTCCGTAAAATCTCGAACTCGCCGAAAATTCCTCGAAAAGTGAGTTGATGTTCCTAAAATAAATCGTGACGTGACGAAACTTTCAATTTTTGAAATCGGGTTCAAATTCGCGGTTCATTTCAATTGACGTGATTTTAGCATGACCTAACATACCGGGTAGCTTTTAGGAAATTTTTGTGCAATTGACCCGTGGTCGATTTTTTTCGAGCTACACATACCTCTTCAACACATTGGTAGCTCTCGGTTGTCGTGAAAATCTCAAGGTTTCAAATACGGACATAGGGTGTTAAACGACAAAAAAATCAGTCTAGTGCCGATCGACGAGAATTTTGCAATCAGGTGGAATCACCCACACTTGATCACACATCTCAGTTGAACCGACCTATCTCTGATCTCTGATCAATTTTTAACTGTGTCGTAATGACCCTTGCATACTAACATGGTCGAGTAGTCGATTCCTGATCGAATTCTCAAGTCTATTGCATTTATATTCCTTAATGGCTTCACCTGATAGGTTAGTCATCTCATGAGTGGCCATCTCAGAGAAAAGCACTATTGTCACATCGATGAAAGGCTCGACTCATTCAATTGAAAACAGAATTGAATTTTCAGGATGTCACAAAAAGCTTTCATCATAGTTCGGAAATGTTCACCATTTGCAACATTATCTATGTCAACTCTTCTCTCAACTTTCATTGGTGTTGTCATGATTTCTATGCTAATATCTCCACTTTGCTCTTCATTATTTTGTTTTCCTCCCCTTATCATGATGATAGTTCTTGTAAATAGCTTCCTTTGGGATTTAGAAATTTTCACTATTCACAACAACTTCTACGTTAGTCCTGTCACAAATTGTTAGTATTGTTGTCCATGCTTGCCTTGCTAAAGTTACCACTTTGGTGCCAATAACACAACATTGAGATGCTGAACAAAGTGTCCTATGTCTATCTTCTTTGTAATAGCATCATCCTTATTGTTGTTTGATTTTTGAAATTTGAGAAGATATTTTGAATTCCACAACCAAGCTCATCTTGATTTCAATATACATAAACTCAATAAACTCTTGCCCAAATGATGTTAAATATATAATACCTTAAATCATATATCATGTGCCCTGCTTTCGTATAAGCAAGAGTAGCATCTATAAACATTTCAAGCATTTTAGCAAAGAAACTACATAATCTTTTAAATGGAACTTTAAGGGCTTGCTATATCACTCAAAATATTTTGATATATCTTTAATAACTTATGATTTGAATGTATAGAGAAAAATTCTCAAACCTTTGAAGATAGCACAATCTACAAGCTAGATAAGAGCAAATGCTGCTATTTGCAAATTAGCCACTATGAAAGACAGTTGCTAATATCAATGAAATTTGCTATTGTTAGCAAAATTTGCTAATATCAACAAGATTTGCTGCTGCTATATCTTTTTTTTTTTTAAATCATCAAACTTCATATGGATGGATTCTCTAGCTACCTATATTTTCTCATAAAATACATAATAATATGTACAAGATGTTAAGCATATCAAGTACATACCTTTCTGTACTTGTCTAGTTTGGTTGAAGGTGCCATTTGTTTAGAATGAAAGAGATGGAGTGTAGTGTGTCAAGGAGAGTGAGAGAATCCGAGAGAGTATGGAAGATTAGGAATAACTTTGCGATGAGGAAGGACGTGAATACTATCTCTCTATAAATAGAAGCAACAAACATTGAGAGATAGCTAGCCGATGTATACTAACAGTAACTTTCTTATATGTGATTTTTACTAAATATTTGATTTAAAAAATCAATAATTAAATGAGCAATAAAATCAGGTTCCAAAATCCCTATGAAATAGTAGTAACAACTAGAGATAAGGGATATCATGTGTTAGAATAGTAAAATGAGAGAGAGAGAGAGAGAGAGAGAGAGAGAGAGAGAGAGAGAGAGAGAGAGATACAATAATGGTAACAATTTTGAAAAAACAATAGGTGCGTATGTGTATTTTTCAACATATCTAATGTTGTAATCAATGTCAAATAAATAAAACATTATCTAGGAAAGGTTATTCAAGTGCATTGCAAATCCCAATTCACCACGAATATATTCAAAAGTTGGCTTGGCTAGCGGCTTGGTGAAAAATCTGCTAGTTGTTGTTTTGATTCTACAAAGCGTATGTTGACATCACCATTGCTAATATGATCTCTAACAAAATGATGTCTTATCTTGATTTGTTTTGCTCTTGAATGTAGAATTGGATTTTAAGTGAGATTTATAGCCCTTATGTTATCATATAGAATTGGAATGATTTTCCATTTCTGTCCAAAATCACTCAATTATTACTTCATCCAAATAAGTTGGGCACAACAACTTCCAAGTGCAATATATATAGCATCAGTAGTTGAAAGAGTGACTGAACTTTGCTTCTTTGAGAATCAAGAAATCAACATACTTCCCAACAATTGGCAAGTACCTAATCTACTTTGTATATTGATTTTACAACCAACAAAGTTAGTTCTCGAGTATCCAAGCAACATAAAATCTATATTTTTGGGATACTAGATTCCTAGTTTTGGAAATAATCAATGTATCGAATAATCGGTTAACGGTAGATAAATGAGACTCTTTTGGATTAGATTGAAAACGAAGTGACAAACAGGTGCTAAATAGAATATCGGGTCTAGATGTGGTAAGTGCGGTAATGACCCTATCACGCTTTTATAGAATTTTAGAGTTGATGCACTTACTTTTTTGTCCTTGTCAAGCTTGATAGAAGATGACATTTGTGTCACGATCTTTTTGCATAATTTTAGATCAAACTTCTTCACTATCTCCTTAACATAGTGCCTTCAAGAGTTCGTTTGATTTGAAGGTCGAGAAAGAAGTTGAGCTCTCCAATTAAGCTCATTTGGAATTCACATTTCATAATATTTGCAACATACTTGCATAATATATCATTAGTAGCTCTGAAAATTATGTTATTGACATATATTTGAACGTTGACATCCCGAAAATTTGGTCTTAAAATTTTCGTTTGGCTAATACTTGTCGACATAAGTGGAATCGGGCTAGGTGGATTGCCCGATGGGCTTTGCGTGTGGGCTAGATGTGTGAAGAAGGCTTAGTGGGCCTAGTTTTGGTCTAAGCATGGACTGGCGAGAGGATGGTGGACCATGAATAAGGCCCAATGAGCTGGATGTGTACGGAATGTTTGGTTGAGGTGGAAAACGCCGAGATTTTGGTCAATGTTTGCTTGGCGCGAATTTGAATAATTTCGAATGTTCGATGGTACTTTCTTGTGGTTCAATTGGTAATGTTATGACATATGGAAATAATGGTGGACATAAGATCATGGGACATTAGAAATTGTGACTTGAAGATGTGTGCAATTCCACTATGTTTTCGGCTTATGTTATTCGTGGAGGATCTTGGAATAAAGTTGCTTAATTAGGTGCCTAGTGTTTGTAGCGGCCGAATTCTTTAGGTTAGGAGAGGAAATAGCTTTGTTTTTGTTTGAGTTAAGATTTATTTAAAGCATGTAAGCCAAATAGAAAAGGACAAATCTAGGATTTGCATGCAAATGAGACAAACTTACCTTTGAAACCCCCATGCAAGTTTCAGTTTTCCCCTACCCACCAAAAATAAGCCCTCATGATTACCCTAAAATCCCCCTAGCCAACATTATCTTTTGCATGGCTGTAGCAAGGGAAGATTCGCAAGGAATGCGATCATTTCACCCCATCTTTCCCTTCATTTTCACTTCCCTTTGGTTATTCTTCTTCCTTCTTCCCCTCACTCGCCCAACGCCCTCTCTCTCTCTCATTTTTCTTCCTGTTTCCTTGTTGTTCTTTGAAGGACCAGCAAGCAAAGGAGCGGCCAGCCTTCAAGCCAACTCATGGAAGCCGTTTTGTGTCCTAAACTAGGTAAGGGAAGAAGCTAGGTATTAAGATTCGACATCCTCCCAATGCTTGAGGGCTGATTAGTTCAATTTGGTGTATTCCCGGCTATAGGAGTTAGATCCTTGGATAATCTTGGCTTGCATGTGTTCAATGATATGTGAGGTGTTGCTTGTAAGTTTTCTTGAAGGTTTTGGGTGCAAAACTTGCATTAGATATGCTTCTATAAGCTGAGATCCTTAAGATATGTTCTGCCAGACCTCATGCGTTTGATGATTTTGTGGGTTGAAACTTACTGTGAATTTACAGTAGCTTTCTTCTTGAAAAATGCTCTAAATATCTTATTTTACAACATATATTTTACATTGGATTTTCTGGATTTAAATAACAAATTTTTCGTCTTCGTTGCATGCAAATCAATAACCCGCTTTCTACTGGAATCCGAGACCTTTTGGTGTTCAACGAATTTTTATCGACCCTTGTGGTTATATTTTGAAAATTATTTCTTCACAAAAGTTGGTCAACGCATCTTGAAGTATAACATATCCAAATTTTAGAGCAAATTAATGAGTTTTGGGTTTTGAACCAAGCTGGTTTTGGAAACGTGATTTCTGGATACGGGAACAATTTTGGTGAGTATTTTGTGCAATTTTCTGCTCTTATTCTAGAAAGAAATGAGTTAAAATTTCTTCATGAATTTTTTTTAAATGTTTTCTACAACATACTAAAATTTAAGAATTTTCTAGACCTATTTGGTTAAGTTCCTGATTTTAATCCCAGAGCCACGCGACTGGGCTCGGTTTCTGCCGATAAGGGCAAGTTGTGGTCTTGTTACTGTTTTTGATGTTATGCCTGCTGGAAAAGACATGTTATGTGATTGTGGATGAGTTTAGCTTGCTGAGAACCTGTGCTTGATGGTTATGCACGGATAGCGCTCATCGTGTTTGTGAAGTGAAGTGAAATAGGCTTCAAAGTCATGTGAAGAGCAGTTATGTTTAGTGCATGTTGTTGCATTATGATCTTGGCACATTGAGCATGTTGTGTGGTGGTGTATGTGTGCGCTGGAGGTGTTATAAGTATGCCATAATGAAAGATAATGATGTGGTGAAATGTGTAAATGAACCAAATTAAGAGATATTATATTGGCTAGCGTCTCAAGGATGCCCTCCCGGGAGTGGGGATGCCCTAAGTCAGATGGTCCGGGATGCCTCGGTTTGTCACAAGACCAGCAACCCTTGGATACCTGGAATGCCTCGGAGGGAGATGCCTAAGGCCAATGTCCCCTAGAAGTTTGGCCAGCAGACCTGGAAATGACTCAAATGGATCCGGCTAGCGTCCCAAAGTTAAATCCACCCGAGGGTGGATATGAAATGTTCAAACATTGAAATGAATCCACAAGGCGTGTGAGTACGTGTGATGGTGTAGTTGTGTGCCATGTGATGATGCATGGGTTCATGTGTGATTTGTGATGCATGAATAAGATTTGTGTGTGTCATGTGGTGCGGCTTTCATGCATTTTATTCACTTTAACATGTTTAGTTCGCATAATATTCCAGGTACCATATGCTACCATATTTGATATAGTCCATGTTTATGAGCATTCACAATGTTTGAGCTATGTCGACTAGTGAGCAAGTTAGGATCTTGTTGTTTAATGACATGCTTTATCCTTTATTAGGCATTGTTGCTCACCCCTTATTTCTCTCTCTAAGATCATTAGCTATAGATGTGCCTCATCGCGACTTATGGCATGCCACTTGCAAGTTGTTTCGCATATAAGAACTTCAAATATCGAGATTCTGGCATTGTTTTGACTCATTATGTTTTGTACTTGTCTAGATAGATGATGGAAGCCCTAATCATTTTCTAATGCACTTTGTGTCCATGTATCTCAACGTGAATGGGAGGATGTTTGGCCCCATCCGCTGGTGATGTTTTAGGCGTCGAGTAGGAGCGCACGTAGTATGGAGGGATGTGAGTGGATGGGGAAAACTCACCCAGGTAAAGGAGCTAGAGCATCCTTGCAGCCTCTTTGATGTGTATTTTGCCTATGTCTATAATTGTCAAGATGATGTTTTCCTCATGTAATTCCGCTTATGATGAATGATGTCACGCCAGGCTCGCTCGAATGCGCGACAACCCTCTTTCACTCTTTGACTTAGGTCATTTGCTTGCGACGTCAGGAAGTGCGTTCTTACTGGCCTGACTGTATTATCGATTATCTCTCTACAACCCCCGGAAACAAAAACAATTCACCCAACCAACAAACACGGATAGCTAAGAGCATGTCAAGAAAGTCTTTCATGAGCACATCCATTAGCCAATACAAATTGACTTTAATTACACCCCACAAGTTTGGCTAGATGCGCACTTTCAAAAAGGATTCAGGATTGGCTTAATGCCTTTATGCTACGAGGTGACCTCAAAGGGGTGGTATCCCCTTCGCAGAGGTTAAGAAACCCCAGCTTGGGCTTGGTATCGACTTGAATCCCTATCCACCTTAAGGTTAATGATATCGTCGTCAAGGGCATCGTTGTCCATGGGATCTGACTAGCACCCCGGACTCCCCACACGACGGTCCATGATATCCCTAGAGAGGGCCCCAACGCTCCCCTCTAAACCAAACGTACCAAACCTCGAACCTATGGGTCACCAGGTTAAGTAACCCTTCATCCACTCAAACGGTGGTCACACGCTTCTTGTATATAGTGTACGTACTCTAATCGAATAAGAGGTTACTTTGATGTCCTAATCTATAGGTGCACCAAAACGAACGTAGCGTATGTCTCAAACATGCTTAGGGCCTATAAAACATTTAACAAATAAAAGTGAGATAACTCAATGAGTGAACTTCCTAGACCTTGCATAAGGAAGCCATTCATCTTGGAAACGCCCTAAACATGCAGGTTATTTATTGATGGTAGATCAATGGCAAAGCAATTCTGCTTTACCTTAACTATGAATAGGAATGATCACCTTACCTTCTTAAGCCATTATAACAAAGCACGTAAGCAATCCTTATAACACTTTCCATATTCGAGACTCAAACAAAAGAACATGCAACATACTATAATCATGCACCCATATCATGTAATAATCCAAAACGCTCATATATCGATCTTAGGTCACACATATGCCGATTATAGCATCATTTCTCAAAATATGCATTCATACACTCATGCACTTTACACACAATGCGTCTCAAGAATCTCATGCATCCCATACTATCGTGCAATCCTTGAGACCATGCTTTCAAATTATTATGACCGCTCGGGACCCAAGGCCAACCCGAAGGTTCACGGTCATCCGGCTTAACCGGACATCGTCTTGCCTCATCGAGCATGGCAAAGTCCCTCATAAACGCATCAAGACGGTATTCTTGGAAGGAGCATCGTTTCAACATCCATTCGCAAATGGCATCACATTGACTTGGGGGCATCGAGAACTTAATCAAGCATTGTCTCGCATAAAACACATTGGGACGGGTTAGCTACGTGTAAACGCATTAGGGTTTTTAGATGATCACACCGGCATAACATCACACAAAAAATTTCATAACTTTCTCATTAGTCAAGTATGAATACTTCTATGGCGTGCCAGGCGAAGTGTGTCTCATGACCTATCTAAAGTGTATCAATAAAATATGTCAAGCATAAAATGAGAATCCATGGTTTGACTTTTTACATTGAGCATGGTCTAAGTCTAATGCGGATCAGAAATGGTAGCCTCAATATCGCATTGAGACCAAGAAATGATTGATCCATCGTGACATGATCATTGACCCAATACCAAACTTGGCTTGGGAACAATGTCTCGATTGCATTGAGACTAAGAAAGGATCAACCCATCGTGACATGATCACCGATCTAATACCAAACTTGGTTTGGGAATGATATGTCTCAATATCGCCAATCCCAAGAGAGACTTGACGTGGCGTGCTTCCTTGCACGTTAAAGAACCATCGTATATCTCGTCTTGAAGGCTCGGAGTGTTCTCACACATCGACCATATACAATGAACATAAATATATATATATATATGTGTGTGTGTGTGTGTGTGTGTGTGTGTGTAGCAATTATTTGCAATGAACACATATAATACATTGTCATTAATATTAAACAACGTCACATAGAACAAGCACATCCAATAACAATATCACATCAAACAACCTAAGTAATAACCTTTAAAAATCATATTTTGTAAGTACTTAACAATTTTAGAATATAAGTTATCGCAATTTCTTATCACTATTTAGCATAAGCGATCACCTTTGCTTATCACCTAACAAGATAAGTTATCACCTATGATTATCACAGCAACAAAACACACATCACATATCATCACAAAACAATTCATCACCTCATTTTAACATATCATACACATTATAGTCTGCTTATCATAACCTAATAACTTATTACGTAACTTCTTATCACGTAATGACAACCTATCGAACAAAATGTGATAACCTATCGGTAAAATTCAATAACCTATCACCCTAAACGTAATAACCTATCGTCCAATACTTGATAACTTATCGTCAAAAACTTGATAACATATCGTCCAAACCTTGATAACTTATTTCCGAAAGCTTGATAAGCTATCGCCTAAATCTTAATAACCTATCATTGAAAGCTCGATATCCTATTAGAATCCTATAATCACTTATCAATTAAAACTCACTTATCACTTCAAGAAAGCACCATTTAGCCATAATCTAGTCCTAAACTAATTGCAAAATGCAACAACAACCCTATTTAAGGGACATAAAGCCACTCACACCCAAGTCCAAGCTCTAACAAGTGTTAGGGGAGGAGCGGCAAACCCAAACAACAGGCGGGGGCTGTTGGTCACGTCCCCATCTCACGTGAGTGGGTTGGATGGTGTCTCGGGCGGCGGCATGGCGGCGGCTAGTGGATGGCCTCCCCTAGGTTGGCGGTGTCCAAACTGCCAACAAAAGAGAGAGAGAGAGAGAGAGAGAGAGAGAGAGAGAGAGAGAGAAGGCTATTGTGAGGGGCTGGATAGCTCCCTCTTTGGCTCTAAAAATCCAACTTGGTGACGGGAATGGCGATGTAGAGAGTGGCTCAAAGACGGTGGGTTGTGATCGGTTGCTAGTGAGTGAAATATGTGGAAAAATGAAAAGAATGGCTCGCAAATGAGATGTAAATAGACAAGGGGTGGTTCGGCCAAGCTCAAGAGGGAGAGAAAAAGGTGAGATTGAGATCCAAAGTGAGGGAAATTCGTCCAAAGGATAGAGAGAAAATGAGAGAAAATGAGGGAAGACAAAGAAAATTGATGTGGGCTCTAAAGGGAAAGAAAGAGAGAATGATGAGGAAATATAGTCAATAAATATACGTCCCATCTCCAATCCTTGAATCACTCTTAACCAAGTAAAGGAAATCTTCTTAAAGAAGAAAAATTCAAGCCATTAATGAAGAGATATGCACTTGAGAGTTAGGGGTAAGCTAGGCTTTAAGGTGTCCTCTTCATCTCCTCCTTTATGCAAATGAGCGGCCCTACTCCTTTCCATGCCATCCTTGCCCTTTTATCTTTAGTTGATTGAGAGGGCAATTTGATCATTTTACCAAGATTGCACACTATTCACGCACTATTCACAACTTGAGTGCAATTAATGCTAAGATCTTGTGATGATGGCTTGATGGGATTGGTGAGTCCATAGCCCTCCTTGGGCCGCCCACTCCTTGGGCATGTGGCCCTTGGGGGCGCCTATCATGGGTGTGGGCCATTTGAACCTTCCTCCATAGGCTTTCGCCTATTGGGCCATCCATATGGGCTTGGGCCCACCCGAGTCCTCGTTTGTGGCCCACTCCCAACTTTTGAATCTCTGTGTTTAGTCGATGAGAATTCAAGTCTTTACCCCTAAATAACCTTCTCGACATTTTCGCTATCCATTTTCACTTATCCAAAAAAAAAATCGAGGTTTACCAATAAGCGAGGAATTTGATGAAGCAATGTCCAATGGTGGTCTCTTAATCCTCTAAAGTCCGATATCTTCAATCGAATTAGGATTTGTGGTTGAAATCCATTGAGTGCGGCTTTAGCATAATTGAAACTTACGGGAGTCCTTTAAGGGTTTCGCGAGTTTGATCCATAGTTGATTCGATGTCCACCCACATTTGAGTCTTTTTAATTCATGGATGACCCTCAGTTATCATGTAATCATGAGGGTCAATTGCACGATCCGAAGTACACGATCGTTTGGAATTGGTTTAGGGTCGTTCGTAGTTAATATAGTAATTGTGCGGAATCACTCGTAATCCAATTATATACTATTATCGAATTGATTGCAACCGTTCTTAAATCAGTTTGAAACGACTTAAGATTGTCCATCATTGATCCTTATGGTCGAATTGTCAATCCATGGTTGAGTTCTTTGGTCATGCATATCCAAATCCTAAATTGCATTTTCCAATAGGTTTAACACTCTTGAATGGTTCACGAACCAATTCAAAGTTCAATTCTGCTAATTGTGTATTGATAGAAGTAAACCCCTTATCATATCTTGAATAGGGTTGACTTTCGAGGATGTCACAAATGAAGTAAAAGCACGACATTAAAAATGTAACTTGTTCTTGAGTGAAACTTTCTTATATAAAAAATGTAGATTGTCGTATACTCTTCCGCTTGCATAATAAAAATAAAAGATATAGTCCAGGGTCGAGAGTGACAGCTTGGGACGTCACGGCTCTCACATGAACAATAAGTAAATCTTTACCTTTCTTTTTTCATAAAGAGAGTAGTGTCTACCTTACCTTTCTAAAAATCAAGATCAGTAAAGAAAAATACTTAACATTTTATATCACGCTTCTAGTGTTTGTTTGAGTTCATAAAGTGTTTTTTTGTGTTTGTACATGTGGTTGACCTTTGAAGTGAGTTGATTTGTATCTCTAATCATTTGGTAATGTGCAGATTTCGAACATGATGCTTCAAGTTACCGATCTTAATAAATATCATTAGTTGGTGCGAACTGTAGCGCTAGTTCTTCATCATCATAAGCTGGTATAGGTAGTCGTACTAGTTCTTTATTATCATCATCTTGTGCTCTTGTTAAGTTATTTTCGAACTTGATGTTTATTGATTCTTCCACTTCCTACTTTGTTAAACATACGATATGTACTTCTAGAAGTAGAATAATCAAGAAATATACCTTCATGAGCCTTTGGTTCGAACTTACCAACATTGTTTGACATTATTGACTATATTAGCATTTGCAACCGAATACACAAAAGCATGCAATGGTTGCTTTCAATGACAAGGGATTTTCCTTGAGCAAAAAGAATATCAAGTACAATGAGAGTATGAACATCTAGTACTAGCACCATTTGCCAAAGGAGATGTTGATGCTTCTATTATATACAAGTCTTACACATCATGATTTGCAATAAATGTTTTGAAAGCTAGTATAAGCACCTAGAGGGTGAATAGGTGTAAAAACAAATTTCCTTAGTGAAGTATGCAACTCAAATCAGCAATAGATTATGAAAAGGAAATTTGTCTCTTGTAAACAAAACGAATTAAGATCAAAGTAAAAGAGCGTAGGAAGAGAATATGAACACAGAGTTTATGGTGGTTCGGCTTAATCCAAGCCTACGTCCACTCTTCCGACATTACAGGCTGGATTTCACTATGAACAAAAGAGTTGTTATTACGAAAGCTCTTCCTT
>CM029496.1:16416262-16499671 GCA_017140595.1 Eucalyptus curtisii
CACAAATATTAATTAGGATTACCTATTTTATGCTTTTGGTCGTTTACAATCCCTCATATGCCGTAGAAAGCCGTGCCTGCGTCAGAAAATACCGAGCACGAATTTTAATGGATCGCAAGCAATTTTCTCCCAACTTCGCTTGCTGATTTCATAATCGAATTTCAAAAGCATCGGTAACTCCACAAAATTAATTAGGACTGGCGCGACTACTTTTGGTAGCCTCTTATCCACGTCGTTTTCACGAAGCCGGTTCACGGTGAAAAAACACCGATAGCAAATTTTAATTGAATCGCAAAACGCAATTTACTTGGCGCCAAAGTTCTCGCTTTCTGATTTCAACCGATTTTTATAGTCAATATTTCAAAATAAAAAACGGGACGGTGCAGAAATTTTTTGCGAATTAAAAATTCATATGGTTTTTCAAGACGCCGCGGTCCATTTGCGGTGAAAGATCGACAATGGCATTTTAATCGTGATCGTAGTTTTAATTTTTCTATAATAAAAGTCTGTTGATTTCAAACGGCTTTTTATGTAAATGGAAATCCCAAAATACAATTGTTGCATTTGGGTTTTCACTTATCCATGTCGCTTAGACGCCAAGGATAAAAGGAAAACACGGATATGAATTAATAATTGGATTCGTAAATACTCTTTCCCCTCGCCTAAGTCCCGCTTGATTTCAACCGATTTTTAGAAAAAACTCCATAATATTAATTAGAGGAGATCGATGCTTTTTGGTAGTTCACAAACGCTTTTCGACGCCAGAAAAGGCCTACGTTTAAAAATCGATATGAATTTTTAATTGATAGAATTCATTTTTCCCGCGCCAAAGGCTCCTCGTTGATTTCCAACCGATTCCTTTTAATAAGAGTCAAAAGTCCAAAATAATAATAAGAGATAAATACAAAAATTAATATTTCGAGCCATTATCCATACGCTTTTTCGAGACCCGGGTCTCACGTGAAAACATCGATATGAATTTTTAATCGATCCAACTAATTTTCTGTGGCGTCTTGATTTCAACCACTTTGACAGTCAAAACCCAAATATTAGACAGGTTTCGGCTTTTAAAATTAAGAAATTCAGACGGTGGAAAACGCAGAAAAACTTTCGGATATGAATTATTAATTGATCGTATCGGACCGCCGAAGTCTCTTTACATGGAGAGTCGCTACCTAAAAGCATTAATTCAGATACTATGCGATGTGCTTGGCAGCTTTCACGCTTTTCTTGACCGGTGTCTACAAATACACACATCACGAATTTTAATTGATCGTAGAATTTTCGCCAGCTGGTCTCCGCTTCCGATTTCAACCGACTTTTTTAAGGTATCGAAAACTCCACAATATTAATTAGATATTTAATTTTTTGGTAGATACTCATTCACGTAGCCTCGCACGCCTACGGCTAAAACATCGACATATAAATTTTAATTGAATGGTGCTACTTCTCTGCCGGTCTATTTGTTGATTTTCCAACCGATTTTTAAGGCATCGGAAAATTCCAAAATAATAATTTTAGCGGTTCCTTTTCGCGAAATAATTTCCGCTTCAGTTTTCGCCGGGTCTACGTGAAAACATCGAATTTTTAATTGATCGTAGCGAATTTTCGCCGAAATATTCTGATTTTCAACTGATTTCGATAGTCAAAACTCCAAAATATTAATCAGATTAGGTGCAAGGTTTTTGGTAGCCACTTATTCATGTCGTTGTGACGCCGGAGTGTCCTATGAGAAAACATCTTTGATATGAACTAAAAATTGGACGCACAGAAAATTCTTTCCTCCTCAATTCGCTTTGATTTCAACCTACTTCGACGTATCGGAACTCCACAATATTAATTAGACAGGGTGCATACTTTTGAGTAGCCACTTAAAAATCGCCGTCTCGCATTGTTCATTTGGGCATAAAACACGTATATAAATTTAATCAGATCGTGTTTTTACCTTCGCATTTGTTCTGGATTCTTGATTTCAAAATCCTCCAAAATCAATTAGATAGAAACGACATGGATTAGTGGCTACAAAAAGCATCGCACCTCTCCTAATTAATATTTTGGAGTTTTCGATACCTTAAAAGTCGGTTGAAATCAAGAAACGGAGACTCGGCAGAGAAAATTCCTTTCCGATCCAATTAAAAATTCATATCGGTGTTTTCACTGTAGACCCCGGCGTGCAGAAACGACATGGATAAGTGGCTACCAAAAGCCTCGCACCTGTCCTAATTAATATTTTGGAGTTTTCGATACCTTAAAAGTCGGTTGAAATCAAGAAAAGGAGACTCGCACAGAAAATTCCTTTTCGATCCAATTAAAAATTCTTATCGATGTTTTCACCGTAGACCACGGCGTGCGAAACGACATGGATAAGTGGCTACCAAAAGTCTCGCACCTGTCCTAATTATTATTTTGGAGTTTCGATACCTTAAAAGTCGGTTGAAATCAAGAAACGGAGACTCGATGCAGAAAATTCCTTTCGATCCAATTAAAAATTTATATCGGTGTTTTCACCGTAGACCCCGGCTTGCAGAGACGACGTGGATAAGTGGCTACCAAAAGTATCGCACCTGTCCTAATTAATATTGTGGAGTTTTCGATACCTCAAAAGTCGGTTGAAATCAAGAAACGGAGATTCGGGAGAGAAAATTCCTTTCTGATCCAATTAATAATTCATATCCGTGTTTTCACGGGACACCCCGGCGTGCAGAAACGACATGGATAAGTGGCTACCAAAAGCCTTGCACCTGTCCTAATTAATATTTTGGAGTTTTCGATACCTTAAAAGTCGGTTGAAATCAAGAAAAGGAGACTCGGCACAGAAAATTCCTTTCTGATCCAATTAAAAATTCATATCGATGTTTTCACCGTAGACCCCGACGTGCTGAAACGACATGGATAAGTGGCTACGAAAAGCCTCGCACCTATACTAATTATTATTTTGGAGTTTTCGATACCTTAAAAGTCGGTTGAAATCAACAAAAGGAGACTCGGCACAGAAAATTCCTTTCTGATCCAATTAAAAATTTATATCGGTGTTTTCACCGTAGACCCCGGCGTGCAGAGACGACGTGGATAAGTGGCTACCAAAAGTATCGCACCTGTCGTAATTAATATTTTGGAGTTTTCGATACCTTAAAAGTCGGTTGAAATCAAGAAACGGAGACTCGGCACAGAAAATTCCTTTCTGATCCAATTAAAAATTCATATCGGTGTTTTCACTGTAGACCCGGCGTGCAGAAACGACATGGATAAGTGGCTACCAAAAGCATCGCACCTGTCCTAATTAATATTTTGGAGTTTTCGATACCTTAAAAGTCGGTGGAAATCAAGAAACGGAGACTCGGCAGAGAAAATTCCTTTCCGATCCAATTAATAATTCATATCGGTGTTTTCACTGTAGACCCCGGCGTGCATAAACGACATGGATAAGTGGCTACCAAAAGCCTCGCACCTGTCCTAATTAATATTTTGGAGTTTTCGATACCTTAAAAGTCGGTTGAAATCAAGAAAAGGAGACTCGGCACAGAAAATTCCTTTCTGATCCAATTAAAAATTCATATCGATGTTTTCACCGTAGACCCCGGCGTGCAGAAACGACATGGATAAGTGGCTACCAAAAGCCTCGCACCTATACTAATTATTATTTTGGAGTTTTCGATACCTTAAAAGTCGGTTGAAATCAACAAACGGAGACTCGGCAGAGAAAATTCCTTTCTGATCCAATTAAAAATTCATATCGGTGTTTTCACTGTAGAGACCCCGGCGTGCAGAAACGACATGGATAAGTGGCTACCAAAAGCATCGCACCTGTCCTAATTAATATTTTGGAGTTTTCGATACCTTAAAAGTCGGTTGAAATCAAGAAACGGAGACTCGGCAGAGAAAATTTGTGTTTTCTGATCCAATTAAAATTCATATCGGTGTTTTCACGGTAGACCCCGGCGTGCGTAAAAACGACATGGATAAGTGGCTACCAAAAGCCTCGCACCTGTCCTAATTAATATTTTGGAGTTTTCGATACCTTAAAAGTCGGTTGAAATCAAGAAAAGGAGACTCGGCATAGAAAATTCCTTTCGATCCAATTAAAAATTCTTATCGATGTTTTCACCGTAGACCACGGCAAAAAAAACGACATGGATAAGTGGCTACCAAAAGCATCGCACCTGTCCTAATTATTATTTTGGAGTTTTCGATACCTTAAAAGTCGGTTGAAATCAAGAAACGGAGACTCGACGCAGAAAATTCGTTTTCGATCCAATTAAAAATTCATATATCGGTGTTTTCACCGTAGACCCGGCGTGCGTAGAAACGACATGGATAAGTGGCTACCAAAAGCATCGCACCTGTCCTAATTAATATTTTGGAGTTTTCGATACCTTAAAAGTCGGTTGAAATCAAGAAACGGAGACTCGGGAGAGAAAATTCCTTTTTGATCCAATTAAAAATTCATATCGGTGTTTTCACCGTAGACCCCGCGTGCGTAAAACGACATGGATAAGTGGCTACCAAAAGCATCGCACCTGTCCTAATTAATATTTTGGAGTTTTCGATACCTTAAAAGTCGGTTGA
Source organism: Eucalyptus curtisii (assembly GCA_017140595.1). Classification (NCBI taxonomy): domain Eukaryota; kingdom Viridiplantae; phylum Streptophyta; class Magnoliopsida; order Myrtales; family Myrtaceae; genus Eucalyptus; species Eucalyptus curtisii. Next base: position 16,420,829 of record CM029496.1, read on the forward strand.
AATCAAGAAACGGAGACTCGGCACAGAAAATTCCTTTCGATCCAATTAAAAATTCATATCGGTGTTTTTCACGTAGTACCCCGGCGTGCGTAAACGACATGGATAAGTGGCTACCAAAAAGCCTCGCACCTGTCCTAATTATTATTTTGGAGTTTTCGATACCTTAAAAGTCGGTTGAAATCAAGAAAAGGAGACTCGGCACAGAAAATTCCTTTCTGATCCAATTAAAAATTCATATCGGTGTTTTCATCGTAGACACCGGCGTGCGGAAACGACATGGATAAGTGGCTACCAAAAGCATCGCACCTGTCCTAATTAATATTTTGGAGTTTTCGATACCTTAAAGGTCGGTTGAAATCAAGAAAACGGAGACTCGCGGCGAAACGACATGGATAAGAAAATTCCTAATTAATATTTTGGAGTTTTCGATCCAATTAAAAATTCATATCGTGTTTTCACCGTAGACCCCGCGTGCGAAACGACATGGATAAGTGGCTACCAAAAGCATCGAACCTGTCCTAATAAATATTTTGGAGTTTTCGATACCTTAAAAGTCGGTTGAACTTAAGAAACGGAGAGTTGGCAGAGAAAATTCCCTTCTGATCCAATTAAACATTCATATCGGTGTTTTCACTGTAGTCCCCGGCGTTAAGAAACGACATGGATAAGTGGCTACCAAAAGCATCGCACCTGTCCTAATTAATATTTTGGAGTTTTCGATACCTTAAAAGTCGGTTGAAATCAAGAAACGGAGATTCGGAGAGAGAAAATTCCATTTCGATCCAATTAAAAATTCATATCGGTGTTTTCACCGTAGACATATCGGTGTTTTCGTGTAAAACGACATGGATAAGTGGCTACCAAAAGCATCGCACATGTCCTAATTAATATTTTGGAGTTTTCGATACCTTAAAAGTCGGTTGAAATCAAGAAACGGAGACTCGGCACAGAAAATTTATTTCTGATCCAATTAAAAATTCATATCGTTGTTTTCACTGTAGACCCCGGCGTGCGGAAACGACATGGATAAGTGGCTACCAAAAGCATCGCACCTCCTAATTATTATTTTGGAGTTTTCGATACCTTAAAAGTCGGTTGAAATCAAGAAACGGAGACTCGGCACAGAAAATTCCTTTCTGATCCAATTAAAAATTCATATCGGTGTTTTCACTGTAGACCCCGGCGTGCAGAAACAACATGGATAAGTGGCTACCAAAAGCATCGCACCTGTCCTAATTAATATTTTGGAGTTTTCGATACCTTAAAAGTCGGTTGAAATCAAGAAACGGAGACTCGGCACAGAAAATTCTTTTCGATCCAATTAAAAATTCATATCGATGTTTTCACCGTAGACCACGGCGTGCGTGCAGAAACGACATGGATAAGTGGCTACCAAAAGCATCGCACCTGTCCTAATTAATATTTTGGAGTTTTCGATACCTTAAAAGTCGGTTGAAATCAAGAAACGGAGACTCGACGCAGAGAAAATTCCTTTTCGATCCAATTAAAAATTTATATCGGTGTTTTCACCGTAGACCCCGTGCTTGCGAAACGACATGGATAAGTGGCTACCAAAAGTATCGCACCTGTCCTAATTAATATTTTGGAGTTTTCGATACCTTAAAAGTCGGTTGAAATCAAGAAACGGAGACTCGGGAGAGAAAATTCCTTTCTGATCCAATTAAAAATTCATATCGGTGTTTTCACTGTAGACCCCGGCGTGCAGAAACGACATGGATAAGTGGCTACCAAAAGCATCGCACATGTCCTAATTAATATTTTGGAGTTTTCGATACCTTAAAAGTCGGTTGAAATCAAGAAACGGAGACTCGGCAGAGAAAATTCCTTTCTGATCCAATTAAAATTCATATCCGTGTTTTCACTGTAGACCCCGGCGTGCGGAAAAGACATGGATAAGTGGCTACCAAAAGCATCGCACCTGTCCTAATTAATATTTTGGAGTTTTCGATACCTTAAAAGTCGGTTGAAATCAAAAAACGGAGACTCGGCGCAGAAAATTCCTTTCTGATCCAATTAAAAATTCATATCGGTGTTTTCACCGTAGACCCCGGCGTGCAAAGACGACGTGGATAAAGGGCTACCAAAAGTATTGCGCCTGTCCTAATTAATATTGTGGAGTTTTCGATACTTCAAAAGTCGGTTGAAATCAAGAAACGGAGACTCGGGAGAGAAAATTCCTTTCTGATCCAATTAAAAATTCATATCGGTGTTTTCACCGTAGACCCCGGCGTGCAGAAACGACATGGATAAGTGGCTACCAAAAGCCTCGCACCTGTCCTAATTAATATTTTGGAGTTTTCGATACCTTAAAAGTCGGTTGAAATCAACAAAAGGAGACTCGGCACAGAAAATTCCTTTCGATCCAATTAAAAATTCATATCCGTGTTTTCACCGTAGACCCGGCGTGCGAAACGACATGGATAAGTGGCTACCAAAAGCCTCGCACCTGTCCTAATTAATATTTTGGAGTTTTCGATACCTTAAAAGTCGGTTGAAATCAAGAAACGGAGACTCGGCACAGAAAATTCCTTTCGATCCAATTAAAAATTTATATCGGTGTTTTCACCATAGACCCCAGCGTGCAGAAACGACACGGATAAGTGGCTACCAAAAGTATCGCACCTGTCCTAATTAATATTTTGGAGTTTTCGATACCTTAAAAGTCGGTTGAAATCAAGAAACGGAGACTCGGCAGAGAAAATTCCTTTCTGATCCAATTAAAAATTCATATCGGTGTTTTCACTGTAGACCCCGTCGTGCAGAAACGACATGGATAAGTTGCTACCAAAAGCATCGCACCTGTACTAATTAATATTGTGGAGTTTTCGATACCTTAAAAGTCGGTTGAAATCAAAAAAACGGAGACTCGGCACTGAAAATTCGTTTCTGATCCAATTAAAAATTCACATCGGTGTTTTCACTGTAGACCCCGGCGTGCAGAAACGACATGGATAAGTGGCTACCAAAAGCATCGCACCTGTCCTAATTATTATTTTGGAGTTTTCGATACCTTAAAAGTCGGTTGAAATCAAGAAACGGAGACTCGGCACAGAAAATTCCTTTCTGATCCAATTAAAAATTCATATCGATGTTTTCACTGTAGACCCCGGCGTGCATAAACGACATGGATAAGTGGCTACCAAAAGCATCGCACCTGTCCTAATTAATATTTTGGAGTTTTCGATACCTTAAAAGTCGGTTGAAATCAAGAAAAGGAGACTCGGCACAGAAAATTCCTTTCTGATCCAATTAAAAATTCATATCGGTGTTTTCACCGTAGACACCGCGCGTGCGAAACGACATGGATAAGTGGCTACCAAAAGCATCGCACCTGTCCTAATTAATATTTTGGAGTTTTCGATACCTTAAAAGTCGGTTGAAATCAAGAAACGGAGACTCGCGCAGAAAATTCCTTTCGATCCAATTAAAAATTTATATCGGTGTTTTCACCGTAGACCCCGCGTGCGAAACGACATGTGGATAAGTGGCTACCAAAAGTATTGCGCCTGTCCTAATTAATATTGTGGAGTTTTCGATACTTCAAAAGTCGGTTGAAATCAAGAAACGGAGACTCGGGAGAGAAAATTCCTTTCTGATCCAATTAAAAATTCATATCGGTGTTTTCACTGTAGACCCCGGCATGCGGAAACGACATGGATAAGTGGCTACCAAAGCCTCGCACCTGTCCTAATTAATATTTTGGAGTTTTCGATACCTTAAAAGTCGGCTGAGATCAAGAAACGGAGACTCGGCAGAGAAAATTCCTTTTTCGATCCAATTAAAATTCATATCCGTGTTTTCACCGTAGACCCCGGCGTGCGTAAACGACATGGATAAGTGGCTACCAAAAGCCTCGCACCTGTCCTAATTAATATTTTGGAGTTTTCGATACCTTAAAAGTCGGTTGAAATCAAGAAACGGAGACTCGGACGTAGAAAATTCCTTTCGATTCAATTAAAAATTTATATCGGTGTTTTCACCATAGACCCCGGCGCAGAAACGACATGGATAAGTGGCTACCAAAAGTATCGCACCTGTCCTAATTAATATTTTGGAGTTTTCGATACCTTAAAAGTCGGTTGAAATCAAGAAACGGAGATTCGGGAGAGAAAATTCCTTTCGATCCAATTAAAAATTCATATGGGTGTTTTCACTGTAGACCCCGGCGTGCAGAAACGACGTGGATAAGTGGCTACCAAAAGCATCGCACCTGTCCTAATTAATATTTTGGAGTTTTCGATACCTCAAAAGTCGGTTGAAATCAAGAAACGGAGACTCGGCACAGAAAATTTCTTTCTGATCCAATTAAAAATTCATATCGGTGTTTTCACTGTAGACCCCGGCGTGCGAGTAAACGACATGGATAAGTGGCTACCAAAAGCATCGCACCTGTCCTAGTTATTATTTTGGAGTTTTCGATACCTTAAAAGTCGGTTGAAATCAAGAAAAGGAGACTCGGCAGAGAAAATTCCTTCTGATCCAATTAAAAATTCATATCGATGTTTTCACCGTTGACCCCGGCGTGCAGAAACGACGTGGATAAGTGGCTACCAAAAGCATCGCACCTGTCCTAATTAATATTTTGGAGTTTTCGATACCTTAAAAGCCGAATGAAATCAAGAAATGGAGACTCGGCACAGAAAATTCCTTTTCGATCCAATTAAAAATTCATATCGGTGTTTTAACCGTAGACCCGGCGTGCGTAAAACGACATGGATAAGTGGCTACCAAAAGCATCGCACCTGTCCTAATTAATATTTTGGAGTTTTCGATACCTTAAAAGTCGGTTGAAATCAAGAAACGGAGACTCGACGCAGAAAATTCCTTTTCGATCCAATTAAAAATTTATATCGGTGTTTTCACCGTAGACCCCGGCAGAAACGACGTGGATAAGTGGCTACCAAAAGTATCGCACCTGTCCTAATTAATATTTTGGAGTTTTCGATACCTGAAAAGTCGGTTGAAATCAAGAAACGGAGATTCGGGAGAGAAAATTCCTTTCTGATCCAATTAAAAATTCATATCGGTGTTTTCACTGTAGACCGGCGTGCAGAAACGACATGGATAAGTGGCTACCAAAAGCATCGCACCTGTCCTAATTAATATTTTGGAGTTTTCGATACCTTAAAAGTCGGTTGAAATCAAGAAACGGAGACTCGGCACAGAAAATTCTTTCTGATCCAATTAAAAATTCATATCGGTGTTTTCACCGTAGACCCCGCGTGCGTAGAAACGACATGGATAAGTGGCTACCAAAAGCCTCGCACCTATACTAATTATTATTTTGGAGTTTTCGATACCTTAAAAGTCGGTTGAAATCAACAAAAGGAGACTCGGCACAGAAAATTCCTTTCTGATCCAATTAAAAATTCATATCGATGTTTTCACCGTAGACCCCGGCGTGCAGAAACGACATGGATAAGTGGCTACCAAAAGCATCGCACCTATCCTAATTAATATTTTGGAGTTTTCGATACCTTAAAAGTCGCTTGAAATCAACAAAAGGAGACTCGGCAAAGAAAATTCCTTTCTGATCCAATTAAAAATTCATATCGGTGTTTTCACTGTAGACCCGGCGTGCGTAAACGACATGGATTAGTGGCTACCAAAAGCATCGCACCTGTCCTAATTAATATTTTGGAGTTTTCGATACCTTAAAAGTCGGTTGAAATCAAGAAAGGAGACTCGGCACAGAAAATTCCTTTCGATCCAATTAAAAATTCTTATCGATGTTTTCACCGTAGACCACGGCGTGCGAAACGACATGGATAAGTGGCTACCAAAAGTCTCGCACCTGTCCTAATTATTATTTTGGAGTTTTCGATACCTTAAAAGTCGGTTGAAATCAAGAAACGGAGACTCGACGCAGAAAATTCCTTTCGATCCAATTAAAAATTTATATCGGTGTTTTCACCGCAGACCCCGGCGTGCAGAAACGACATGGATAAGTGGCTACCAAAAGTATCGCACCTGTCCTAATTAATATTGTGGAGTTTTCGATACCTCAAAAGTCGGTTGAAATCAAGAAACGGAGATTCGGGAGAGAAAATTCCTTTTCGATCCAATTAAAAATTCATATCGGTGTTTTCACCGTAGACCCCGGCGTGCGAAACGACATGGATAAGTGGCTACCAAAAGCATCGCACCTGTCCTAATTAATATTGTGGAGTTTTCGATACCTTAAAAGTCGGTTGAAATCAAGAAACGGAGACTCGACACAGAAAATTTCTTTCTGATCCAATTAAAAATTCATATCGGTGTTTTCACTGTAGACCCCGGCGTGCAGAAACGACATGGATAAGTGGCTACCAAAAGCATCGCACCTATCCTAATTATTATTTTGGAGTTTTCGATACCTTAAAAGTCGGTTGAAATCAAGAAACGGAGACTCGGCAGAGAAAATTCCTTTCTGATCCAATTAAAAATTCATATCGGTGTTTTCACTGTAGACCCCGGCGTGCATAAACGACATGGATAAGTGGCTACCAAAAGCATCGCACTTGTCCTAATTAATATTTTGGAGTTTTCGATACCTTAAAAGTCGGTTGAAATCAAGAAACGGAGACTCGGCCGAGAAAATTCCTTTCTGATCCAATTAAAAATTCATATCGGTGTTTTCACTGTAGACCCCGGCGTGCAGAAATGACATGGATAAGTGGCTACCAAAAGCCTCGCACCTGTCCTAATTAATATTTTGGAGTTTTCGATACCTTAAAAGTCGGTTGAAATCAAGAAACGGAGACTCGACGCAGAAAATTCCTTTCGATCCAATTAAAATTTATATCGGTGTTTTCACCGTAGACCCCGGCTTGCGAGACGACGTGGATAAGTGGCTACCAAAAGTATCGCACCTGTCCTAATTAATATTGTGGAGTTTTCGATACCTCAAAAGTCGGTTGAAATCAAGAAACGGGGATTCGGGAGAGAAAATTCCTTTCGATCCAATTAAAAATTCATATCGGTGTTTCACCGTAGACCCCGGCGTGCGTAAACGACATGGATAAGTGGCTACAAAAAGCATCGCACCTGTCCTAATTAATATTTTGGAGTTTTCGATACCTCAAAAGTCGGTTGAAATCAAGAAACGGAGACTCGGCACAGAAAATTTCTTTCGATCAATTAAAAATTCATATCGGTGTTTTCACCGTAGACCCCGCGCGTGCGAAACGACATGGATAAGTGGCTACCAAAAGCCTCGCACCTATCCTAATTATTATTTTGGAGTTTTCGATACCTTAAAAGTCGGTTGAAATCAACAAAAGGAGACTCGGCACAGAAAATTCCTTTCGATCCAATTAAAAATTCATATCGATGTTTTCACCGTAGACCCCGCGTGCGAAACGACATGGATAAGTGGCTACCAAAAGCATCGCACCTATCCTAATTAATTATTTTGGAGTTTTCGATACCTTAAAAGTTGGTTGAAATCAACAAAAGGAGACTCGGCACAGAAAATTCCTTTCGATCCAATTAAAAATTCATATCGGTGTTTTCACCGTAGACACCGGCGTGCGAAACGACATGGATTAGTGGCTACCAAAAGCATCGCACCTCTCCTAATTAATATTTTGGAGTTTTCGATACCTTAAAAGTCGGTTGAAATCAAGAAACGGAGACTCGGCAGAGAAAATTCCTTTCGATCAATTAATAATTCATATCCGTGTTTTCACGGTACACCCCGGCGTGCAGAAACGACATGGATAAGTGGCTACCAAAAGCCTCGCACCTGTCCTAATTAATATTTTGGAGTTTTCGATACCTTAAAAGTCGGTTGAAATCAAGAAAAGGAGACTCGGCACAGAAAATTCCTTTCTGATCCAATTAAAAATTCTTATCGATGTTTTCACCGTAGACCACGGCGTGCAGAAACGACATGGATAAGTGGCTACGAAAAGTCTCGCACCTGTCCTAATTATTATTTTGGAGTTTTCGAGACCTTAAAAGTCGGTTGAAATCAAGAAACGGAGACTCGACGCGCAGAAAATTCCTTTCGATCCAATTAAAAATTTATATCGGTGTTTTCACCGTAGACCCCGACTTGCAGAGACGACGTGGATAAGTGGCTACCAAAAGTATCGCACCTGTCCTAATTAATATTGTGGAGTTTTCGATACCTCAAAAGTCGGTTGAAATCAAGAAACGGAGATTCGGGAGAGAAAATTCCTTTCGATCTAATTAAAAATTCATATCGGTGTTTTCACCGTAGACCCCGGCGTGCGAAACGACATGGATAAGTGGCTACCAAAAGCATCGCATCTGTCCTAATAAATATTGTGGAGTTTTCGATACCTCAAAAGTCAGTTGAAATCAAGAAACGGAGACTCGGCACAGAAAATTTCTTTCTGATCCAATTAAAAATTCATATCGGTGTTTTCACCGTAGACCCCGGCGTGCAGAAACGACGTGGATAAGTGGCTACGAAAAGCCTCGCACCTATACTAATTATTATTTTGGAGTTTTCGATACCTTAAAAGTCGGTTGAAATCAACAAAAGGAGACTCGGCACAGAAAATTCCTTTCGATCCAATTAAAAATTCATATCGGTGTTTTCACTGTAGACCCCGGCGTGCATAAACGACATGGATTAGTGGCTACCAAAAGCATCGCACCTCTCCTAATTAATATTTTGGAGTTTTCGATACCTTAAAAGTCGGTTGAAATCAAGAAACGGAGACTCGGCAGAGAAATTCCTTTCGATCCAATTAATAATTCATATCCGTGTTTTCACCGTAGACCCCGCGTGCGAAACGACATGGATAAGTGGCTACCAAAAGCCTCGCACCTGTCCTAATTAATATTTTGGAGTTTTCGATACCTTAAAAGTCGGTTGAAATCAAGAAAAGGAGACTCGGCACAGAAAATTCCTTTCTGATCCAATTAAAAATTCATATCGATGTTTTCACCGTAGACCACGGCGTGCAGAAACGACATGGATAAGTGGCTACGAAAAGTCTCGCACCTGTCCTAATTATTATTTTGGAGTATTCGATACCTTAAAAGTCGGTTGAAATCAAGAAACGGAGACTCGACGCAGAAAATTCCTTTTCGATCCAATTAAAAATTTATATCGGTGTTTTCACCGTAGACCCCGGCGTGCGAGACGACATGGATAAGTGGCTACCAAAAGTATCGCACCTGTCCTAATTAATATTGTGGAGTTTTCGATACCTCAAAAGTCGGTTGAAATCAAGAAACGGAGATTCGGGAGAGAAAATTCCTTTTCGATCCAATTAAAAATTCATATCGGTGTTTTCACTGTAGACCCCGGCGTGCAGAAACGACATGGATAAGTGGCTACCAAAAGCATCGCACATGTCCTAATTAATATTGTGGAGTTTTCGATACCTTAAAAGTCGGTTGAAATCAAGAAACGGAGACTCGGCAGAGAAAATTCCTTTCTGATCCAATTAAAAATTCATATCGGTGTTTTCACTGTAGACCCCGGCGTGCAGAAACGACATGGATAAGTGGCTACCAAAAGCATCGCACATGTCCTAATTAATATTTTGGAGTTTTCGATACCTCAAAAGTCGGTTGAAATCAAGAAACGGAGACTCGGCACAGAAAATTTCTTTTCGATCCAATTAAAAATTCATATCGGTGTTTTCACCGTAGACCCCGGCGTGCAGAAACGACATGGATAAGTGGCTACGAAAAGCCTCGCACCTATACTAATTATTATTTTGGAGTTTTCGATACCTTAAAAGTCGGTTGAAATCAACAAAAGGAGACTCGGCACAGAAAATTCCTTTCGATCCAATTAAAAATTCATATCGGTGTTTTCACCGTAGACCCGGCGTGCAGAAACAACATGGATAAGTGGCTACCAAAAGCATCGCACCTATCCTAATTAATATTTTGGAGTTTTCGATACCTTAAAAGTCGGTTGAAATCAAGAAACGAAGACTCGGCAGAGAAAATTCCTTTCGATCCAATTAATAATTCATATCCGTGTTTTCACGGTACACCCCGACGTGCGTAAAAACGACATGGATAAGTGGCTACCAAAAGCCTCGCACCTGTCCTAATTAATATTTTGGAGTTTTCGATACCTTAAAAGTCGGTTGAAATCAAGAAACGGAGACTCGGACGCAGAAAATTCCTTTTCGATCCAATTAAAAATTTATATCGGTGTTTTCACCGTAGACCCCGGCGTGCGTAAACGACATGGATAAGTGGCTACCAAAAGTATCGCACCTGTCCTAATTAATATTGTGGAGTTTTCGATACCTCAAAAGTCGGTTGAAATCAAGAAACGGAGATTCGGGAGAGAAAATTCCTTTCGATCCAATTAAAAATTCATATCGGTGTTTTCACCGTAGACCCCGCGTGCGAAACGACATGGATAAGTGGCTACCAAAAGCCTCGCACCTGTCCTAATTAATATTTTGGAGTTTTCTATACCTTAAAAGTCGGTTGAAATCAACAAAAGGAGACTCGGCACAGAAAATTCCTTTCTGATCCAATTAATAATTCATATCCGTGTTTTCACCGTAGACCACGGCGTGCAGAAACGACATGGATAAGTGGCTACCAAAAGCCTCGCACCTGTCCTAATTAATATTTTGGAGTTTTCGATACCTTAAAAGTCGGTTGAAATCAAGAAAAGGAGACTCGGCACAGAAAATTCCTTTCTGATCCAATTAAAAATTCATATCGGTGTTTTCACCGTAGACCGGCGTGCGAAACAACATGGATTAGTGGCTACCAAAAGCATCGCACCTCTCCTAATTAATATTTTGGAGTTTTCGATACCTTAAAAGTCGGTTGAAATCAAGAAACGGAGACTCGGCAGAGAAAATTCCTTTCCGATCCAATTAATAATTCATATCGGTGTTTTTTCACGGTAGACCCGGCGTGCGAAACGACATGGATAAGTGGCTACCAAAAGCCTCGCACCTGTCCTAATTAATATTTTGGAGTTTTCGATACCTTAAAAGTCGGTTGAAATCAAGAAAAGGAGACTCGGCACAGAAAATTCCTTTCGATCCAATTAAAAATTCTTATCGATGTTTTCACCGTAGACCACGCGTGCGAAACGACATGGATAAGTGGCTACGAAAAGTCTCGCACCTGTCCTAATTATTATTTTGGAGTTTTGATACCTTAAAAGTCGGTTGAAATCAAGAAACGGAGACTCGACGCAGAAAATTCCTTTCTGATCCAATTAAAAATTCATATCGATGTTTTCACCGTAGACCCCGACGTGCAGAAATGACATGGATAAGTGGCTACGAAAAGCCTCGCACCTATACTAATTATTATTTTGGAGTTTTCGATACCTTAAAAGTCGGTTGAAATCAACAAAAGGAGACTGGGCACAGAAAATTCCTTTCGATCCAATTAAAAATTCATATCGGTGTTTTCACCGTAGACCCCGGCGTGCGAAACAACATGGATTAGTGGCTACCAAAAGCATCGCACCTCTCCTAATTAATATTTTGGAGTTTTCGATACCTTAAAAGTCGGTTGAAATCAAGAAACGGAGACTCGGCGAGAAAATTCCTTTCTCGATCCAATTAATAATTCATATCCGTGTTTTCACGGTACACCCCGGCGTGCAGAAACGACATGGATAAGTGGCTACCAAAAGCCTCGCACCTGTCCTAATTAATATTTTGGAGTTTTCGATACCTTAAAAGTCGGTTGAAATCAAGAAAAGGAGACTCGGCACAAAAAATTCCTTTCTGATCCAATTAAAAATTCATATCGATGTTTTCACCTTAGACCCCGGCGTGCAGAAACGACATGGATAAGTGGCTACGAAAAGCCTCGCACCTATACTAATTATTATTTTGGAGTTTTCGATACCTTAAAAGTCGGTTGAAATCAACAAAAGGAGACTCGGCACAGAAAATTCCTTTATGATCCAATTAAAAATTCATATCGGTGTTTTCACTGTAGACCCCGGCGTGCAGAAACAACATGGATAAGTGGCTACCAAAAGCATCGCACCTATCCTAATTAATATTTTGGAGTTTTCAATACCTTAAAAGTCGGTTGAAATCAAGAAACGAAGACTCGGCAGAGAAAATTCCTTTCTGATCCAATTAATAATTCATATCCGTGTTTTCACGGTACACCCCGACGTGCAGAAATGACATGGATAAGTGGCTACCAAAAGCCTCGCACCTGTCTGTTGACGCCTAAATTTCTTTTTTTAATTACTTAATTAGGTTTTTTTTTAATTATCATTTTTGCCATTTTCGGGTAATAAATAAATAAAAAAAACAAAACAAAAAAAATAATAATAAAAACAAGCAAAAAGCAAAAAAGCGGCCAGCCCCCTTTTCTTTCCCTTTTTCCTTCCCGCGGGCCCAGCCCAACCTTTTCCCCCAAGGCCGGCCCGGCCCTTTTCTCCCTCCTTCTTCCTCCTTCCCTCTCCTTCGCGCGTCGCAACTCACGCGCGCGAGGGAGGCCGACGCCCGCGAAGGACGGCCTACGGCCGAGGTGAGTAGGCCGACGTCGGCCAGAGAGGACAGATCTCAGGCGCCATTAATGGCTGCCTTCAATGCCGAGCACGCCTCGCTGGAAAAGCTCGGATGGGACGCCGGTTCAGCCGAGGAAGACCGGTCGGCAAACCGAAGGCCGGCGGCCGAAGCCCTCCGCCGACCGGACCCCCCTCGCCTATAAATAGGCAGCAGCAACCTCCGTCGACGCCCATCGCGAACTTGGAAGCCTTCGCCTGAGAGACTTCAGGAGGAGACCGAAAAGCGAGCGCCGGGAGGACTTGAGCCGCGAACCGCCCCCTTTCACCGAGAGACTTCGGGAAGGCCGGCGGCGAGCGGATTCAAGAGGGTCGATCTGGCCGGTGGAGGCTCGGATCCGGCCCGAGGAGAGCGATCGAACCCTTCCACAACCCCGACGCCGTGCCGCCGTCCAATCATCGTCACCGCCCGCAGGAAGCCGTCCGACGCCACCCCCGTCGCGCCATCGCCGTGAACAGGTAGCCCATCATTTCTGTCGCCGTCGCCATCGTCCCCGCCGTTCATCGCTACCCCACCCCGTCGCCGTCGCCGTCATCGTAGTCGCCATCGTCGTTGCTGTCACCACCGGAGCGCCTCGGTCTCGACCCCCGGCGCCGCGGATTCGCAAACCCTAGGGTTTGCGATTTTCCGGTCGCGAACGGATCCGGACCCGGAAAATCGGGTAGGATTCCGCAGTTCCGGGGAGGCGGAGGTCGGGTCGCGAGTCGGGTAGGGTTTCGCCGAACCGGGTCGTCGGGTCGCCCGCGTTTTTTTTAAACGGGTTCTTGGGCCGCGACGCCGTTTTAATAATAATAATAATAAAAAAGACAAAAAAATCCGAGTCGGGCCCACGCGGGCCCGTCCGCGTTGGGTCGCCGACCGGGTCGGACCCAACCCGCGGATCCGACCCGGTCAGTTTTTATAATATTTTTAATAATAAATAATAAATAATATTTCAAAAAAAAATCAAAAATAATTTATTTTCGAAAAAAATATTAAAAAATGTTTTAATTTCCAGAAAATCGAAAAATATTTAAAAAATGTTGAAAAATGTTTTATTTTCTAAAAAAAATCGAGAAAAGTCAAAAATAATTTATTTTCCAAAAATATTTTTAAAAAATATTAAAAAATATTTTATTTTCCGAAAAAAAAAAAAAAATCAAAAAATATTCCATATTTTCTAAAAAATGCCAAAAATCCAAAAAAAAGCCAAAAATTCATGAAAAAGCCAAAAAATTCAGAAAAAGCCAAAAAAGACTTGTATTTTCCAAAAAAAAAATACCAAAAAATCCCTTTTATGTCCAAAAAATTAGAAAAAGACTCAAGAAATGTTTTTCCTCCCAAAAATGCTTGGAAAATCCTCGAACATCCAAAAACCTCAAGGTTTAAACAAGATTAGGTACCGAAAGGGCATTAGTGATTAACTAGTGTAATCAAGTCCCCGATCCTAATTTCTCTCGGGTTGCGCAGAGTGAGTATTTCTCCCAATACTTCGCTTGGGTTTCTAATCAACCCACCCCAAATCGATTAGTGGCGACTCCATTTTAAAAATTGATTTACAGGTTAAAAACTTGAACCATTAAGTCGTGAATTGGTGGACTTGGGAGAGTCCGGGCTTAATTAATTTCAGCCGAGCCATTAGCCTCCTTAGGCGCTCGTACCCGATTGCGGGCGCCGAGAAAAATAGAGGTCGCGACGGCCTTGGCGACTCCACCGGGGAATATTGAAGACTTAGGCCATTTTTGTCTTGTTTAAATTCTTTCGACTTAGGTTTTTTTCTTTATGCAGGTCAAAAGCTTAGAAATTTATTTTAAGTTTGCTTAAAATAGATTATCTTGTGATTATAAACCGTTGTGCATGCTTTACCGTTTTAAACACTACACATGGCACACACAACCCGGCCGCCGGACCGGGCCGCCATAGGATATTTAGGATGGTGTTAAGAAAGATACGACCTCGAACGCGAGACTGCGATGTAGAGGTTGCCTTTCTTTTCCCCGAATTTCTTAGCCGAGGTTAAGAGGGTACGCGCCAACGCGAGACTACGACGGGCGGATACCTTTTTAATTTCAACAAGCCTTCCGAGTTAGAAATCGAGCCGCACGTCCCATGTGCATGTCTCTCGTGCTTGCCATTTTATTTAAAAGTAAAGTAATTTCTTTATTTTTATACAGTCTTTTTATTGGCTCATGGCATAGGGTAGGATCGTGTAACTCCCTTTCTCATATGTGATGGGAAGAATCGATATCCAGTTCATTCCTACTCCCAAGAAAGAGCTCCTCAGATGGTGGAATCAGTTAGATCAGCTCAACCAAGAGCGTGTCAAAGCAAGCATCGGTCATCTCCTTCCGTTGCTCCAGTCAATATCCACTCTGGCGTCATGCAAGCACTGCCACATTTCTGGTGCCCTGAAACATCCACCTTCATGTTCGGCAAATTTGAAATGACTCCGACCTTGGAAGAATACAGTCTCGCCATAGGAATGCCTCTGGTGAGAGAGCTTGTTAAGCCACCGATCAGCATTGACCCTGTGGTTAGTCTATCACGGTTTTTGAAAAATCATTCGGTAAGAGAAATTGTTGAAGCCAACAACAATGCTTTCCCGCTATCATCTTTAACGAATGTTTTGAAAAACAATCGATGAACCAAAAAAGCAAGATCTTCCTCTTAGCGTTCTTCGGATTTATTATCTTCCCCTATAGGAAGAATGCCATAAATCCTTCAATGGCATGGGTGATAAATCAAGTCACTTTTGGGGCAGGATATGTGAACATGGTTTTATCTGAAACATTTTTATCCCTTAACCGTTTTAAGGAAAACAAAGAAAAAATCATGAGGGCCGCCCCAGAAATTTTACAAATGTGGTTCTTTTCCCATATCAAAGGATTTGGGCACCTCATGCAAATATTTGAAATCAACAAATTCAAACATCCACTTCAAAAGTTTCAAAACTTGGAAAAGTACTCTCCCAGCGAGGAATATTCTCGATGGATTAACTTATTAAAAAACCCCGTCCCTGAGACATTCCTATGGCGAACTAAATGGTTCATTGCAGGAGAGGCGCGTTTTGCGCTTGATTATTACAACCCTATCCCACTGCTGGGCCTCTCCGGAGCTGCCTCATATTATCCACATAGGGTGGCTCGTCAAGACATGGTCCTCCAAGAAATCCCACCGCCACTCAAGCCGGGGTTGTTCCGAATCCCTTTCACCCATACCGGTTATGATTACTCGTAAGAAATCTGCATGATCCAAGATGCATGGAGTAGATGTCACCCGAAAAGATTATCGTACCCTTAAGATTGAAGGGGCAAGAAAAGGCTCATCATGCATCCACATTCTACATCCTCAACCACATAATTCCCGAGGAACTGCAACCAGCAATCCCCGACGTGGCTGATAAGCTTACTCTGCAAGGACGAATTAAAACTCTGGAAAGAAGTCTGGAGACAAGCAGAAACACATATCAAAGCTAGCACGAAGGAGCAAGCGGCTTCACAAGACCGGAGCTTCCCATCACATATGAAAATGGGCAGTCTGGTTTTTTGTGAATATGTCTAAATGTAAATAGTTAGGATCGCTCTATCTTTTGTACCTTGTTTGAAGAGCCCTTTCGGCATTGTATATTTCCCCCGTTAATAAATAAAAATGACTCGACCCTTGCCATGGGCCAATATTCCGTTTGTTTCTCTCGCTTATGTTCTTTCCGTTTTGCACAAATACAGGTAATCACAACATAGTCGTATTCGCCAAATCCAAAAGTTAGGATGGCTGAAGAAAATGTGCCAAGCCGTGTCGAGATTATGGAAAGTGAAATGAAGCAAGTCTTCAATGTGCTTCAACAACTCTCAAAGCAGATAGATTCCATCCAAGGCAAATTGGCCCCGCCCCAAAGAGCAATCGAAGTATTGTTACCACAATCGTCCACCCGAGGTGATCAAGGAAGAGATACCGATGATAATATGCCTGAATTGGAGGATGATACGCACCAAATCATAGTTGAAAAAGCAAAACCCAACAGTTTGTCTAAGATCGAGCATGACAAACGCCTTGAGAAACTTGAAGAAAGGCTAAAGCAACTGCAGGCCTTCAAGATCCTACTCCAAAGCACTCTCCATCTACTCTAAGGTCAAAATGCCGAAAAATTCAAAATGCCCGAGTTTGAGAAGTACGATGGCACGACCGCCCAAGGGCTCACTTGCAAATGTATTTGGTTCGAATGACAAAGACGTTAATAATGTACCTTTAATGATCCAGATTGTTCCAGTCATGCCTGGTAGGTCCCGCCCGAGGTGGTACATCAAAAAGAACATAAACCTCATTGAAACATGGAGTGAAGCAAGTGAGGCATTCCTCAAGCAAAAGACAAATTCATAATGGACATTACCCCTTCTCGTGAGGATCTCGATCGCACGGAAAAGAAAAAGCAGGAATCTTTCAAAGAATATGCTATTAGATGGAGGAATCTCGCCGCCCAGATCAGTCCTGAGCCAACTGACTTTGAACTGAGAAAAATGTTCATCAAAACCCTCCCCTATGAATACCGCAATCGTATGGTGACTACGATCGCTGAATCATTCAACCAGCTCATTCCAGTGGGAGAGCAGATTGAGACAGGTTTAAGGGACGGCTGGTTCACTGAGCCTACACCTGTCGGCCGAAGGCTCAACATGAAAAAAGATAAAGAGCCCCGATTGATGTCAATGCCACCTACATCGCAAACACCAGTCACCTCCCGACCGTTCGACAAACACAGGCCAACGACGGACTAATAATCGTCCACCCCAACGCTACAACAACGAGAAGACAATTCACTCCGCTTCTCGGATCTCCCTCCCGTGTTTTGGCAATCCTCCGGAACAGAAGCCTCCTTTCAATCGAGCCAAGACGACCCAACGCCGAAAACTTCTCCAGCTATGACCCGTCCAAAAAATGTGACTATCACATGGGAGAAGTAGGCCATTCAATCGATGAGTGTTTCGTCCTTAAGCATCGAATCCGAACCTACGGATACTAAGGCCTTCTCATTCCAAAGCGCAAAGCCAAATGTCCAAAGCAATCCGCTCCCTGATCATGCTGACAAAGTAAACATGATATCCAGTTCTGAAGCCGGTCAAATCAGAAATGTCAATACACATATTGTTGACATCTATCGAGGGCTAGTAGAAACCGGGTATTATCCAAGTGATGAAATACCACCCTTTGCAAAAATGAAGGAAAGGGTGTTAAGAATGATAGAGGCCAAAATAATCATGTACGCCGGCCACGCCAAAGATAGTTTCTACCATATCGCAAGTCCTCATCAACTGGGAGGAAGAATTTGCCGCGCTAAATGCAGAAAAGGAAAAGAAGAATTCCGCCTCACCTGAGAGCGTCTTTCAAAGGAAGAAAGCCATTGTTCAAGCATCAACAGCAGAAGCAGCTATAGTCATCGAGATTCCCCACCTTACAAATACGAGTACAACAATGCGGTACCATGGTCTTATGACCTTGATGTTGGTTTAGTCACGAGATCCGGGAGAACCTATGCTCAAGCAAATACTCGGTCCGCTAAGCCCGTCACGACGAAGAAGCCGGGAATTTTTGGCCGTAGTTAAGGCCGGTGAATATAATGTGGTGGAACAACTACGAAAATCACAAAGACAGCATCTCTCTGCTGGAATTACTTCAAACATCTGTCAAGCACCAGAAATCCCTCATGAAAGTACTAAGTGAAGTACATGTCCCTGAAACGATTGAGCATGACAAACTCGAGGAATTTGTCAGTACCATCCTTTTAAAAGATCAAATGGCATTTTCTCGATGAAGAAATTCCGAGGAGGGTAGAGGACATACCAAGGGCCTCTACATATCGATCAAGTACAACACATCTCACGTCGCTCGAGTGCTGATTGACAACGGATCTGCTCTTAACATATGTCCACTAGCGACACTCCATCGCCTTAAAATAGAGAGATCATGGATCCAAGTACCCAAGACTTCTGTTCGAGCATTCGATGGAACAAAGAAGGAAACAGTGGGAGAGATCGAGCTCGACATTCAAATTGGCCCAACCATATTCAAAATTTTGTTCCAAGTAATGGATATCCCCACTGCGTTCAATTTCCTCTTAGGGCGCCCGTGGATCCACGTCAGCAGAGCAAGACCTTCAAGCCTCCACCAAAGTGTGAAGTTCGTGGTTGGAGGAAAACCGATCACGGTCCGAGGAGAAGAGGATCATCGCATCTACCACGAGACGGCCATCCCTTATGTCGAACCTAGTGACAAAAGTGAAGCCGGCTATCAATCGTTCGAGCTCGTGTCTACTATACACGAAACTCGAGGGACTTTGCCTCTCGTCCCCGAGGAATCAAGCGCTGCAATCATGGTAGGAAAAATCATGGTTGGACATGGTTTCATTCCGGGACGAGGGCTTGGTAGAGAGGCCGGGGCATCCGTAAGCCTATTGAAGCCTTGAGGAGACCCTACACTATCGGTTTAGGATATTCCCTGGATAGAAAAGCAAAGAAGAAAGTCGGCCTCGTATATCCCCGTCTCAAGGAAACTTTCCCTGTGCCCACCAAGATGATGCATGAGGAAGAAGAAGTGAATACTTCAAAATGGTTCCCCCGGAAGTGCGAAGTTGCCTATACTCCGGGAGCACACGACTTGGCCCACACTTATAAAGAAGGAGGGGCCGGATGACATGACCACCATGTTCGGGGACATTTTCATAGGTGCCATTGAGGAAGAGCAGTTAGAAGAGACGGGCGATAACTTCTCGTTCATCCGGCTTCAACACCAAGTCGAAGAATTGCGCGAGACCGTACACCACCCGACAGAAAACTTCGCTCAAGCTACCCGTGCATTCGCTCTCGTCACAATGAGGAGCTGGTAGTAAATGAAGAAGACCCCATCGACACGATTTGGCAAGGGGCACGGCTACCCTTGTCCCAAAGAAGCACTCGACCATATTCGCCTCTTCCTAAATCAATGGCCATTATTCTCCCCATCCTCCTAGAGCAAGGGATAATCGGTAGGAACCGAGCCATCTTACTCCCGAGTACTTCCTTGATTATGACCCATCCAAGCAATGTGATTATCATTCGGGGAATTAGGACACTCGCTAGATAACCGCACCATCCCGAGAGACAAGGTTCAGGATTTTTTAGATCTTTGGGGTATTCACGTTCCGCTCTCCATGGCTGTGTTTTGGCAAGGATCACCTTCTCGTGGTACCCAAAGACCCGTACCATGTTCCCCGAGCATGCTAAGGAAGCACGTAGAGGAGAGGCGATCATGAACACCTTGGGCCAACCAAGTGGTAAATTTGACTACTATGTCGACTATTCAATCCCCCAAAATTTTTATGACCATCATCACAACATCGTCCCTGATGGATGGGAAGGCATGGATGATCTGAAATCCGCAAACCGGAGCACAGGGAGACACGGCTGGCGACTGGTATGAAGACTTCTTCGTGGGCGCTATCAACGAAGGACCGTCAAGGGAAATGGGTGCAGACCCGCTCGAGTAGAATCCTTTTAATTCCTCTGCATACTCCCCTACGTGGGAACCTGTACATATTTCTTAAAGTCTCGGCTTGTTTTGTTTTCAACATCGTTCCACTCAAGGAACTATTTTTTGAAATCACCCGTAAATCCGTCTACTAATAAATAAAGTTGAAAACATTTTGAGGGCATGAGGAGACACACCAAACCGGCCCGTTGATGATAGCCGGCCGTCAAATGAAAGAAGAAATCGAGGCCCGGGTCTCCTCATGTTTCCTTGTCCTAAATCTTCAAGAACAATTTATCACCTTTTCAAAAGAAGAAGCATGCATGCTACTAACCTTATTGGTTCCCTTAGCCTATCTACTCTATGACACGGGAATAATCTAGCGACAAAGCGAGGGTATGGGAACGGTCCGGACCAACACCGTAAGTAGCCATGATAGCAATTCGATGACTCGATGATGATTTTGATGATTCCGACGAAATTCAACGGAATTGGAAGCGCCACGAAGAAACAAGGCCCCCTACCGAAGACATCGTCATTGTCAATTTAGGCAGCCTGAAGGTCCAAGGGAGATAAAGATTGGCGCAAACCTTCCTAAAGAAGAAGCTGCAAGCTTAATTGCCCTCCTAAAGAGGTATCAAGACGTATTCGCATGGTCATATGCCGATATGCCAGGCCTCGATCCAATGATCGTGGAGCATAGCTTGCCAACCAACCCTGATGTAGCCCCCAAGAAGCAGCGGCTAAGAAGAACTAAGCCTGAGTTGTCAAAAAAGATTGAAGAAGAAGTAATGAAGCTCCTGGAAGTAGGCTTCCTCGAAGTCTCGCAATATCCTAGTTGGGTAGCAAATATTGTACCAGTGAAGAAAAAAGATGGTCGAATCCGGGTTTGTGTCGACTACCGCGATTTAAACAAAGCAAGCCCAAAAGATAATTTTCCGCTACCTCACATAGACGTTCTTGTGGATAGTACTTGCTGGATTCAAACTTTTCTCTTTCATGGATGGATTCTCGGGATACAACCAAATAAAAATGAAGGAGGAAGACAAGGAAAAGACGGCGTTCATTACTCCATGGGGGACTTTTCACTATAAGGTCATGCCCTTTGGCCTGAAAAACGCTGGAGCAACTTACCAACGTGCCATGACCACCCTTTTCCATGACATGATGCATAAAGAAATTGAAGTATATGTCGATGACATGATCGCCAAAACCAGACACGGAGAGGACCATGTAAAGACCCTAGAAAAATTATTCAATCGACTTCGCCGGTTTAAGTTGCGCTTGAACCCAAGCAAAATGTGTGTTCGGGGCAACTTCGGCAAATTACTTGGATTCATTGTGAGCTGTAAAGGGATAGAAGTGGACCCATCAAAAACTAAAGCGATATTTGAGATGCCTCCTCCTCGACGTAAAAGAAGTCCGGAGCCTCTTGGGAAGACTAAATTATATTGCACGATTCATTTCCCAGCTTTCCGAAAACTGCAAAACCTTTCTTTAAACTTCTCGGGGAAAGGTGCACAAATCAAATGGGATGATGACTGCCGACCGGCGTTTGAAAATTTAAGCGACTGATGAAACCCCGGTTTTAGTACCTCCGACTCAAAGACACCCTTTGACCCTCTACCTTACCATCAATAATGAATCCTTAGGTGCAATGTTGGCACAAAAAGGACCCCATGATGGGAAGGAGCGAGCCATTTACTATTTGAGTAAAAAGTTCACCACTTCAGAACAAAACTACTCCAAGTCAGAGAAAACATGCGCTGCATTGGTATGGGTGCCGTACGAGACTCCGGCAAAGATACCTTGCATTACCAAACATTCCTTGTAATCGAGAGTGACCCAATCAAGTATTTGCTCGGTTGCCCAGCCTTGGTGGGAAAATTGGCCAAATGGCAAATCCGATCTCGTAATTCGACATCCGTGATGACGTCACAAAAATCAGTTAAAGGTCGAGTAATTGCTGATATGTTAGCAGATTGCCCTAAAGAAGTACGCGAGGATCATTCCCGACGACCGAATTTTAACAAGTAGAAGAGGACACATGGACTATGTTCTTTGACGGAGCTGTAAATTTGTCGGGTTCGGGCACCGGGCGATCTTAATATCCCCAAATGGACAACATTATCCCGTGGCTGCAAAATTAATGTTTCCGTGCACCAACAATATAGCCGAATACGAAGCATGCATCCTCGGCCTGCAAATGGCTATTGAAATGGAAGTAACAAAACTAAAAGTGTTCGGTGATTCTCGCCTTGATTATCCGTCGACTTTGGGCAAGTGGAAAACAAAAGACGCCAAACTAGTGCCTTATCACGACTACTTGGAAAAATTGGTGGGAGAATTCCGGGACGTCTCGTTCGAATATCTACCTAGAATTCATAACCGGTTCTTTGATGCACTAGCAACGCTATCATCTATGTTGCAAGTGACAAAGGGGTTGGAAGTAGAGCCTTTGAAGATCGAAGTCCCGGCAAGACAAGCCCACCGCATGACTATAATCGAAGAACTCGATGGGAAACCCTGGTATTACGATATCAAGAAGTACGTCCAGAAGCAGGAATTCCCTAAAGAAAGCACTCCCTCTGATCGAAAATACCTAATGAAAATGGCTTCGAGGTTCTTCGTCAGTGGTGAAAATCTGTACAAAAGATCATATGACTCAGTCCTGCTAAGGTGTGTTGATGCAACTGAAGCCACACGGATAATGCAAGAAATACATGAGGGAGTATGTGGCCCTCACATGAATGGACGCATGTTGGCCAAGAAAATAATGAGATTAGGTTATTATCGGCTCCTTTTAGAAGGCGATTGTGCCCAACATGTGCGAAGCTGTCATCGTTGTCAAATTCACGGGGACAAAATAAATGTCCCTCCAACCGAATTGCATCAATTATCTGAGCCATGGCCATTTTCAATGTGGGGCATCGATGTAATTGGCCCAATCAACCCGAAGGCATCAAACGGGCACCGGTTCATTTTGGTCGCAATCGATTACTTCTCAAAATGGATCGAAGCCACATCCTATGCAAGCGTAACGCACGAAACGTTATGAAATTTATCGACGTGACATAATCGCCCGTTATGGCGTACCGGAAGCTATCATCACCGACAATGGGTCAAACCTGAACAACAAGTTGATTGATCAATTGTTTTCTGAGTTCAAAATCCAACACCTGAACTCGTCCCCTTATCGTCCACAAATGAATGGAGCCGTGGAAGCCGCCAACAAGAACATCAAGAGAATCCTAGCCAAGACAGCTGAAAACTACCGCGATCGGCATGAAAGGTTACCCTTCGCACTAACAAAGATATCGAACTTTGATTCGAGCTTTCTACTGGGGCAACCCCTTTTTCCCTGGTTTATGGTATGGAGGCAGTTTTGCCTGTGGAAGTAGAAATCCCTTCCCTACGGATCTTATCCCAGGCAAGATTGTCTAAGGAGGAATGGACACAACAAAGGTTCGAGCAGCTGAACATGATTGATGAAAAGCGACCGAAAGCCCTCACGTCACGGTCGGTGTTATCGCAGAAGGTAGCTCGATCATTTAATCGAAAGTGCGACCCAAGCACTTCGAGGTAAACGAGCTAGTCTTGAGAAAGACGTTGCCAATCTTTCCGAGCCCGGAGGCAAGTTCGCCCCAAATTACAAGGGTCCTTATGTAATAAAGAAGATACTCCCGGAGGAGCCTTGATCCTAATCGAGATGGATGGGCGAGAATTCTCTAAACCGGTTAATTCCGATGCTGTAAAAAAATACTACCCTTGAAAGATGTTCATCGTCAAGCATTGCCAAGCACTTCTCTATCATAATGAAAATGCCTATGCACCTTTATATATGAGTGATGTATTTACACCATCATAAAAAATGTGTGTTTGGTTGACTCAATGGAGAAAAATGAATGGTAATCACCAGCATTTAAGGAAGTGTCGAAAATCAAGTAGCAAACTCAATGGCATAACTTGAGCAAATTGACATTACCCAGGCAGACGCGTAAGAGTAATCCATTTCAATTTCGCCCAGCTCGGTATAAAGGACGCGTCATTCAGGAACCAGTCTGGTTAAAAAGAACCTTCTGTCCCAGTCAACAATCTTAGAATATGGAGGCCTCACTTCTTGTCCCAGACACATGCTTTTGCAAGAAGTAATTACCATCGGAGAATTGGAAGTTTTGATTGTCCATCTCAAATTCCATAGAAGCTTGAGGTACATGACCTTGCCTAATGCTGCTATAATCAAAAGCGAAGGAAAAATTCCCGAAGAAAAGCGTTGAAGATTAATCAACGACCAGCAATCATACATATGTGGCCACAAGTAGGAAAGGCCAGTCGAAGGAAGCTTTGAAATGTAAAAGAAGCCAAAGCAACTTCCCTAAGAGCCAGCACAAATAAACTCGAGGGAAAGGTAACTTGGCAGCATTTCTAAGCTCACTCTCGAACTCATATTAACAGGAAGCGTTGGGATTCGAGAACCAAGCTTAATGGTTAAAAAGTGGCAAATCAAGTGGTCCAGATCAATTTGCTTAACCCGAGGCAAAAGCGGAGATGCCCGGTCGATTCTCAACCCTTAGCCGATCATTCGTGTGTCATCCCCTTATTCAACGAAGCAACCCATCAACACTCATTTGTAAATAACCATTTGTGAATAACTCTTTTAATGTTCAATTTTCAACACATTTGTGAATACTGTTCCACCAAGTAAACACTCCTAAAGCTGTTAATAAGTTTTTCTTGAGTAGAAAACCATTCATTTATTTTGAGAGTACAAACTCTATCACATCATACACCGCATGCATCTTTCCGTGTGAATTTTACATGATGATTTTTCTGTCTAAATCTTTGATTCTATTAAGGATTATTAGAATAGACAGCTAAGTGAAGAATACAAGATTAATTGAGCATGCTGGATGAGGCGCGTCAGAATGATGACAGGCAAGCCATATCCTACACACAGTCCCTTATCTATACACTCGTGAGATGAGTGCAGAAGATTCCATGGCTGCAGGGTAAAGAGTTCTCTCGCGAATGGTACGATAACCAAAACAGTGAGAGGCATTTCATTGCTCACCCCTCTTGAGCCTCATACACCGATGAAGCTTCTCTCATCAAGAATCACCCCACACCGGGGCATGTCGAAGACAAGGCAAATCAGCATCACAAGGTGAGAAAAGGGATAGAGCTTGCTTGCACTTGCAGCAATCTTCGGGTGTCTTTATTGCATATGAACACTCGCGTTAATTTAAGTGCCTTAGAATGACGAAGAGCAATTCTTTCTTTACGCATTTGTATTCATTGTACAACCTAATTGAGTCGTAAATTTACCCTCACATGGAGGCAAAAAGAAGTTACCGCCATTCGAGCAAAGCATAATTAGAAGTGCTAGCAAAAGATGAAGACTCAATAGTCTAACTAAAGACATTTGCTTGAACTTGCCTAGATCAGTTCCTCAAGCAAATAAACAAAAAAACTAGGGGCATAAAAAAGCAATTAGTGTACCTGGTAAAAGCAAGGTCAATGCCCATAAATGAAGAACTGGAATAAAAATAGGGGCATAAAAAGCGTGTCCGGTAAAAGCAAGGCCAATGCCTCCCAGTCAAAAATATAGCCATTTGTTGCTATTGTGGTTCAATTGATAGAACCTCCATCTGACATTGAAAAGAAAGATCGGTGACAAATGCCAGAGCAATCACCAGCTCTCATCCTTTTACACATGAGTCAAGCCTACATCGCGTCCCCTTTGTTAAAAGTCTCTTCAGACTAGGGCACTTCAATTAACGTAGGATTTCATATGTTTATAAACATCGCTCGAAGAAGTACGAGCAAGACTACTCTATCTCTTTTCGCAGGATTCCTAAGCTTGCAAACCCAGAGATGATCGTGCAGTGTTCTATTCATAAGCCTTGACCGTGATGGTCCCCATTGACGAGCCAACAACCAAGCCTACATTACGGTCTCAACAAAGACCTCTCACACTGGTAAAATCGTACCACTTGCGAGAATACTCGGACCCCTGCTGACATGATGACAGTGAGATGTGTGGTCCTTATAAATCCTGCATCAATGGTCAGGATAGCCTTTTCCATGAGAGTGAGTGAAAAGTCCTTTCGATCGAAAGTCCCTCATCTAGCATGCTCAAGACATCTATATTCTGAATAAAGGTTGTCTTTCAAAATCTTCCCAAAGTGGAACTCAAATGATGTAAAAGCGACAAAATTGTAGTGCATAAATCACATTTAAAACTCATAAATTTACAGCATATACAATCATGTGTGCGTATTGTGCAAATAATAGACATACTTCGGAAATCGAGATATTACCGGGTAAACATATCCCTATCCCCATTTATCTTAAAGTACCTACCACCGTCTAGGTACTCTTCTTGACACTCGACCTATTCGAGTCGTCCCTTGAGTTTGGGTGCTTGCAATTGTCTCGTATCCCATTATCCCATTGTCCTGTGAGTACCCACCACTTGCCGGTACTCCCTCTTATTGACACTCGACCTATTCGAGTTGTCCCTGAATATTGATACTTGTGAGTGACCAAGTATCCCTTTATCGTTGAATACCTATCGTTGTCCAAGTGTCCCTTTGTCTTTGAGTACCGGCCACTATTCGGATACTCCATTTTCTTGACACTCGACTTGTTCGAGTTGTCTTCATAGCTAGGATGCCCGCAACTCGACCAAGTATCCCACTACCTTTGAGTGCCTTTCATTGTCTAGGTACTCCCTTTCCGTGACACTCGACCTCTCCAAGTTGTCCTCAAAATTATACCATTGAATACTAGCAGCCATTCAAGTATTCCACCACATTGTGTTCATGCGATTACCCAGGTATGCTTTCTTACACTTGGACCAGCTGAGTGGTCCCTGATCATATCAGTAAATATTTGTGTTCATCCAAATATTCCACTACTTTGTACACCTGTGTGTCTGCGACCATCCGGGTAAGCCTTGTGCTACATTCAAATTTATGTTACCAGGAGGTGAGAGACCTTCACGAATATCCCAGGTACGTCCTCGATATTCCCATTTACCATGAGGTGAGAGACCTTCACGAATATCCCAGGTACGTCCTCGATATTCCCATTTACCATGAGATGAGAGACCTTCACGAATATCCAAGGTACGTCCTCGATATTCTCAACTGCCAGGAGGTGAGAGACCTTCGCAAATATCCCAGGTACCCCTTCAATACCTGCGAACATCCAGGTATCCTTCAAAGTTCGTACTTGTGATCATCCAAGTACTCTTTCGACACTTGCAAGCAATCAGGTATTTTCCAGCATCTAGTACTTGTGATCATCCAAGTACCCCTTCAACGCCTGCGAATGTCCAAGCACCCTTCAGAATTCGCACTTGTGATCATCCAAGTACCCCTTCAACGCTTGCAAAGGCCCAAATATCCTCCAGGTTAGTACTTGTGAAATATCCAGGTACTCCTTCAATGCCTATGAATGTCCGGGCACCCTCCAAAACCGATGCCCCGAGAAAGGTCGGTGCATCTCCCGAGAAAGGTTGGGTACCAACCGGTGTCCATGACAAAGGTCAGGCCCCCAACAAATCGATGCCCTGAGAAAGGTCGGCGCATCTCCCGAGAAAGGTCGGGTACCAGTCAGTGTCCATGAAACGCATCTCCGAGAGGTCGGAGCACCCCACAAATCGATGCCCGAGAAAGGTCGGCGCATCTCCCGAGAAAGGTCGGGTACCAACCGGTGTCCTTGATAAAGATCAGGCACCCACAAACAGATGCCCTGAGAAAGGTCGACGCATCTCTCGTTAAGGCAACCGAAGAAAGGTTCGGGTCCTCGACAAACCACGATTGCTCTAATAGGCGACCGAAGATTGGTTCGGGTCCCGAGAAGGCAATTCCCGTCAAGGCGACCGAAGAAAGGTTCGGGTCCTCGACAAATCACTGATTGCTCTAACAGGCGACCGAAGAATGGTTCGGGTCCTGAAGAAGCAACCTCCTCATGTCACCAGGTAAGATGACGCATTGATACTTGCCAAACTCAGGGTTCACGCCCTATCTCACTCACTCCCGGTAAGTAACTCCAGGTATTTTCTTATCTGTCTTAGTATATGTAAAGTTATATTGCTCTTTTTCTGCATAGAATGATAGGTCTCCAAATAAAATCTGCTACGCATGCATAGATAAAATTTAGGCATCGGTTGTCTTTGAATGCAACCTCTGCGAACTCACCTACAAAGAGGGGCATTTGTTGACGCCTAAATTTCTTTTTTTAATTACTTAATTAGGTTTTTTTTTTAATTATCATTTTTGCCATTTTCGGGTAATAAATAAATAAAAAAAACAAAACAAAAAAAATAATAATAAAAACAAGCAAAAAGCAAAAAAGCGGCCAGCCCCCTTTTCTTTCCCTTTTTCCCTTCCGCGCGGGCCCAGGCCCAACCTTTTCCCCCCAAGGCCTGGCCCGGCCCTTTTCTCCCTCCTTCTTCCTCCTTCCCTCTCCTTCGCCGCTGCAACTCACGCGCGCGAGGGAGGCCGACGCCGCGAAGGACGGCTACGGCCGAGGTGAGTAGGCCGACGTCGGCCGAGAGGACAGATCTCGGCGCCATTAATGGCTGCCTTCAATGCCGAGCACGCCTCGCTGGAAAAGCTCGGATGGGACGCCGGTTCAGCCGAGGAAGACCGGTCGGCAAACCGAAGGCCGGCGGCCGAAGCCCTCCGCCGACCGGACCCCCCTCGCCTATAAATAGGCAGCAGCAACCTCCGTCGACGCCCATCGCGAACTTGGAAGCCTTCGCCTGAGAGACTTCAGGAGGAGACCGAAAAGCGAGCGCCGGGGAGGACTTGAGCCGCGAACTGCCCCCCTTTCACCGAGAGACTTCGGGGAAGGCCGGCGGCGAGCGGATTCAAGAGGGTCAGATCTGGCCGGTGGAGGCTCAGATCTGGCCTGAGGGAGAGCGAATCGAACCCTTCCACAACCCCGACGCCGTGCCGCCGTCCAATCATCGTCGCCGCCCGCAGGGAAGCCGTCCGACGCCACCCCGTCGCGCCATCGCCGTGAACGGGTAGCCCATCATTTCGCCGCCGTCGCCATCGTCCCCGCCGTTCATCGCTACCCCACCCCGTCGCCGTCGCCGTCATCGTAGTCGCCATCGTCGTTGCTGTCACCACCGGAGCGCCTCGGTCTCGACCCCCCGGCGCGGATTCGCAAACCCTAGGGTTTGCGATTTTCCGGTCGCGAAACGGATCCGGACCCGAAAAATCGGGTAGGGATTCCGTAGGTTCCGGGGAGGCGGAGGTCGGGTCGCGAGTCGGGTAGGGTTTCGCCGAACCGGGTCGTCGGGTCGCCCGTTTTTTTTTTAAACGGGTTCTTGGGCCGCGACGCCGTTTTAATAATAATAATAATAAAAAAGACAAAAAAAATCCGAGTCGGGCCCACGTTGCGGGCCCGTCCGCGTTTGGGTCGCCGACCCGGGTCGGACCCAACCCGCGGATCCGACCCGGGTCAGTTTTTATAATATTTTTAATAATAAATAATAAATAATATTTCAAAAAAAAATCAAAAATAATTTATTTTCGAAAAAAATATTAAAAAATGTTTTAATTTCCAGAAAATCGAAAAATATTTAAAAAATGTTGAAAAATGTTTTATTTTCTAAAAAAAATCGAGAAAAGTCAAAAATAATTTATTTTCCAAAAATATTTTTAAAAAATATTAAAAAATATTTTATTTTCCGAAAAAAAAAAAAAAAAAAAAAAATCAAAAATATTCCATATTTTCTAAAAAATGCCAAAAATCCAAAAAAAGCCAAAAATTCATGAAAAAGCCAAAAAATTCAGAAAAAGCCAAAAAGACTTGTATTTTCCAAAAAAAAAATACCAAAAAATCCCTTTTATGTCCAAAAAATTAGAAAAAGACTCAAGAAATGTTTTTCCTCCCAAAAATGCTTGGAAAATCCCTCGAACATCCAAAAAACCTCAAGGTTTAAACAAGATTAGGTACCGAAAGGGCATTAGTGATTAACTAGTGTAATCAAGTCCCCGATCCTAATTTCTCCGGTTACAGAGTGAGTATTTCTCCCAATACTTCGCTTGGGTTTCTAATCAACCCACCCCAAATCGATTAGTGGCGACTCCATTTTAAAAATTGATTTACAGGTTAAAAACTTGAACCATTAAGTCGTGAATTGGTGGACTTGGGAGAGTCCGGGCTTAATTAATTTCAGCCGAGCCATTAGCCTCCTTAGGCGCTCGTACCCGATTGCGGGCGCTGAGAAAAATAGAGGTCGCGACACTGTCCTAATTAATATTTTGGAGTATTCGATACCTTAAAAGTCGGTTGAAATCAAGAAACAGAGACTCGACGCAGAAAATTCCTTTCTGATCCAATTAAAAATTTATATCGGTGTTTTCACCGTAGACCCTGGCTTGCAGAGACGACGTGGATAAGTGGCTACCAAAAGTATCACACCTGTCCTAATTAATATTGTGGAGTTTTCGATACCTCAAAAGTCGGTTGAAATCAAGAAACAGAGATTCGGGAGAGAAAATTCCTTTCTGATCCAATTAAAAATTCATATCGGTGTTTTCACCGTAGACCCGCGTGCGAAACGACATGGATAAGTGGCTACCAAAAGCCTCGCACCTGTCCTAATTAATATTTTGGAGTTTTCTATACCTTAAAAGTCGGTTGAAATCAACAAAAGGAGACTCGGCACAGAAAATTCCTTTCTGATCCAATTAATAATTCATATCCGTGTTTTCACCGTAGACCACGGCGTGCAGAAACGACATGGATAAGTGGCTACCAAAAGCCTCGCACCTGTCCTAATTAATATTTTGGAGTTTTCGATACCTTAAAAGTCGGTTGAAATCAAGAAAAGGAGACTCGGCACAGAAAATTCCTTTCTGATCCAATTAAAAATTCATATCGGTGTTTTCACTGTAGACCCCGGCGTGCAAAAACAACATGGATTAGTGGCTACCAAAAGCATCGCACCTCTCCTAATTAATATTTTGGAGTTTTCGATACCTTAAAAGTCGGTTGAAATCAAGAAACGGAGACTCGGCGAGAGAAAATTCCTTTCGATCCAATTAATAATTCATATCCGTGTTTTCACGGTACACCCCGTGCGTAAACGACATGGATAAGTGGCTACCAAAAGCCTCGCACCTGTCCTAATTAATATTTTGGAGTTTTCGATACCTTAAAAGTCGGTTGAAATCAAGAAAAGGAGACTCGGCACAGAAAATTCCTTTCGATCCAATTAAAAATTCTTATCGATGTTTTCACCGTAGACCACGACGTGCGTAAACGACATGGATAAGTGGCTACGAAAAGTCTCGCACCTGTCCTAATTATTATTTTGGAGTATTTGATACCTTAAAAGTCGGTTGAAATCAAGAAACGGAGACTCGACGCAGAAAATTCCTTTCTGATCCAATTAAAAATTTATATCGGTGTTTTCACCGTAGACCCCGGCTTGCAGAGACGACGTGGATAAGTGGCTACCAAAAGTATCGCACCTGTCCTAATTAATATTGTGGAGTTTTCGATACCTCAAAAGTCGGTTGAAATCAAGAAACGGAGATTCGGGAGAGAAAATTCCTTTCGATCCAATTAAAAATTCATATCGGTGTTTTCACCGTAGACCCGACGTGCGAAACGACATGGATAAGTGGCGACCAAAAGCATCGCACATGTCCTAATTAATATTGTGGAGTTTTCGATACCTCAAAAGTCGGTTGAAATCAAGAAACGGAGACTCGGCACAGAAAATTTCTTTCGATCCAATTAAAAATTCATATCGGTGTTTTCTTTGTAGACCCCGGCGAGAGACGACGTGGATAAGTGGCTACGAAAAGCCTCGCACCTATACTAGTTATTATTTTGGAGTTTTCGATACCTTAAAAGTCGGTTGAAATCAACAAAAGGAGACTCGGCACAGAAAATTCCTTTCTGATCCAATTAAAAATTCTTATCGATGTTTTCACCGTAGACCACGGCGTGCAGAAACGACATGGATAAGTGGCTACGAAAAGTCTCGCACCTGTCCTAATTATTATTTTGGAGTATTCGATACCTTAAAAGTCGGTTGAAATCAAGAAACAGAGACTCGACGCAGAAAATTCCTTTCTGATCCAATTAAAAATTTATATCGGTGTTTTCACCGTAGACCCCGGCTTGCAGAGACGACGTGGATAAGTGGCTACCAAAAGTATCGCACCTGTCCTAATTAATATTGTGGAGTTTTCGATACCTCAAAAGTCGGTTGAAATCAAGAAACGGAGATTCGGGAGAGAAAATTCCTTTCGATCCAATTAAAAATTCATATCGGTGTTTTCACCGTAGACCGACGTGCAGAAACGACATGGATAAGTGGCGACCAAAAGCATCGCACATGTCCTAATTAATATTGTGGAGTTTTCGATACCTCAAAAGTCGGTTGAAATCAAGAAACGGAGACTCGGCACAGAAAATTTCTTTCTGATCCAATTAAAAATTCATATCGGTGTTTTCATTGTAGACCCCGGCGTGCAGAGACGACGTGGATAAGTGGCTACGAAAAGCCTCGCACCTATACTAATTATTATTTTGGAGTTTTCGATACCTTAAAAGTCGGTTGAAATCAACAAAAGGAGACTCGGCACAGAAAATTCCTTTCTGATCCAATTAAAAATTCATATCGGTGTTTTCACTGTAGACCCCGGCGTGCATAAACAACATGGATTAGTGGCTACCAAAAGCATCGCACTTCTCCTAATTAATATTTTGGAGTTTTCGATACCTTAAAAGGTGGTTGAAATCAAGAAACGGAGACTCGGCCGAGAAAATTCCTTTCTGATCCAATTAATAATTCATATCCGTGTTTTCACGGTACACCCCGGCGTGCAGAAATGACATGGATAAGTGGCTACCAAAAGCCTCGCACCTGTCCTAATTAATATTTTGGAGTATTCGATGCCTTAAAAGTCGGTTGAAATCAAGAAACAGAGACTCGACGCAGAAAATTCCTTTCTGATCCAATTAAATATTTATATCGGTGTTTTCACCGTAGACCCCGGCTTGCAGAGACGACGTGGATAAGTTACTACCAAAAGTATCGCACCTGTCCTAATTAATATTGTGGAGTTTTCGATACCTCAAAAGTCGGTTGAAATCAAGAAACGGAGATTCGGGAGAGAAAATTCCTTTATGATCCAATTAAAAATTCATATCGGTGTTTTCACCGTACACCCCGGCGTGCAGAAACGACGTGGATAAGTGGCGACAAAAAGCATCGCACCTGTCCTAATTAATATTGTGGAGTTTTCGATACCTCAAAAGTCGGTTGAAATCAAGAAACGGAGACTCGGCACAGAAAATTTCTTTCTGATTCAATTAAAAATTCATATCGGTGTTTTCACCGTAGACCCCAAAGATGCGGGAGACGACGTGGATAAGTGGCTACGAAAAGCCTCGCACCTATACTAATTCTTATTTTGGAGTTTTCGATACCTTAAAAGTCGGTTGAAATCAACAAAAGGAGACTCGGCACAGAAAATTCCTTTCTGATCCAATTAAAAATTCATATCGATGTTTTCACCGTAGACCCCCGCGTGCAGAAACGACATGGATAAGTGGCTACGAAAAGCCTCGCACCTATACTAATTATTATTTTGGAGTTTTCGATACCTTAAAAGTCGGTTGAAATCAACAAAAGGAGACTCGGCACAGAAAATTCCTTTCTGATCCAATTAAAAATTCATATCGGTGTTTTAACTGTAGACACCGGCGTGCAGAAACGACATGGATTAGTGGCTACCAAAAGCATCGCACCTCTCCTAATTAATATTTTGGAGTTTTCGATACCTTAAAAGTCGGTTGAAATCAAGAAACGGAGACTCGGCAGAGAAAATTCCTTTCTGATCCAATTAATAATTCATATCCGTGTTTTCACGGTACACCCCGGCGTGCAGAAACGACATGGATAAGTGGCTACCAAAAGCCTCGCACCTGTCCTAATTAATATTTTAAAGTTTTCGATACCTTAAAAGTCGGTTGAAATCAAGAAAAGGAGACTCGGCACAGAAAATTCCTTTCTGATCCAATGAAAAATTCTTATCGATGTTTTCACCGTAGACCACGGCGTGCAGAAACGACATGGATAAGTGGCTACGAAAAGTCTCGCACCTGTCCTAATTATTATTTTGGAGTATTCGATACCTTAAAAGTCGGTTGAAATCAAGAAACGGAGACTCGACGCAGAAAATTCCTTTCTGATCCAATTAAAAATTTATATCGGTGTTTTCACCGTAGACCCCGACTTGCAGAGACGACGTGGATAAGTGGCTACCAAAAGTATCGCACCTGTCCTAATTAATATTGTGGAGTTTTCGATACCTCAAAAGTCGGTTGAAATCAAGAAACGGAGATTCGGGAGAGAAAATTCCTTTCTGATCCAATTAAAAATTCATATCGGTGTTTTCACCGTAGACCCCGGCGTGCGAAACGACATGGATAAGTGGCGACCAAAAGCATCGCACATGTCCTAATTAATATTGTGGAGTTTTCGATACCTCAAAAGTCGGTTGAAATCAAGAAACGGAGATTCGGGAGAGAAAATTCGTTGACACCTAAATTTTTCCCAAAAAAAAAATCATTTCCAAAAAAAATGGGAACTTGCTTTTCCACAAAAATATTTCTTGTCAAATTATCACATATAGATTATCTAGGTGTTTAGTATAGTTTTTTTAATGGAAAATGTTTTTCCTAAAAAAGAAAAAAAAAAAAAAAAAAAAGAAGCAAGTTGGGGTCAATGATCTAAATGTGACTAGCCAAGCCTAGGAGGTCAAATTGGAATTAAAATGACAAGTTGGGGCCAAAATGCAATTTTCAAAAGTTGAGGGACCAATTCGCAAATTTGGCAAAATTTCACCCGAACCCTTAAATCATCATCTTGGTCACTAATTAAGTTGAAATTGAACTTGGGCCAGGTCGAATCAATCAAATTGGGCCAAAAGGACCAAATTTGCCTTGAATTGGGTATTTTCGGATAAGAAAATGGCTAACTTTGAGGGACTTTCTTGCAAAATTGGGTGGGTACAATTGTAAAACCTGGTCGAGATCT
The DNA here is from genome assembly GCA_017140595.1 of Eucalyptus curtisii. Lineage (NCBI taxonomy): Eukaryota > Viridiplantae > Streptophyta > Magnoliopsida > Myrtales > Myrtaceae > Eucalyptus > Eucalyptus curtisii. Next base: position 16,455,899 of record CM029496.1, read on the forward strand.
TAAACTACTATACATGAGCTTGCTAATTGATCAAAAACCACAGCCAAATTGATGGATTAAAGCACTCAAACGAGATACCAAAACCCAGCCCACAATTAGGTCTTAATTCGGAGCTGCTAAGTAGGCATATTGGTGGCCCCACCATATCCCACTCAGCCGCCCATCCAGCCTGATCTTTGCACGTGATGGAAGACCATATATAGTAGTGCAAGTGGACGAAAGTTGGCCACGGATAAGCTGCTGACAGCACGGTAAAATCGCACCAAATCCGGACACTCAACAGCTGCAGAAGTTGAAAAATTGGCTAAGTCAGAGAGTGGGTGAACTAGCTCAGTTTGGCAGGCTTGGTAGGTGGACAAAAAGCCGACCAAGAGATTGATGAAGGGGGTGGATAACATCTATGAATCATGCTCTTTTGAGAAGAAGAGAGAGAGAGGAGACGAGAGGGAGAGGAGAGAGCTCGGAATCGTTCCCCAAAGACACCTTCAGAAGCAACTCCAGAGAGCAAAAAACCCAGAAATTTTAGACCGACCCTTGCAGAGAAAAGTGAAATTTTCACAAACTTGCGACCAAAATTAGCCAAAATCTTCAACTAGAGAGTGAAACTTCACTCAATTATCTTTCCAACCATAGGTCGCACGTCCCAAATGGAGACCGGAAAGGCCTCCTAAAGCCCCCCGAAACAGCACCCTCCTGGCCGGCCAAGAAACTCCGAAAATTTGTCTAAGTGTTGAGCCCAGTTGGTCACGAGTGGAGGAAAGCCAGTGTTTTTGAGAAATTTAAGAAACAAATGAGGAAAATATTGACTTTTACCCCAAACTATAATATATATAGTTTGGTTTGGTGTCAATTTTTCCAACAAAAGATATCTTGAAGTCTAATTTTAGAGGTCAACAAAAACCTTCATTGTCAGTTCTTTTTTCTGCAGATCTCATTTCCAGTTGAAGAAGCCAACTTCCACGGGCTTCCGAGGATAATTTATCGGTTTCCTCGGCCAAGAGATACTTGAAAAAGAAGCTAGGAAGCAAGGTAAGTATCCTAGATGTATTTTTGTTTGAGTTTGAGCATGTTTTGATCATGAAAATCAAGAGGAAAACCAGCCCGGAAAACTGATTTTTGAGGCTGGAATTTTTTCTAAGTGTTGAAATCTCCTCAAGAGTATTGCATGTGTGCTTCTTGGAGAGGTCGTTTTGATGTTGTTCGGTGGGTCATTCTCTATGATGTTTATTGCATTTGAAAGCTCATGTTACCTACTTTCACTCGGATTAAGAATTGTTTCCCTTAGATCTCGTATGTGATGAGTGTCGGGGCTTGAATATGGGCATTCAACCTGTTTGCTTGACTTGGGTTCAAACCCAGATTTGCAAAAATCAGCTCAAACCCGCATATTTGATGATGATTCCAGCTTGGTTTTCGTGTGTTTTAAGCTGTGATTTCCATCTAATCTTGCTCCTTGCATGTGGTAGTATAATCTTGATACTTTAGTTCCGCGTGAGATTGCTTATGGGTTGAGATTGAAGGCCGCAAACATGGCCCGGCGAAGCTGTTTTGGGATGATTTAATGCACGTCAAGTGTTCGATGAAATGTGCAAACCAAGTTTCGATCTTGAAACGGTCGATTTGAGCTTGATTATTGTAATATTCATATGCTGTGTTGCTCCATGTTAGCATAGATCGGTTTAAGGAATTATTATTAGTATTTTAAAAAAATAATAAAAAAATAATAAAAAAATCTGAAAATTTCAAAAAAAATATAAAAGTGATAGATGGTATCAAATTAAGGCAAAAATGGCATCTATGAAATTTTCCTAATTTTAAAAGGTCATTTTCCTAATTTAATGCTATTTTGGTATTTTATGATCATTTTTGTAAATAATCCATTTTGCATAGATTAAAATTATCTAGAGTAATTTCATGCATCTAGAGTAATTTCATGCATATTTAAATTTCCATTTCGCTCACGGGGTCCTGTCCCGGGGCATGATAACAAAGCCATGTAATATTATTTGCCCGACTTGTATTGGGTCTTTCTTTTCCGCATTACTTTCAAGTCATTTCAATTTCTTGGATATTTACTTGCGCACCGCTTTTCATTAATTTGAGTGTAAATTTCTCTTCCAAATTATGTTAGGGTTAGTCTAGACATTAAAAAAAAAAAAAAAAACCTACAAAAACATTTGCTTGGACACTTAGCGGTTTCATAAAGATTATAATTGGTAATCAAGATTGTGTGGCCATTTAGATTAAAACCTTTCAAGTTAGTGGTACCGCAAGGGCGTTAATAGAAACATTAGCGTAAACAAGTCCCCGTTCCTAGAAATCTCTGGTTGCGTAGGAATCGAGACAACACTCCCGTGTCTCGATTGGTTTCTAGCCGACCCCAATAGGCTAGTGGCGACTCCTAGAAATATTTAGGTTGTTAAGAACTAAAAAACAAAATCCAACGTCACGCGAGGTATGGGCTTGGGAGAGCCTACGCCTAATTTAGGGCCATTGGTCCGCCTCTTTAGGCAAATACCCCTAAACCATTCTTCCTTTTCCCCTGGACGGAAAAAAAGATGTCGTGACAGTTTGGCGACTCCGCTGGGGACTTGGTTGCAAACCTTAGAAGACTTAGGCCGTAATAACTTGGTTGGTTGTTCACTAACATGGTCTTCATTTGATAGCGCGTGTCAAAGTCGCGTGGAAAACAAGGTTAGTCCACTAACAATGTGTTAAATGTTTTTGTAGGTTTGGAGTAATAAGGGGTGGAGTGTTTGTTAACTCATTTCTTTTGCAGGGAGGCGTGGGAATGTATGTCTATATGGATGAAATTGAAGTGTTGTTTGGATATCAATTGTTGTGCGTGGATTGGATATCAATTGCTGTGCATGCCTTTATACCTACATAGCACTACACATTTACACACACAATCTGCGATCTAAAACCCCGATCGCACTAGGAAGCCCATAGGAGGTGCCAAAAGATGGAACCCGTGCGGGGAATGACCCATGGTTATCCACTTTTGGTCCCGCTCATTTTGATTAATGATAAAGAGAACTGTCCGACGCAAGTGCGGAGTGGGGAAAACTCTTTTGATCTAATCAAAATGGGGACTTAAGCCTTTAGAATTCCACCTTTATGTGTCAAACCTCACAAGTTTACATCCGCGTGTCTATGTGATTAGAAAAAAAAAAAAAAAAAAGGGGTCTTTTCACCCATTGTAAGTATGATTTTTCCATCTACTTGCTCACTTCGGATTGAAATTTTCATTTTTGAAGATTCGCGGAAATCAATGGAATGCCCTTGGCAATATGGGCTTGGCACTCATTCTTAATAAATAAGCATTTCAAATACCTATGATCTACTGAACATATGTTTTTGTTTAAATTTTCAATTATGAACTCAAAGTCACATTTTGTATAGAAATTCTTCCAAGTCAAGATTACATTTTGGGGCATAGACTTAAAATCAAATTTTCAATAAAATTCTTTCTTGGTCACATTCCAAAATTAAAATTCAAATCACATTTTGTGTGTTGATTTCTCAAAATAAAAATAACCTCACCTTTGCATGAGTGAAATTACAAATTAATCTTTCAAAATCAATGCCCCATTTGTGTATGAAACTTTTGGAATAGAGTGGGCATTCAATTGATAGCCGCGGATCGATCTTTTAATGAAATCTCCTCTTACTAATAAAATCTTGATGAAATACCAAATTCTCGTAAGTGGATACTACGGAGAAGGTATCATCGCCTTGATTTCATTGTAAGAGGCGGCTTTATTGAAAGATCAATTTTTTATTCATGTACTTGACATTATCTTCCTTTCGCAGGTCATGCGTGACAGCCATTCCTTGAACTCCTCTTGCTTGACCATGCCAAAAGTGGACTTTAAAGCTAGGACAAGAATTGTGCTTATTATGCTCCTCTACGAAAGAGCTTCTTGTACTTTATTATTGTCATTATTCCTATTAGGAACCGCATTTTGTGTTTTGGGTTTTGATTGTGGACCCAATCAAATGCTTTTGTAAATCATACAACTCACATTTTTTAATAATGAAGTTAGAGTTCACAAAATTTATATTCTTTAAAACACTTGAAGTGTTTCAAACGGGCCCTCTGGGCTGAATTTTATGCCTTAGCTTCAAAATGTTTGAAAATGAGTTTCAAAAAGAACTTGCGTAATATTTTATCTCTTCACTTAATCGCTTTTGTAGGTTGATCCAAAGGATGATGCTTCGAAGGGGTAAGGTTGTAATCGTTCCAAAAGGGATTTCTCATGCAACCACTAACTCGACCATCCATTTTTGTCAAACAGGTAAAATGATGGTTTTGTTCAAGATTAACATTTACTTCCTTTGGAAAGACAAAAGCGGGCCTGTCCTTAATAGAGCAAGTCATGAAATGCACCAATTCATGCTCATTCATGGGCATATTTGGTTGAGCCATGAACTGTAGGCATATTTTCGCAGCATATGAATTCAAACATTGCTATTAAGTGTGAAAAGAACCGTCAAAGCCTCGAAGATCACAAATCTACCAGCCTAACGGCAATCTTTATTGCTTCGAAATTGGCTTCCATAGAAGTTCCACATCCTGGACGACCTCATATTAATTTGACATTCTTTGTGGAAAAAGAAATCTATAGACATTCTTTGCCATCAAACTATTTCATCTGTTGCAAACAAGAAGCAACTGCAATTCCTACACTGCCAATGGTGTCTTGGCATCCAATCCTATATGGAGATAATTATTGGTGGTCTGCAAGACAACACTTCAAGATGTAGATGTACACAAACAAGAATCGGTCATCAAATGTTGCCTTCAAATAAAAGGTGGTAATCGTTTCAAGTTAAATTCGATTTATTTTAGGAATGATTTGTCCTTCTACTTTGTGCAGATTTTAGTGAGGCAAATTACTGGCAAGCAACAAGATTACATGGGGAGGACAACCTGGTCCGAGAATCACACGATCTCTAAAAGAAAAGGGTGTATTCGTTCCAAAAGTCAAAACAACTCATTCATAAACTGACATAGCTACCCATGCTTACAGATTGTGAAGTGGGAAATGCATTGATGCAACAAAAATGGTAAAAGGTCACCTACCCTAAAAGGGGTATGCGAGAAACCGAGTAAAGCATGAAGGATTGAAATGAAATGAAGATTCATCAATCCAACATAATGGAGCTGCATATGGACAAGTTATCTAACTCAATGTGGCATACATTCGACCATAAGGATAATGTCTTCCCTTCCTCCACAAAGCTACAATGAGATGCTGAATTGCCCGACTTTGAAAAAGGGTGTACTTCGTTCCGAACTTAATGCACCTAAGAGTAGAAATAATACATTGTTTCCACATGTGTAGGAAATTTTAATTGGGGCAAACGGCCACAAAATGGATCGGGAGCACGCAATGCCTAAGTCACCCGACTTCTAAAAATGGAAAGATTCAAATGGAATAGACATTTCTCAAGTGAATTGCTATCAATCATGAGAGCAAATCTGTCCCCATAGCCAAGGAAACGAGATGGAATGCAGTCATCATATATGCCGTAAAAGGGAGTATACCGTTCCTAAAATGAATCAAGTTGAGTATGAAAATAACATATTCGTCTCTTTTTCCTTGCAGTTGATGAATGGGGCAAATCACTTAAAGCAAAGTAACTCTCACCCATGAGCAAGATGAAACAAAGTCAATTGATTCAGCACAAAAAGGGAGTATCGTTCCTAAATTAGTCCAATTCAATTTTGGAATATAAGTAACATGCCCCATCTCTTGTAGGAAAAGGTGTACATTGACCGCTGGAGCAAAACCTTATACCAAGAAAGCATGCTAAGGCCCAACCATCCATTTTGATGGAATAAATGGAGTAAAACATCCAAGGAGTAATGCCCTCACATGTCAAAACAAGGAGTACCCCTCCCTTTCATCTTTGACGTCCACTTAGAATGAGTGAATTCGATAACATCTTTGAAAGCAAGATCTTCAAGGAAATGTTAACACCCGAGGAGCAAAGACACATGAAGAAGGAAACACAAGACATTTAAAGAAGCATCGATATTCGAGGAACAACTCAAGAAATTGATTTAAGCATTATACATATCGACCAAGCAAGCATATGGAGGTAACACATGTCAAATTCACCTAACTTGGTTTAAAAGATGTGGAGTTCTAGAGCCGGTTCAATTAAATAAAAAAGGAAGCGCCCCATGGACACTACCAGCGCTTCGGCCTGGTGGTATGGGGAATGAAGTGGTCCGAGAACGGCCGGGGTTCGATCCTCGGAAACGGCAACGAGGTTGCCATGTAAAAAAAAAATAAAAAAAAAAAACTTTTGCATCTCTTATTTTTGCAAAAAGAGGAAAATGCTGGGACTAATGAGACCAAAGACCTGCGATTCTCTTCAAGCCTTAAAACAGCACGTTCATTCCGCCGTTTGCCGCCAAATGGTGAAACGACCAAGGGTAATGTTGTATCGTCTCCAGTTTTACGATCCCTGAGGATTCATGTACTAACACATTCCCTTTTGTTCTTTGTAGGGTCGCCTGACTACTAAGGCACAGGTAAGTACCCTTCTTCTCAAAATCAAATGGAAATAAATGGAGAATTTCCATCGCAAAAAAAAGAACATTTAGGGTTTTTCTAGAAACAAGCGCAAAAAACGGAAATTGAAGAAATAAGTTTTCCACAAAGTTTGTAAAAATCTTATTTACCTTTAAATTGTCCATCCACTCGACGGATCACTCATTTTGAATCAAAGTTCCCTATGGAGATTAATCCACCCAAGATGATCTCAACAAAAATGAAAGGCGATGTTACTCATGCCAAGCGGGAAACTCTTAGGATGAAGAAAGGCAACCCATTTCCAAACATGTCCTTTAAGCACTCTGGGATTCGAGCAAAAAAAAAAAAAAAAAAGAAAACCCGTGTTGTTTAGGGTCAATGAATTCATTCGCAAGTGGTACATAGATCAAGATGATGAGAGGCATTTCTTTCATCTATCATACACACCACAGGTGACAATAGTTAGCCCATTTGAGCCTTTTGATGTGAAGATTTTCTACAAAATACCCCTGTCAAGAACCACCCCACGATGGAGCAATTATGAAGGTTTGGGTTGATATTATTTGGAGAGGAAAGATGAGAAAGGTTTCTTTGCTCTCACTTGCATAAATCTTTTTGTGGTAACTTCAGTTGAATTCTTATGGAAGCTCGAAGCATCCCAAGGTGAAGAAGAGCATTCTTTTCTCTCCCCAAACACCGATACCCTTTTATTAAACCAAGTTGAGCCTAATCATTCATTTCCAAAACTCGAGTGGTGATTATCTCCCCACATTGGGGCAAGGCATATGATTTGCCAAGGCAAGTGATGTGTACGTGAAAATGCGGAAAGCATCTCGAAAGTCCTAAGAGTTTAAAAAGTTCAAAATAGCAAAAGTCAAATGAAAATTAAGGGGCATGAAAAAGTAGTGTGCCTGGTAAAAGCAAGGCCAATGCCCGAAAAAAAAAATGGAGAGAGAGCAGAAGAAAAATAATTGCATCAAGAAGAATGTCTCCGTGAAAGCAAAAATGACAAAAAACAAAATGCTAGTATCAAAAGGAGATCATTGCAAATGCAAAAGTTTTGAGAGGAAAGAGCAAAGCTCTTATTTTGCGATGATTAGTCAAGGGACTTTCGAGACAAATTCGAGTGCTTTCAAAAATTGGATGATATGGCAATGATGTCGTTGCAATCACCAACTCTCAAATCCCTCTTTGAAAAAGTGCTGAGCCTTTTGAGCCTTTCACCGAACCAGCATTACAACCTATTCCCGAAGTCTCTTGATTGGGATAATTCGAGTGGAAATAAGGACTTCACAAAGAAGATGCCGCTCGAAGAAGTGAGAGCAAGGTTGTCTTATCTCATCTTAAGGTTTCTTGACTTGTAAACCCGGCGAAGATGTCGATTAGTGATCAATTCATTTCATAGCCAATGATGCTTATCCATTGCTAAAACCATGACCAAACCTGCACTATGGTCCTTCTAAAAGACCTCTTAGATTGGTCAATGTGTACTTATTGCGAATGATTCAAAGCCTTGCACTTTGGAAGAGTGAGATTGAGTGATCAGTTTATTTCCCACATGAATAGATGGGATCAAACAACCCTTTTCTTGAGAATATGCGAGAAGCCCTTTCTGACTAGGGGTCCTTACTTGGCATACTTAACAAACCTTTCTCATAAGTCGAGGTCATTTCAACAAGGACCTTTCCCCAAAGGGAATTTGACGATTAATGATATCATCGGACCGTGATGATAGTTTTGTGAGTTTGTCAAGTGGTCGGGATTAGTTTGATTTGTTTATGCAATCATTGCCTTCTCATACCGATACACTTTTGATATTGTTTTGATGACATGTTCTAAAATTGATCTCATCTAGTATGCTTTCGCTACTAGAGTACTTGTTATAATGAATTTAATAGAAATTAGAATATTCTCGAATGAAACCATACACTTTCAAAAGGTTCTGTTATCCCCACGCAATTTCAAAGGGTTCATGGGTTAGCCTTAAACCATGTATTTTCAAGAGGTTCTTGGTTATCCTTAAACCTTGCAATTCCAAAGGGTTCATGGGTTAGCCTTAAACCATGCATTTTCAAGAGGTTCTTGGTCATCCTTAAACCTTGCAATTTCAAAGGGTTCATGGGTTAGCCTTAAACCATGCATTTTCAAAAAGGTTCTTGGTTATCCTAAAACCTTGCAATTTCAAAGGGTTCATGGGTTAGCCTTAAACCATCCATTTTCAAAAGGTTCTTGGTTATCTTTAAATCTTGCAATTTCAAAGGGTTCATGGGTTAGCCTTAAACCATTCATTTTCAAAAGGTTCTTGGTTATCCTTAAACCTTGCCATTTCAAAGGATTCATGGGTTAGCCTTAAACCATGCATTTTCAAAAAAGTTCTTGGTTATTCTAAAACCTTGCAATTTCAAACGATTCATGGGTTAGCCTTAAACCACACGGTTAGTGGGTTCGCCTTAAACCACAAGGTTCGTGGAAAACCACAAGGTTAGTGGGAGCCTTAAATCACAAGGTTAGTGGGATCCTTAAACCACAAGGTTCGTGGAATTGCCTTAAACCACAAGGTTAGTGGGGTTCGCCATAAACCACATGGTTAGTGGGGGTTAGCCTTAAACCACAAGGTTCGTGGAATTGCCTTAAACCACAAGGTTAGTGGAATTGCCTTAAACCACAAGGTTAGTGGGACCGCCTTAAACCACACGGTTAGTGGGACCGCCTTAAACCACAAGGTTAGTGGGACTCGCCTTAAACCACAAGGTTAGTGGGGACCGCCTTAAACCACAAGGTTCGTGGAATTGCCTTAAACCACAAGGTTAGTGGGACGCCATAAACCACATGGTTAGTGGGACGCCTTAAACCACAAGGTTCGTGGAATTGCCTTAAACCACAAGGTTAGTGGAATTGCCTTAAACCACAAGGTTAGTGGGGACCGCCTTAAACCACACGGTTAGTGGGACTGCCTTAAACCACACGGTTAGTGGGACTGCCTTAAACCACAAGGTTAGTGGGATTGCCTTAAACCACAAGGTTCGTGGGATTGCCTTAAACCACACGGTTAGTGGGACTGCCTTAAACCACAATGGTTAGTGGGACTGCCTTAAACCACAAGGTTTGTGGGTATATCCTTAAACCACACTTTTCAAATTGTTCACATGTACATCTTTAGATCACGCTCTTTACATTAAGCTCAGTTGCATTTTCATTTTGCTATTATTAAAAAAAAAAACCAAAAAAATATTTTAAAAAAAAAAACAAAAATTAGGTGTCACCTTATCTTTGAAAGAAATCTCTTTGAGCTTCCTTCCAAAGAGGGGCATTGTTTGTTGACACCTAAATTTTTCCCAAAAAAAAAAATCATTTCCAAAAAAAATGGGAACTTGCTTTTCCACAAAAATATTTCTTGTCAAATTATCACATATAGATTATCTTGGTTTTTATTATTTTTTTTTTAATGTAAAATTTTTTTCCTAAAAAAAAAAAAAAAAAAAAAAAAAAAAAGAAGCAAGTTGGGGTCAATGATCTAAATGTGACTAGCCAAGCCTAGGAGGTCAAATTGGAATTAAAATGACAAGTTGGGGCCAAAATGCAATTTTCAAAAGTTGAGGGACCAATTCGCAAATTTGGCAAAATTTCACCCGAACCCTTAAATCATCATCTTGGTCACTAATTAAGTTGAAATTGAACTTGGGCCAGGTCGAATCAATCAAATTGGGCCAAAAGGACCAAATTTGCCTTGAATTGGGTATTTTCGGATAAGAAAATGGCTAACTTTGAGGGACTTTCTTGCAAAATTGGGTGGGTACAATTGTAAAACCTGGTCGAGATCTTAAACTACTATACATGAGCTTGCTAATTGATCAAAAACCACAGCCAAATTGATGGATTAAAGCACTCAAACGAGATACCAAAACCCAGCCCACAATTAGGTCTTAATTCGGAGCTGCTAAGTAGGCATATTGGTGGCCCCACCATATCCCACTCAGCCGCCCATCCAGCCTGATCTTTGCACGTGATGGAAGACCATATATAGTAGTGCAAGTGGACGAAAGTTGGCCACGGATAAGCTGCTGACAGCACGGTAAAATCGCACCAAATCCGGACACTCAACAGCTGCAGAAGTTGAAAAATTGGCTAAGTCAGAGAGTGGGTGAACTAGCTCAGTTGGCAGGCTTGGTAGGTGGACAAAAAGCCGACCAAGAGATTGATGAAGGGGGTGGATAACATCTATGAATCATGCTCTTTTGAGAAGGAGAGAGAGGAGACGAGAGGGAGAGGAGAGAGCTCGGAATCGTTCCCCAAAGACACCTTCAGAAGCAACTCCAGAGAGCAAAAAACCCAGAAATTTTAGACCGACCCTTGCAGAGAAAAGTGAAATTTTCACAAACTTGCGACCAAAATTAGCCAAAATCTTCAACTAGAGAGTGAAACTTCACTCAATTATCTTTCCAACCATAGGTCGCACGTCCCAAATGGAGACCGGAAAGGCCTCCTAAAGCCCCCGAAACAGCACCCTCCTGGCCGGCCAAGAAACTCCGAAAATTTGTCTAAGTGTTGAGCCCAGTTGGTCACGAGTGGAAGAAAGCCAGTGTTTTTTGAGAAATTTAAGAAACAAATGAGGAAAATATTGACTTTTACCCCAAACTATAATATATATAGTTTGGTTTGGTGTCAATTTTTCCAACAAAAGATATCTTGAAGTCTAATTTTAGAGGTCAACAAAAACCTTCATTGTCAGTTCTTTTTTCTGCAGATCTCATTTCCAGTTGAAGAAGCCAACTTCCACGGGCTTCCGAGGATAATTTATCGGTTTCCTCGGCCAAGAGATACTTGAAAAAGAAGCTAGGAAGCAAGGTAAGTATCCTAGATGTATTTTTGTTTGAGTTTGAGCATGTTTTGATCATGAAAATCAAGAGGAAAACCAGCCCGGAAAACTGATTTTTGAGGCTGGAATTTTTTCTAAGTGTTGAAATCTCCTCAAGAGTATTGCATGTGTGCTTCTTGGAGAGGTCGTTTTGATGTTGTTCGGTGGGTCATTCTCTATGATGTTTATTGCATTTGAAAGCTCATGTTACCTACTTTCACTCGGATTAAGAATTGTTTCCTTAGATCTCGTATGTGATGAGTGTCGGGGCTTGAATATGGGCATTCAACCTGTTTGCTTGACTTGGGTTCAAACCCAGATTTGCAAAAATCAGCTCAAACCCGCATATTTGATGATGATTCCAGCTTGGTTTTCGTGTGTTTTAAGCTGTGATTTCCGTCTAATCTTGCTCCTTGCATGTGGTAGTATAATCTTGATACTTTAGTTCCGCGTGAGATTGCTTATGGGTTGAGATTGAAGGCCGCAAACATGGCCCGGCGAAGCTGTTTTGGGATGATTTAATGCACGTCAAGCGTTCGATGAAATGTGCAAACCAAGTTTCGATCTTGAAACGGTCGATTTGAGCTTGATTATTGTAATATTCATATGCTGTGTTGCTCCATGTTAGCATAGATCGGTTTAAGGAATTATTATTAATATTTAAAAAAAAAAAAAAAAATATGAAAAAATATGAAAATTTCAAAAAAAATATAAAAGTGATAGATGGTATCAAATTAAGGCAAAAATGGCATCTATGAAATTTTCCTAATTTTAAAAGGTCATTTTCCTAATTTAATGCTATTTTGGTATTTTATGATCATTTTTGTAAATAATCCATTTTGCATAGATTAAAATTATCTAGAGTAATTTCATGCATCTAGAGTAATTTCATGCATATTTAAATTTCCATTTCGCTCACGGGGTCCTGTCCCGGGGCATGATAACAAAGCCATGTAATATTATTTGCCCGACTTGTATTGGGTCTTTCTTTTCCGCATTACTTTCAAGTCATTTCAATTTCTTGGATATTTACTTGCGCACCGCTTTTCATTAATTTGAGTGTAAATTTCTCTTCCAAATTATGTTAGGGTTAGTCTAGACATTAAAAAAAAAAAACCTACAAAAACATTTGCTTGGACACTTAGCGGTTTCATAAAGATTATAATTGGTAATCAAGATTGTGTGGCCATTTAGATTAAAACCTTTCAAGTTAGTGGTGGTACCGCAAGGGCGTTAATAGAAACATTAGCGTAAACAAGTCCCCGTTCCTAGAAATCTCTGGTTGCGTAGGAATCGAGACAACACTCCCGTGTCTCGATTGGTTTCTAGCCGACCCCAATAGGCTAGTGGCGACTCCTAGAAATATTTAGGTTGTTAAGAACTAAAAAACAAAATCCAACGTCACGCGAGGTATGGGCTTGGGAGAGCCTACGCCTAATTTAGGGCCATTGGTCCGCCTCTTTAGGCAAATACCCCTAAACCGTTCTTCCTTTTCCCCCGGATGAAAAAAAGAGGTCGCCGGCGTGCGAGACGACGTGCGAAAAGCCTCGCACCTATACTAATTAAACGACATGGATAAGTGGGTACAAAAAGCCTCGCACCTGTCCTAATTAATATTTTGGAGTTTTCGATACCTTAAAAGTAGGTTGAAATCAAGAAACGGAGACTCGGCAGAGAAAATTCCTTTCTGATCCAATTAAAAATTTATATCGATGTTTTCACCGTAGACCACGGCGTGCAGAAACGACATGGATAAGTGGCTACGAAAAGTCTCGCACCTGTCCTAATTATTATTTTGGAGTATTCGATACCTTAAAAGTCGGTTGAAATCAAGAAACGGAGACTCGACGCAGAAAATTCCTTTCTGATCCAATTAAAAATTTATATCGGTGTTTTCACCGTAGACCCCGGCTTGCAGAGACGACGTGGATAAGTGGCTACCAAAAGTATCGCACCTGTCCTAATTAATATTGTGGAGTTTTCGATACCTCAAAAGTCGGTTGAAATCAAGAAACGGAGACTCGGCACAGAAAATTTCTTTCTGATTCAATTAAAAATTCATATCGGTGTTTTCACCGTAGACCCCAGCATGCAGAGACGACGTGGATAAGTGGCTACGAAAAGCCTCGCACCTATACTAATTATTATTTTGGAGTTTTCGATACCTTAAAAGTCGGTTGAAATCAACAAAAGGAGACTCGGCACAGAAAATTCCTTTCGATCCAATTAAAAATTCATATCGATGTTTTCACCGTAGACCCCGCGTGCGAAACGACATGGATAAGTGGCTACCAAAAGCCTCGCACCTATACTAATTATTATTTTGGAGTTTTCGATACCTTAAAAGTCGGTTGAAATCAAGAAAGGAGACTCGGCACAGAAAAATCCTTTTCGATCCAATTAAAAATTCATATCGGTGTTTTCACCGTAGACCCCGGCGTGCGAAACAACATGGATTAGTGGCTACCAAAAGCATCGCACCTCTCCTAATTAATATTTTGGAGTTTTCGATACCTTAAAAGTCGGTTGAAATCAAGAAACGGAGACTCGCGCGAGAAAATTCCTTTTCGATCCAATTAATAATTCATATCCGTGTTTTCACGGTACACCCCGGCGTGCAGAAACGACATGGATAAGTGGCTACCAAAAGCCTCGCACCTGTCCTAATTAATATTTTGGAGTTTTCGATACCTTAAAAGTCGGTTGAAATCAAGAAAAGGAGACTCGGCACAGAAAATTCCTTTCTGATCCAATTAAAAATTCTTATCGATGTTTTCACCGTAGACCACGACGTGCAGAAACGACATGGATAAGTGGCTACGAAAAGTCTCGCAGCTGTCCTAATTATTATTTTGGAGTATTTGATACCTTAAAAGTCGGTTGAAATCAAGAAACGGAGACTCGACGCAGAAAATTCCTTTCGATCCAATTAAAAATTTATATCGGTGTTTTCACCGTAGACCCCGGCTTGCGAAACGACGTGGATAAGTGGCTACCAAAAGTATCGCACCTGTCCTAATTAATATTGTGGAGTTTTCGATACCTCAAAAGTCGGTTGAAATCAAGAAACGGAGATTCGGGAGAGAAAATTCCTTTCTGATCCAATTAAAAATTCATATCGGTGTTTTCACCGTAGACCCCGGCGTGCAGAAACGACATGGATAAGTGGCGACCAAAAGCATCGCACATGTCCTAATTAATATTGTGGAGTTTTCGATACCTCAAAAGTCGGTTGAAATCAAGAAACGGAGACTCGGCACAGAAAATTTCTTTCTGATCCAATTAAAAATTCATATCGGTGTTTTCACCGTAGACCCGGCGTGCTTTAAGAGACGACGTGGATAAGTGGCTACGAAAAGCCTCGCACCTATACTAGTTATTATTTTGGAGTTTTCGATACCTTAAAAGTCGGTTGAAATCAACAAAAGGAGACTCGGCACAGAAAATTCCTTTCTGATCCAATTAAAAATTCATATCGGTGTTTTCGCTGTAGACCCCGGCGTGCATAAACAACATGGATTAGTGGCTACCAAAAGCATCGCACCTCTCCTCATTAATATTTTGGAGTTTTCGATACCTTAAAAGTCGGTTGAAATCAAGAAACGGAGACTCGGCAGAGAAAATTCTTTTCTGATCCAATTAAAAATTCATATCGGTGTTTTCACCGTAGACGCCGGCGTGCAGAAACGACGTGGATAAGTGCCTACCAAAAGCATCGCACCTGTCCTAATTATTATTTTGGAGTTTTCGGTACCTTAAAAGTCGGTTGAAATCAAAAAACGGAGACTCGGCACAGAAAATTCCTTTCTGATCCAATTAAAAATTCATATCGGTGTTTTCACCGTAGACCCCGCGTGCGAAACGACATGGATAAGTGGCTACGAAAAGCATCGCACCTGTCCTAATTAATATTGTGGAGTTTTCGAAACCTTAAAAGTCGATTCACATCAAGAAACGGAGACTCGGCACAGAAAATTCCTTTCTGCTCCAATTAAAAATTCATATCGCTGTTTTCACTGTAGACCCCGGCGTGCAGAAACGACGTGGATAAGTGGCAACCAAAAGTATAACACCTGTCCTAATTAATATTTTGGAGTTTTCGATACCTTAAAAGTCGGTTGAAATCATGAAATGGAGACTCGGCACAGAAAATTCCTTTCTGATCCAATTAAAAATTCATATCGGTGTTTTCACTGTAGACCCCGGCGTGCAGAAACGACGTGGATAAGTGGCTACCAAAAGCCTCGCACCTGTCCTAATTAATATTTTGGAGTTTTCGATACCTTAAAAGTCGGTTGAAATCAAGAAACGGAGACTCGACACAGAAGATTCCTTTCTGATCCAATTAGAAATTCATATCGGTGTTTTCTCTGTAGACCCCGGCGTGCAGAACCGACATGGATAAGTGGCTAGCAAAAGCCTCGCACCTGTCCTAATTATTATTTTGGAGTTTTCGATACCTTAAAAGTCGGTTGAAATCAAGAAAATGAGACTCGGCACAGAAAATTTCTTTCTGATCCAATTAAAAATTTATATCGATGTTTTCACTGTAGACCCCGGCGTGCAGAAACGACGTGGATAAGTGGCTACCAAAAGCCTCGCACCTGTCCTAATTAATATTTTGGAGTTTTCTATACCTTAAAAGTCGGTTGAAATCAAGAAACGGAGACTCGGCACAGAAAATTCCTTTCTGATCCAATTAAAAATTCATATCGGTGTTTTCACCGTAGACCCCGGCGTGCAGATACGACATGGATAAGTGGCTACGAAAAGCCTCGCACCTGTCCTAATTAATATTTTGGAGTTTTCGATACCTTAAAAGTCGGTTGAACTCTAGAAACGGAGACTCGGCACAGAAAATTCCTTTCGATCCAATTAAAAATTCATATCGGTGTTTTCACCGTAGACCCCGCGTGCGAAACGACATGGATAAGTGGCTACGAAAAGCATCGCACCTGTCCTAATTAATATTTCGGAGTTTTCGATACCTTAAAAGTCGGTTGACATCAAGAAACGGAGACTCGGCAGAGAAAATTCCTGTCTGATCTAATTCAAAATTCATATCGGTGTTTTCACTGTAGACCCCGGCGTGCAGAAACGACATGGATAAATGGCTACCAAAAGCATCGCACCTGTCCTAATTAATATTGCGGAGTTTTCGATACCTTAAAAGTCGGTTGAAATCAAGAAACGGAGACTCGGCACAGAAAATTCCTTTCTGATCCAATTAAAAATTCATATCGGTGTTTTTTTGTAGACCCCGGCGTGCGAGAAACGACGAGGATAAGTGGCTACCAAAAGTATCGCACCTGTGCTAATTATTATTTTGGAGTTTTCGATACATTAAAAGTCGGTTGAAATCAAGAAAATGAGACTCGGCACAAAAAATTCATTTCGATCCAATTAAAAATTCATATCGGTGTTTTCACCGTAGACCCCGGCGTGCAGAAACGACGTGGATAAGTGGCTACCAAAAGCATCGCAGCTGTCCTAATTAATATTGTGGAGTTTTCGATACCTTCAAAGTCGGTTGAAATCAAGAAACGGAGACTCGGCAATGAAAATTCCTTTCTGATCCAATTAAAAATTCATATCGGTGTTTTCACCGTATACCCCGGCGTGCAGAAACGACGTTGATAAGTGGCTACCAAAAGCATCGCACCTGTCCTAATTAATATTTTGGAGGTTTCGATACCTTAAAAGAAGGTTGAAATCAAGAAACGGAGACTCGGCAGAGAAAATTCCTTTCTGATCCAATTGAAAATTCATATCGGTGTTTTCACAGTAGACCCCGGCGTGAAGAAACGACATAGATAAGTGGCTACCAAAAGCTTCACACCTGTCCTAATTAATATTTCGGAGTGTTCGATACCTTAAAAGTCGGTTGAAATCAAGAAACGGAGACTCGGCGCAGAAAATTCCTTTCTGATCCAATTAAAAATTCATATCGATGTTTTCACCGTAGACCCCGGCGTGCAGAAACGACATGGATAAGTGGCTACGAAAAGCCTCGCGCCTGTCCTAATTAATATTTTGGAGTTTTCGATACCTTAAAAGTCGGTTGAAATCAAGAAACGGAGACTCGGCGCAGAAAATTCCTTTATGATCCAATTAAAAATTCATATCGGTGTTTTCACCGTAGACCCCGGCGTGCAGAAACGACGTGGATAAGTGGCTACCAAAAGCGTCGCACTTGTCCTAATTAATATTGTGGAGTTTTCGATACCTTAAACGTCGGTTGAAATCAAGAAACGGAGACTCGGCAGAGAAAATTTCTTTCTGATCCAATTAAAAATTCATATCGGTGTTTTCACTGTAGACCCCGGCGTGCAGAAATGACATGGATAAGTGGCTACCAAAAGCATCGCACCTGTCCTAATTAATATTGCGGAGTTTTCGATACCTTAAAAGTCGGTTGAAATCAAGAAACGGAGACTCGGCACAGAAAATTCCTTTCTGATCCAATTAAAAATTCATATCGGTGTGTTCACTGTAGACCCCGGCGTGCAGAAACGACGTGGACAAGTGGCTACCAAAAGCATCGCACCTGTCCTAATTATTATTTTGGAGTTTTCGATACCTTAAACGTCGGTTGAAATCAAGAAACGGAGACTCGGCACAGAAAATTCCTTTCTGATCCAATTAAAAATTCATATCGGTGTTTTCATAGTAGATCCCGGCGTGTAGAAACGACATGGATAAGTGGCTACCAAAAGCCTCGCACCTGTCCTAATTAATATTTCGGAGTTTTCGACACCTTAAAAGTGGGTTGAAATCAAGAAAAGGAGACTCGGCACAGAAAATTCCTTTCTGATCCAATTAAAAATTCATATCGGTGTTTTCACTGTAGACCCCGGCGTGCAGAAACGACATGGATAAGTGGCTACCAAAAGCATCGCACCTGTCCTAATTAATATTTCGAAGTTTTCGATACCTTAAAAGTCGGTTGCAATCAAGAAAAGGAGACTCGGCACAGAAAATTCCTTTCTGATCCAATTAAAAATTCATGTCGGTGTTTTCACTGTAGACCCCGGCGTGCAAAAACGACATGGATAAGTGGCTACCAAAAGCATCGCACCTGTCCTAATAAATATTTCGGAGTTTTCGATACCTTAAAAGTCGGTTGAAATCAAGAAGAGGAGACTCGGCACAGAAAATTCCTTTTTGATCCAATTAAAAATTCATATCGGTGTTTTCACTTTGTAGACCCCGGCGTGCAGAAACGACATGGATAAGTGGCTACCAAAAGCATCGCACCAGTCCTAATTATATATTTTGGAGGTTTCGATACCTTAAAAGTCGGTTGAAATGAAGAAACGGAGACTCGGCACAGAAAATTTCTTTCGATCCAATTAAAAATTCATATCGGTGTTTTCACTTTGTAGACCCCGGCGTGCATAAACGACATGGATAAGTGGCTTCCAAAAGCATCGCACCTGTCCTAATTAATATTTCGGAGTTTTCAATACCTTAAAAGTCGGTTGAAATCAAGAAAAGGAGACTCGTCACAGAAAATTCCTTTTCGATCCAATTAAAAATTCATATCGGTTTTTCACCGTAGACACCGGCGTAAACGACATGGATAAGTGGCTACCAAAAGCATCGCACCTGTCCTAATTAATATTTTGGAGTTTTCGATACCTTAAAAGTCGGTTGAAATCAAGAAACGGAGACTCGGCACAGAAAATTCCTTTATGATCCAATTAAAAATTCATATCGGTGTTTTCACTGTAGACCTCGGCGTGCAGAAACGACATGGATAAGTGGCTACCAAAAGCATCGCACCTGAACTAATTAAGATTTTGGAGGATTCGATACCTTCAAAGTCGGTTGAAATCAAGAAACGGAGACTCGGCATCGAAAATTCCTTTCTGATCCAATTAAAAATTCATATCGGTGTTTTCACAGTAGATCCCGGCGTGCAGAAACGACATGGATAAGTGGCTACCAAAAGCCTCGCACCTATCCTAATTAATATTTCGGAGTTTTCGATACCTTAAAAGTCGGTTGAAATCAAGAAACGGAGACTCGGCACACAAAATTCCTTTCGATCCAATTAAAAATTCATATCGGTGTTTTCACTGTAGACCCCAGCGTGCAGAAACGACGTGGATAAGTGGCTACCAAAAGCATCGCACCTGTCCTAATTAATATTTTGGAGTTTTCCATAGCTTAAAAGTTGGTTGAAATCAAGAAACGGAGACTCGGCACAGAAAATTCCTTTCTGATCCAATTAAAAATTCATATCGGTGTTTTCACTGTAGACGCCGGCGTGCAGAAACGACATGGATAAGTGGCTACCAAAAGCATCGCACCTGTCCTCATTAATATTTCGGAGTTTTCGATACCTTAAAAGTCGGTTGAAATCAAGAAGAGGAGACTCGGCACAGAAAATTCCTTTCTGATCCAATTAAAAATTCATATCGGTGTTTTCACTGTAGACCCCGGCGTGCAGAAACGACATGGATATGTGGCTACCAAAAGCATCGCACCAGTCCTAAGTAATATTTTGGAGTTTTCGATAGCTTAAAAGTCGGTTGAAATCAAGAAACGGAGACTCGGCACAGAAAATTCCTTTCTGATCCAATTAAAAATTCATATCGGTGTTTTCACTGTAGACCCCGGCGTGCAGAAACGACATGGATAAGTGGCTACCAAAAGCATCGCACCTGTCCTAATTAATATTGCGGAGTTTTCGATACCTTAAAAGTCGGTTGAAATCAAGAAAACGAGACTCGGCACAGAAAATTCCTTTCTGATCCAATTAAAAATTCATATCGGTGTTTTCACCGGACCGGCGTGCAGAAACGATATGGATAAGTGGCTACCAAAAGCATCGCACCTCTCCTAATTAATAGTTTTTCTTAGTCCGCGTTCTTAGTCTCGAAATATTTTGCAGAGTCCAACAAAATTTCGGGGAAAAAACCCCAAAAAACGGAGAAATGCCGCATCGTCAAGGTTGGCGTACTCAAAATCAATGCAACAGTGCATATAACGAGGAAAAATGTAGCTACGGTGCCATTCTTCATTTTTTCTACGCAGTTTCTTTATTCCGAGGCCTTCGTCTCGAAATATTTTGAAGAGTCAAACAAAATTTCGGGGAAAAGGCTCGCAAAAACGGGGAAATGCCGCATCGTCAAGGTTGGCCTCCTCAAAATCAATGCAACAGTTCATATAACGAGGAAAAAATGTAGCTACGGTGCCGATCTTCATCTTTTTTGCGCGGTTTGTTTGTCCGAGGCCTTCGTCTCGAAATATTAGGTAAAGTCGATCAAAATTTCGCACAAAACACCTGCAGAAAAGGGGAAATGCCGCATCGTCAAGGTTGTCCTACTCAAACTCAATGCAACAGTGCATATAACGGGGAAAAATGTAGCTACAATGCCGTTCTTCATTTTTTCTGTGTAGTTTCTTAGTTTGAGGCCTTCGACTCGAAATATTTTGTAGAGTCGAACAAAATTTCGGGGCAAAAGCCCGCAAAAAGGGGGAAATGCCGCATCGTCAAGGTTGGGCTACTCAAACTTAATGCAATAGTGCACATAACGAGGAAAAAATTTAGCTACAGTGCCGTTCTTCATGTTTTCTACGCAGTTTCTTAGTCCGAGGCCTTCGTCTCGAAATATTTTGCAGAGTCCAACAAAATTTCGGGGAAAAAGCCCGAAAAAACGGGGAAATGCCACATCGTCAAGGTTGTCCTTCTCAAAATCAATGCAATAGTGCATATAACGAGGAAAAAATGTAGCTACAGTGTCGCTCTTCATCTTTTCTGCGCGGTTTGTTTGTCTGAGGCCTTCGTCTCGAAATATTACGTTGAGTCGAGCAAAATTTCGGGTAAAAGAGCTGCAGCAAAGGGGAAATGCCGAATCGTCAAGGTTGTCCTACTCAAACTCAATGCAACAGTGCATGTAACGAGGAAAAAATTTAGCTACAGTGCCGTTCTTCATTTTTTCTACGCAGTTTCTTAGTTCGAGGCCTTCGTCTCGCAATATTTTGTAGAGTCCAACAAAATTTCGGGGAAAAAACCCGAAAAAATGGAGAAATGCCGCACCGTCAAGGTTGGCCTACTCAAAATCAATGCAACAGTGCATATAACGAGGAAAAATGTAGCTACAGTGACGTTCTTCATTTTTTCTACGCAGTTTCTTAGTCCGAGGCCTTCGTCTCGAGATATTTTGCAGTGTCCACAAAAATTTCGGGGAAAAGGCTCGAAAAAATGGGGAAATGCCGCATCGTCAAGGTTGGGCTACTCAAACTTAATGCAATTGTGCATATAATGAGGAAAAAATGTAGCTACAGTGTCGTTCTTCATCTATTCTGCGTGATTTGTTTGTCCGAGGCCTTCGTCTCGAAATATTACGTAAAGTCGATCAAAATTTTGTGCAAAAAACCAGCAGAAAAGGGGAAATGCCGCATCGTCAAGGTTGTCCTACTCAAACTCAATGCAACAGTGCATATAACGAGGAAAAATGTAGCTACAGTGCCGTTCTTCATTTTTTCTGCGCAGTTTCTTAGTCCGAGGCCTTCGACTCGAAATATTTTGAAGAGTCGAACAAAATTTTGAGGCCAAAGCCCGCAAAAACGGGGAAATGCCGCATCGTCAAAGTTGGCCTCCTCAAACTCAATGCAACAGTGCATATAACGAGGAAAAAATGTAGCTACAGTGCCGATCTTCATCTTTTTTGCGCGGTTTGTTTGTCCGAGGCCTTCGTCTCGAAATATTACGTAAAGTCGATCAAAATTTCGTGCAAAAAACCTGCAGAAAAGGGGAAATGCCGCATCGTCAAGGTTGTCCTACTCAAACTCAATGCAACAGTGCATATAACGAGGAAAAATGTAGCTACAGTGCCGTTCTTCATTTTTTCTGCGCAGTTTCTTAGTACGAGGCCTTCGACTCGAAATATTTTGTAGAGTCGAACCAAAATTTCGGGGCAAAAGCCTGCAACAAGGGGGAAATGCGGCATCGTCAAGGTTGGGCTACTCAAACTTAATGCAATAGTGCATATAACGACGAAAAAATTTAGCTACAGTGCCGTTCTTTATTTTTTCTACGCTGTTTCTTAGTCCGAGGCCTTCGTCTCGAAATATTACGTAGAGTCGATCAAAATTTAATGTAAAAAACCTGCAGAAATGGGGAAATGCCGCATTGTCAAGGTTGTCCTACTCAAACTCAATGCAACAAAGTGCATATAACGGGGAAAAATTTAGCTACAGTGCCGTTCTTCATTTTTTCTACGCTGTTTCTTAGTCCGAGGCCTTCCTCTCTATATATTTTGCAGAGTCCAACAAAATTTCGGGGAAAAAGCCCAAAAAACAGGGAAATGCCGCATCGTCAAGGTTGGCCTTCTCAAAATCAATGCAATAGTGCATATAACGAGGAAAAAATGTAGCTACAGTGTCGTTCTTCATCTTTTCTGCGCGGTTTGTTTGTCCGAGGCCTTCGTCTCGAAATATTACGTTGAGTCGAGCAAAATTTCAGGTAAAAAACTTGTAGCAAAGGGGAAATGCCGCATTGTCAAGGTTGTCGTACTCAAACTCAATGCAATAGTGCATATAACGGGGAAAAATGTAGCTACAGTGAAGTTCTTCATTTTTTCTACGCAGTTTCTTAGTCCGAGGCCTTTGTCTCGAGATATTTTGCAGAGTCTACAAAAATTTCGGGGAAAAAGCTCGAAAAAACGGGGAAATGCCGCATCGTCAAGGTTGTCCTACTCAAACTCAATGCAACAGTGCATATAACGGGGAAAAAATGTAGCTACAGTGTCGTTCTTCGTCTTTTCTGCGCGGTTTGGTTGTATGAGGCCTTCGTCTCGAAATATTACGTTGAGTTGAGCAAAATTTCAGGTAAAAAAACTGCGGCAAAGGGGAAATGCCGCATCGTCAAGGTTGTCCTACTCAAACTCAATGCCACAGTGCATATAACGGGGAAAAATGTAGCTACAATGCCGTTCTTCATTTTTTTTGCGCAGTTTCTTAGTCCGAGGCCTTCGACTCGAAATATTTTGCAGAGTCGAACAAAATTTCGGGGCAAAAGCCCGCAAAAAGGGGAAAATGCCGCATCGTCAAGGTTGGGCTACTCAAACTTAATGCAATTGTGCATATAACGAGGAAAAAATGTAGCTACAGTGTCGTTCTTCATCTTTTCTGCGCGATTTGTTTGTCCGAGGCCTTCGTCTCGAAATATTACGTTAAGTCGAGCAAAATTTCAGGTAAAAAACCTGCCGCAAAGGGGAAATGCCGCATCGTCAAGGTTGTCCTACTCAAACTCAATGCAACAAGTGCATATAACGGGGAAAAATGTAGCTACAATGCCGTTCTTCATTTTTTCTGCGCAGTTTATTACTCCGAGGCCTTCGACTCGAAATATTTTGCAGAGTCAAACAAAATTTCTGGGCAAAAGCCCGCAAAAAGGGGAAAATGCTGCATCGTCAAGGTTGGGCTACTCAAACTTAATGCAATAGTGCATATAACGACGAAAAAATGTAGCTACAGTGCCGTTCTTCATTTTTTCCACGCAGTTTCTTAGTCCGAGGCCTTCGTCTCGAAATATTTTGTAGAGTCCAACAAAATTTCGGGGAAAAAACCCGAAAAAACGGGGAAATGCCGCGTCGTCAACGTTGGCCTACTCAAACTCAATGCAACAGTGCATATAACGAGGAAAAAATGTGGCTACAGTGCCGTTCTTCATCTTTTATGCGCGGTTTGTTTGTCCGAGGCCTTCATCTCGAAATATTACGTAAAGTCGATCAAAATTTCGTGCAAAAAACCTGCAGAAAAGGGGAAATGCCGCATCGTCAAGGTTGTCCTACTCACACTCAATGCAACAGTGCATATAACGGGGAAAAAATGTAGCTACAGTGTCGTTCTTCGTCTTTTCTGCGCGGTTTGGTTGTATGAGGCCTTCGTCTCGAAATATTACGTTGAGTCGAGCAAAATTTCAGGTAAAAAACCTGCAGCAAAGGGGAAATGCCGCATCGTCAAGGTTGTCCTACTCAAACTCAATGCAACAGTGCATATAACGAGGAAAAATGTAGCTACAATGCCGTTCTTCATTTTTTCTGCGCAGTTTCTTAGTCCGAGGCCTTCGACTCGAAATATTTTGCGAGAGTCAAACAAAATTTCTGGGCAAAACCCAGCAAAAAGGGGGAAATGCCGCATCGTCAAGGTTGGGCTACTCAAACTTAATGCAATAGTGCATATAACGAGGAAAAAATGTAGCTACAGTGCCGTTCTTCATTTTTTCTACGCAGTTTCTTAGTCCGAGGGCTTCGTCTCGAAATATTTTGTAGAGTCCAACAAAATTTCGGGGAAAAAACCCGAAAAAACGCGGAAATGCCGCATCGTCAAGGTTGGCCTACACAAACTCAATGCAACAGTGCATATAACGAGGAAAAAATGTGGCTATAGTGCCGTTCTTCATCTTTTCAACGCAGTTTCTTAGTCCGAGGCCTTCGTTTCGAAATATTTTGCAGAGTCCAACAAAATTTCGGGGAAATAACCCGAAAAAACGGAGAAATGCCGCATCGTCAAGGTTGGCCTACTCAAAATCAATGAACAAGTGCATATAACGAGGAAAAAATGTAGCTACAGTGCCGTTCTTCATCTTTTCTACGCAGTTTCTTAGTCCGAGGCCTTCGTCTCGAAATATTTTGCAGAGGCCAACAAAATTTCGGGGAAAAAGCCCGAAAAAACAGGGAAATGCCGCATCGTCAAGGTTGGCATTCTCAAAATCAATGCAATAGTGCATATAACGTGGAAAAAATGAAGCTACAGTGTCGTTCTTCATCTTTTCTGCGCGGTTTGTTTGTCCGAGGCCTTCGTCTCGAAATATTAGGTAAAGTCGATCAAAATTTCGTGTAAAAAACCTGCAGAAAAGGGGAAATGCCGCATCATCAAGGTTGTCCTACTCAAACTCAATGCAACAGTGCATATAACGGGGAAAATGTAGCTACAGTACCGTTCTTCATTTTTTCTATGATGTTTCTTAGTCCGAGGCCTTCGTCTCGAAATATTTTGCAGAGTCCAATAAAATTTCGGGAAAAAAGCCCGAAAAAACGGAAAAATGCTGCATCGTCAAGGTTGGCCTACTAAAAATCAATGCACCAGTGCATATAACGAGGAAAAATGTAGCTACAGTGACGTTCTTCATTTTTTCTACGCAGTTTCTTAGTCCGAGGCCTTCGTCTCGAGATATTTTGCAGAGTCCACAAAAATTTCATGGAAAAACCTCGAAAAAACGGGGAAATGCCGCATCATCAAGGTTGGCCTTCTCAAAATCAATGCAATAGTGCATATAACGAGGAAAAAATGTAGCTACAGTGTTGTACTTCATCTTTTTTGCGCGGTTTGTTTGTCCGAGTCCTTCGTCTCGAAATATTACGTAAAGTCGATCAAAATTTCGTGTAAAAAACCTGCAGAAAAGGGGAAATGCCGCATCGACAAGGTTGTCCTACTCAAACTCAATGCAACAGTGCATATAACGGGGAAAAATGTAGCTACAGTGCCGTTCTTCATTTTTTCTATGCTGTTTCTTAGTCTGAGGCCTTCGTCTCGAGATATTTTACAGAGTCCACAAAAATTTCGAGGAAAAAGCTCGAAAAAACGGGGAAATGCCGCATCGTCAAGGTTGGTCTTCTCAACATCAATGCAATAGTGCATATAACGAGGAAAAAATGTAGCTACACTGCCGTTCTTCATCTTTTCTGCGCGGTTTGTTTGTCCGAGGCCTTCGTCTCAAAATATTACGTAAAGTCGATCAAAATTTCGTGCAAAAAACCTGCAGAAAAGGGGAAATGCCGCGTCGTCAAGGTTGTCCTACTCAAACTCAACGCAACAGTGCATATAACGAGGAAAGATATAGCTACAATGCCGTTCTTCATTTTTTCTGCGCAGTTTCTTAGTCCGAGGCCTTCATCACGAAATATTTTGGAGAGTGCAACAAAATTTCGGGGAAATAACCCGAAAAAACGGAGAAATGCTGCATCGTCAAGGTTGGCCTACTCAAAATTAATGCAACAGTGCATATAACGATTAAAAATGTAGCTACCGTGAAGTTCTTCATTTTTTCTACGCAGTTTCTTAGTCCGAGTCCTTCGTCTCGAGATATTTTGCAGAGTCCACAAAAATTTCGGGGAAAAAGCTCGAAAAAACGGGGAAATGCCGCATCGTCAAGGTTGGCCTTCTCATAATCAATGCAATAGTGCATATAACGAGGAAAAAATGTAGCTATAGTGCCATTCTTCATCATTTTTGCGCGGTTTGTTTATCCGAGGCCTTCGTCTAGAAATATTTTGCAGAGTCCAACAAAATTTTGGGGAAAAAACCCGAAAAAACGGAGAAATGCCGCATCGTCAAGGTTGGCCTACTCAAAAACAATGCAATAGTGCATATAACGAGGAAAAATGTAGCTACAGTGACGTTCTTCATTTTTTCTACGCAGTTTCCTAGTCCGAGGCCTTCGTCTCGGGATATTTTGCAGAGTCCACAAAAATTTCGGGGAAAAAGCTCGAAAAAACGGGGAAATACCGCATCGTCAACGTTGGCCTTCTCAAAATCAATGCAATAGTGCATATAACGAGGAAAAAATGTAGCTACCGTGCCGTTCTTCATCTTTTATGCGTGGTTTGTTCGTCCGAGGCCTTCGTCTCGAAATATTATGTAAAGTCGATCAAAATTTCGTGCCGAAAACCTGCAGAAAAGGGGAAATGCCGCATCGTCAAGGTTCTCCTACTCAAACTCAATGCAACAGTGCATATAACGGGGAAAAATGTAGCTACAATGCCGTTTTTCATTTTTTATACGCAGTTTCTTAGTCCGAGGCCTTCGACTCGGAATATTTTACAAAGTCGAACAAAATTTCGGAGCAAAAGCTCGCAAAAAGGGGGAAATGCCGCATCGTCAAGGTTGGGCTACTCAAACTTAATGCAATAGTACATATAACGACGAAAAAATTTAGCTACAGTGCCGTTCTTCATTTTTTCTACGCAGTTTCTTAGTCCGAGGCCTTCGTCTCGGGATATTTTGCAGAGTCCACAAAAATTTCGGGGAAAAAGCTCGAAAAAACGTGGAAATGCCGCATCGTCAACGTTGGCCTTCTCAAAATCAATTCAATAGTGCATATAACGAGGAAAAAATGTAGCTACCGTGCCGTTCTTCATCTTTTCTGCACGGTTTGTTTGTCCGAGGCCTTCGTCTCGAAATATTACGTAAAGTCGATCAAAATTTCGTGCCGAAAACCTGCAGAAAAGGGGAAATGCCGCATCGTCAAGGTTGTCCTACTCAAACTCAATGCAACACTGCATATAAAGGGGAAAAATGTAGCTACAGTGCTGTTCTTATTTTTTTCTACACAGTTTCTTAGTCCGAGGCCTTCGTCTCGAAATATTACGTAGAGTCGATCAAAATTTAATGTAAAAAACCTGCAGAAATGGGGAAATGCCGCATTGTCAAGGTTGTCCTACTCAAACTCAATGCAACAGTGCATATAACGGGGAAAAATTTAGCTACAAAGTGCCGTTCTTCATTTTTTCTACGCTGTTTCTTAGTCCGAGGCCTTCCTCTCGATATATTTTGCAGAGTCCAACAAAATTTCGGGGAAAAAGCCCAAAAAACAGGGAAATGCCGCATCGTCAAGGTTGGCCTTCTCAAAATCAATGCAATAGTGCATATAACGAGGAAAAAATGTAGCTACGGTGTCGTTCTTCATTTTTTCTGCGCGGTTTGTTTGTCCGAGGCCTTCGTCTCGAAATATTACGTTGAGTCGAGCAAAATTTCAGGTAAAAAACTTGTAGCAAAGGGGAAATGCCGCATTGTCAAGGTTGTCGTACTCAAACTCAATGCAATAGTGCATATAACGGGGAAAAATGTAGCTACAAAGTGAAGTTCTTCATTTTTCTACGCAGTTTCTTAGTCCGAGGCCTTTGTCTCGAGATATTTTGCAGAGTCTACAAAATTTCGGGAAAAAAGCTGCAAAAAAACGGGGAAATGCCGCATCGTCAAGGTTGTCCTACTCAAACTCAATGCAAAAGTGCATATAACGGGAAAAAATGTAGCTACGGTGTCGTTCTTCGTTTTTTCTGCGCGGTTTGGTTGTATGAGGCCTTCGTCTCGAAATATTACGTTGAGTGGAGCAAAATTTCAGGTAAAAAACCTGCGGCAAAGGGGAAATGCCGCATCGTCAAGGTTGTCCAACTCAACTCAATGCAAGAGTGCATATAACGAGGAAAAATGTAGCTACAATGCCGTTCTTCATTTTTGTTGCGCAGTTTCTTTGTCCGAGGCCTTCGACTCAAAATATTTTGCAGAGTCGAACAAAATTTCAGGGCAAAAGCCCGCAAAAAAGGGGAAATGCCGCATCGTCACGGTTGGGCTACTCAAACTTAATGCAATAGTGCATATAACGAGGAAAAAATGTAGCTACGGTGTCGTTCTTCATCTTTTCTGCGCGGATTTGTTTGTCCGAGGCCTTCGTCTCGAAATATTACGTTAAGTCGAGCAAAATTTCAGGTAAAAAACCTGCCGCAAAGGGGAAATGCCGCATCGTCAAGGTTGTCCTACTCAAACTCAATGCCACAGTGCATATAACGGGGAAAAATGTAGCTACAATGCCGTTCTTCATTTTTTTTGCGCAGTTTCTTAGTCCGAGGCCTTCGTCTCGAAATATTACGTTGAGTCGAGCAAAATTTCGGGTAAAAAACCTGCAGCAATGGGGAAATGCCGCATCGTCAAGGTTCTTCTACTCAAACTCAATGCAACAGTGCATATAACGGGGAAAAATGTAGTTACAGTGCCGTTCTTCATTTTTTCTACGCAGTTTCTTAGTCCGAGGCCTTCGTTTCGAAATATTTTGCAGAGTCCAACAAAATTTTACGGAAAAAACCCAAAAAAACGGAGAAATGCCGCATCGTCAAGGTTGTCCTACTCAAACTCAATGCAACAGTGCATATAACGGGGAAAAATGTAGCTACAATGCCGTTCTTCATTTTTTCTGCACGGTTTATTACTCCGAGGCCTTCGACTCGAAATATTTTGCAGAGTCAAACAAAATTTCTGGTAAAAAAGCCGCCGCAAAAAGGGGAAAATGCTGCATCGTCAAGGTTGGGCTACTCAAACTTAATGCAATAGTGCATAAAACGATGAAAAAATGTAGCTACAAAGTGCCGTTCTTCATTTTTTCCACGGTTTCTTAGTCCGAGGCCTTCGTCTCGAAATATTTTGTAGAGTCCAACAAAATTTTGGGGAAAAAACCCGCAAAAAACGGGGAAATGCCGCATCGTCAAGGTTGGCTTACTCAAACTCAATGCAATAGCGCATATAACGAGGAAAAAATGTGGCTACAGTGCCGTTCTTCATCTTTTATGCGCGGTTTGTTTGTCCGAGGCCTTCGTCTCGAAATATTACGTAAAGTCGATCAAAATATCGTGCAAAAAACCTGCAGAAAAGGGGAAATGCCGCATCGTCAAGGTTGTCCTACTCAAACTCAATGCAACAAAGTGCATATAATGAGGAAAAAATGTAGCTACAGTGACGTTCTTCATTTTTTCTGCGCGGTTTGTTTGTCCGAGGCCTTCGTCTCGAAATATTATGTGGAGTCGAACAAAATTTCGGGTAAAAAACCTGCAGCAAAGGGGAAATGCCGCATCGTCAAAGTTGGCCTACTCAAACTCAATGCAACAGTGCATATAACGAGGAAAAATGTAGCTACAATGCCGTTCTTCATTTTTTCTGCGCAGTTTCTTAGTCCGAGGCCTTCGACTCGAAATATTTTGCAGAGTCAAACAAAATTTCTGGGCAAAACCCAGCAAAAAGGGGGAAATGCCGCATCGTCAAGGTTGGGCTACTCAAACTTAATGCAATAGTGCATATAACGAGGAAAAAATGTAGCTACAGTGCCGTTCTTCATTTTTTCTACGCAGTTTCTTAGTCCGAGGGCTTCGTCTCGAAATATTTTGTAGAGTCCAACAAAATTTCGGGGAAAAACCCGAAAAAAGGGGAAATGCCGCATCGTCAAGGTTGGCCTACTCAAACTCAATGCAATAGTGCATATAACGAGGAAAAAATGTGGCTACAAGTGCCGTTCTTCATCTTTTCTACGCAGTTTCTTAGTCCGAGGCCTTCGTTTCGAAATATTTTGCAGAGTCCAACAAAATTTCGGGGAAAACCCGCAAAAAAACGGAGAAATGCCGCATCGTCAAGGTTGGCCTACTCAAAATCAATGAACAAGTGCATATAACGAGGAAAAAATGTAGCTACGGTGCCTTCTTCATCTTTTCTGCGCTGGTTTTTTAGTCCGAGGCCTTTGTCTCGAAATATTTTGCAGAGGCGAACAAAATTTCGGGGAAAAAGCCCGAAAAAAAGGGAAATGCCGCATCGTCAAGGTTGGCATTCTCAAAATCAATGCAATAGTGCATATAACGAGGAAAAAATGTAGCTAGAGTGCCGTTCTTCATTTTTTCTGTGCGGTTTGTTTGTCCGAGGCCTTCGTCTCGAAATATTACGTAAAGTCAATCAAAATTTCATGTAAAAAACCTGCAGAAAAAGGGAAATGCCGCATCATCAAGGTTGTCCTACTCAAACTCAATGCAACAAGTGCATATAACGGGGAAAAATGTAGCTACAATGCCGTTCTTCATTTTTTCTATGATGTTTCTTAGTCCGAGGCCTTCGTCTCGAAATATTTTGCAGAGTCCAACAAAATTTCGGGAAAAAAACCCGAAAAAACGGAAAAATGCTGCATCGTCAAGGTTGGCCTACTAAAAATCATTGCACCAGTGCATATAACGAGGAAAAATGTAGCTACGGTGCCGTTCTTCATTTTTTCTACGCAGTTTGTTTAGTTCGAGGCCTTCGTCTCGAGATATTTTGCAGAGTCCACAAAAATTTCATGGAAAAAGCTCGAAAAAACGGGGAAATGCCACATCATCAAGGTTGGCCTTCTCAAAATCAATGCAATAGTGCATATAAGGAGGAAAAAATGTAGCTACGAGGCGTTTGCTGTACTTCATTTTTTTGCGCGGTTTGTTTGTCCGAGGCCTTCGTCTCGAAATATTACGTAAAGTCGATCAAAATTTCGTGTAAAAAACCTGCAGAAAAGGGGAAATGCCGCATCGTCAAGGTTGTCCTACTCAAACTCAATGCAACAGTGCATATAACGGGGAAAAATGTAGCTACAGTGCCGTTCTTCATTTTTTCTATGCTGTTTCTTAGTCCGAGGCCTTCGTCTCTGGAGATATTTTACAAAGTCCACAAAAATTTCGGGGAAAAAGCTCGAAAAAACGGGGAAATGCCGCATCGTCAAGGTTGGTCTTCTCAAACATCAATGCAATAGTGCATATAACGAGGAAAAAATGTAGCTACAGTGCCGTTCTTCATCTTTTCTGCGGTTTGTTTGTCCGAGGCCTTCGTCTCGAAATATTACGTAAAGGCGATCAAAATTTCGTGTAAAAAACCTGCAGAAAAGGGGAAATGCCGCATCGTCAAGGTTGGGCTACTCAAACTTAATGCAATAGTGCATATAACGAGGAAAAAATTTAGCTACAGTGCCGTTCTTCATTTTTTCTGCGCAGTTTCTTAGTCCGAGGCCTTCATCACGAAATATTTTGGAGAGTCGAACAAAATTTCGGGGAAAAACCCGCAAAAACGGAGGGGAAATGCCGCATCGTCAAGGTTGGCCTACTCAAAATTAATGCAATAGTGCATATAACGATTAAAAATGTAGCTACCGTGAAGTTCTTTCTTTTTTTCTACGCAGTTTCTTAGTCCGAGTCCTTCGTCTCGAGATATTTTGCGAGTCCACAAAAATTTCGGGAAAAAGCTCGAAAAAAACGGGGAAATGCCACATCGTCAAGGTTGGCCTTCTCATAATCAATGCAATAGTGCATATAACGAGGAAAAAATGTAGCTATAGTGCCATTCTTCATTTTTTTGCGCGGTTTGTTTATCCGAGGCCTTCGTCTAGAAATATTTTGCAGAGTCGAACAAAATTTGGGGTAAAAAACCCGCAAAAACGGAGAAATGCCGCATCGTCAAGGTTGGCCTACTCAAAACAATGCAATAGTGCATATAACGGGGAAAAATGTAGCTACAGTGCCGTTCTTCATTTTTTCTACGCAGTTTCTTAGTCCGAGGCCTTCGTCTCGAAATATTTTGCAGAGTCCAAGAAAATTTCGGGGAAAAAGCTTGCAAAAAGGGGGAAATGCCGCATCGTCAAGGTTGGCCTTCTCAAAATCAATGCAATAAAGCATATAACGAGGAAAAAATGTAGCTACAGTGCCGTTCTTCATTTTTTATGCACGGTTTGTTTGTCCGAGGCCTTCGTCTCGAAATATTACCAAAAGTCGATCAAAATTTCGTGTAAAAAACCTGCGGAAAAGGGGAAATGCCGCATCGTCAAGGTTGCCCTACTCAAACTCAATGCAACAGTGCATATAACGGGGAAAAATGTAGCTACAATGCCGTTCTTCATTTTTTCTACGCAGTTTCTTAGTCCGAGGCCTTCGACTCGAAATATTTTACAAAGTCGAACAAAATTTCGGGAAAAAGCTCGCAAAAGGGGGAAATGCCGCATCGTCAAGGTTGGGCTACTCAAACTTAATGCAATAGTGCATATAACGAGGAAAAAATGTAGCTACAAAGTGCCGTTCTTCATTTTTTCTACGGTTTGTTTGTCCGAGGCCTTCGTCTCGGGAAATATTTTGCAGAGTCCACAAAATTTCGGTAAAAAACCTGCAGAAAAAACGGGAAATGCCGCATCGTCAAGGTTGGCCTTCTCAAACTCAATGCAATAGTGCATATAACGGGAAAAATGTAGCTACCGTGCCGTTCTTCATTTTTCTGCACGGTTTGTTTGTCCGAGGCCTTCGTCTCGAAATATTACGTAAAGTCGAATCAAAATTTCGGGAAAAAACCTGCAGAAAAGGGGAAATGCCGCATCGTCAAGGTTGTCCTACTCAAACTCAATGCAACAGTGCATATAAAGGGGAAAAAATGTAGCGAGTGCCGTTCTTATTTTTTCTACGCGGTTTGTTAGTCCGAGGCCTTCGTCTCGAAATATTACGTAGAGTTGATCAAAATTTAATGTAAAAAACCTGCAGAAATGGGGAAATGCCGCATTGTCAAGGTTGTCCTACTCAAACTCAATGCAACAGTGCATATAACGGGGAAAAATTAGCTACATGTCCCGTTCTTCATTTTTTCTACGCAGTTTCTTCGTCCGAGGCCTTCGTCTCAAAATATTTTGCAGAGTCCAACAAAATTTCGGGGAAAAAGCCCGAAAAAATAGGGAAATGCCGCATCGTCAAGGTTGGCATTCTCAAAATCAATGCAATAGTGCATATAACGTGGAAAAAATGAAGCTACAGTGTCGTTCTTCATCTTTTCTGCGCGGTTTGTTTGTCTGAGACCTTCGTCTCGAAATATTACGTGGAGTCGAGCAAAATTTCAGGTAAAAAACCTGCAGCAAAGGGGAAATGCCGCATCGTCAAGGTTTTCCTAGTCAAACTCAATGCAACAGTGCATATAACGGGGAAAAATGTAGCTATAGTGCCTTGTTTGTCCGAGGCTTTTTTAGTCCGAGGCCTCGAAATATTTTGCAGAGTCCAATGAAATTTCGGGGAAGAGGCCCGAAAAAATGGGGAAATGCCGCATCGTCAAGGTTGGCCTTCTCAAAATCAATGCAATAGTGCATATAACGAGGAAAAAATGTAGCTACAGAAAAAGGTGCCGTTCTTCATCTTTTCTGCGCGGTTTGTTTGTCCGAGGCCTTCTTCTCGAAATATTAATTAAAGTCGATCAAAATTTCGTGTAAAAAACCTGCAGAAAAGGGGAAATGCCGCATCGTCAAGGTTGTCCTACTCAAACTCAATGCAACAGTGCATATAACGGGGAAAAATGTAGCTACAATGCCGTTCTTCATTTTTTCTGCGCAGTTTCTTAGTCCGAGGCCTTCGACTCGAAATATTTTGCAGAGTCGAACAAAATTTCGGGGAAAAAGCCCCCAAAAGGGGGAAATGCCGCATCGTCAAGGTTGGGCTACTCAAACTTAATGCAATAGTGCATATAACGGAGGAAAAATTAGCTACAAGTGCCGTTCTTCATTTTTTCTACGCGTTTTGTTTGTCCGAGGCCTTCGACTCGAAATATTTTGCAGAGTCGAACAAAATTTCGTGGCAAAAGCCCGCAAAAAGGGGGAAATGCCGCATCGTCAAGGTTAGGCTACTCAAAGTTAACGCAATAGTGCATATAAGGAGGACAAAATTTAGCTACAGTGCCGTTCTTCATTTTTTCTACGCAGTTTCTTAGTCCGAGGCCTTCGTCTCGAAATATTTTGCAGTGTCCAACAAAATTTCGGGGAAGAAGCCCGAAAAAACGGGGAAATGCCGCATCGTCAAGGGTGGCTTTCTCAAAATCAATGCAATAGTGCATATAACGAGGAAAAAATGTAGCTACAGTGCCGTTCTTCATCTTTTCTGCGCGGTTTGTTTGTCCGAGCCTTCGTATCGAAATATTAAGTAAAGTCGATCAAAATTTCGTGCACAAAACCTGCAGAAAAGGGGAAATGCCGCATCGTCAAGGTTGTCCTACTCAAACTCAATACAACAGTGCATATAACGGGGAAAAATGTAGCTACAATGCCGTTCTTCATTTTTTCTGCGCAGTTTCTTAGTTCGAGGCCTTCGACTCGAAATATTTTGGAGAGTCGAAAAAAATTTCGGTTCAAAAGCCCGCAAAAAGGGGGAAATGCCGCATCTTTAAGGTTGGGCTACTCAAACTTAATGCAATAGTGCATATAACGGGAAAAAATTTAGCTAACGGGTAAAAATGTGCTACCGTTCTTCATTTTTTCTACGCTGTTTCTTAGTCCTAGGCCTTCGTCTCGAAATATTTTGCAGAGTCCAACAAAATTTCGGGGAAAAAGCTCGAAAAAACGGGGAAATGCCGCATTGTAAAGGTTGGCCTTCTCAAAATCAATGCAATAGTGCATATAACGAGGAAAAAATGTAGCTACAAAGTGCCGTTCTTCATTTTTCTGCGCGGTTTGTTTGTCCGAGGCCTTCGTCTCGAAATATTACGTAAAGTCGATCAAAATTTCGTGTAAAAAACTGCAGAAAAGGGGAAATGCCGCATCGTCAAGGTTGTCCTACTCAAACTCAATGCAACAGTGCATATAACGGGGAAAAATGTAGCTACAATGCCGTTCTTCATTTTTTCTGCGCAGTTTCTTAGTCCGAGGCCTTCGACTCGAAATATTTTGCAGAGTCGAACAAAATTTCGGGGGAAAAAGCCCCAGAAAAGGGGGAAATGCCGCATCGTCAAGGTTGGGCTACTCAAACTTAATGCAATAGTGCATATAACGGAGGAAAAAATGTAGCTACGGTGCCGTTCTTCATTTTTTCTGCGCGGTTTGTTTGTCCGAGGCCTTCGTCTCGAAATATTTTAAAGTCGAACAAAATTTCGTGTAAAAAAGCCCGCAAAAGGGGAAATGCCGCATCGTCAAGGTTAGGCTACTCAAACTCAATGCAATAGTGCATATAAGGGGAAAAATGTAGCTACGGTGCCGTTCTTCATTTTTTCTGCGCAGTTTCTTAGTCCGAGGCCTTCGTCTCGAAATATTTTGCAAAAGTCGAACAAAATTTCGGGGAAAAAGCCCGAAAAACGGGGAAATGCCGCATCGTCAAGGTTGGCTACTCAAAACTCAATGCAATAGTGCATATAACGAGGAAAAAATGTAGCTACAGTGCCGTTCTTCATCTTTTCTGCGCGGTTTGTTTGTCCGAGCCTTCGTATCGAAATATTAAGTAAAGTCGATCAAAATTTCGTGCAAAAAACCTGCAGAAAGGGGAAATGCCACATCGTCAGGGTTGTCCTACTCAAACTCAATGCAACAATGCATATAACGGGGAAAAATGTAGCTACAATGCCGTTCTTCATTTTTTCTGCGCAGTTTCTTAGTCCGAGGC
This sequence comes from Eucalyptus curtisii, assembly GCA_017140595.1. NCBI lineage: Eukaryota > Viridiplantae > Streptophyta > Magnoliopsida > Myrtales > Myrtaceae > Eucalyptus > Eucalyptus curtisii. The sequence continues at coordinate 16,492,258 of CM029496.1, forward strand.
CTTCGACTCGAAATATTTTGTAGAGCCGAACAAAATTTCGGGTAAAAAACCCGCAGAAAAGGGGAAATGCCGCATCATCATGGTTGGGCTAGTCAAACTTAATACAATAGTGCATATAACGAGGAAAAAATGTAGCTACAATGCCGTTCTTCATTTTTCTGCGGTTTCTTAGTCCTAGGCCTTCGTCTCGAAATATTTTGCGTAGAGTCAACAAAATTTCGGGGAAAAAGCTCGAAAAACGGGGAAATGCCGCATTGTAAAGGTTGGCCTTCTCAAAATCAATGCAATAGTGCATATAACGAGGAAAAAATGTAGCTACAGTGCCGTTCTTCATCTTTTCTGCGCGGTTTGTTTGTCCGAGGCCTTCTTCTCGAAATATTAAGTAAAGTCGATCAAAATTTCGTGCACAAAACCTGCAGAAAAGGGGAAATGCCGCATCGTCAAGGTTGTCCTACTCAAACTCAATGCAACAGTGCATATAACGGGGAAAAATGTAGCTACAATGCCGTTCGTCATTTTTCTGCGCAGTTTGTTAGTCCGAGGCCTTCGACTCGAAATATTTTGCAGCCCGAACCAAAATTTCGGGGAAAAAGCCTGCAAAAAGGGGGAAATGCCGCATCGTCAAGGTTGGGCTACTCAAACTTAATGCAATAGTGCATATAACGAGGAAAAAATGTAGCTAGAGTGCCGTTCTTCATTTTTTCTGTGCAGTTTGTTTGTCCGAGGCCTTCGTCTCGCAATATTTCGTAAAGTCGAACAAAATTTCATGGTAAAAAAGCCCGCAGAAAAGGGGAAATGCCGCATCTTTAAGGTTGGGCTACTCAAACTTAATGCAATAGTGCATATAACGGGGAAAAATGTAGCTACAATGCCGTTCTTCATTTTTTCTACTGGTTTCTTAGTCCGAGGCCTTCGTCTCGAAATATTTTGCAGAGTCGAACAAAATTTCGGGGAGAAAAAGCTCGCAGAAAAGGGGGAAATGCCGCATCGTCAAGGTTGGGCTACTCAAATAATGCAATAGTGCATATAACGAGGAAAAAATGTAGCTATAGTGCCATTCTTCATTTTTTGCGCGGTTTGTTTGTCCGAGGCCTTCGTCTCGAAATATTACGTAGAGTCGAACAAAATTTTGGGTAAAAAACCAAAAAAGGGGAAATGCCGCATCGTCAAGGTTGGCCTACTCAAACTCAATGCAATAGTGCATATAACGAGGAAAAATGTAGCTACGATGCCGTTCTTCATTTTTCTCTGCTGGTTTTTAGTCCGAGGCCTTCGTCTCGAAATATTTTGTAGAGTCGAACAAAATTTCGGGGAAAAAGCCCGCAAAAAGGGGGAAATGCCGCATCGTCAAGGTTGGCTACTCAAAATCAATGCAATAGTGCATATAACGAGGAAAAAATGTAGCTACAGTGCCGTTCTTCATTTTTTCTGCGCGGTTTGTTTGTCCGAGGCCTTCGTCTCGAAATATTACGTAAAGTCGATCAAAATTTCGTGTAAAAAACCTGCAGAAAAGGGGAAATGCCGCATCGTCAAGGTTGTCCTACTCAAACTCAATGCAACAATGCATATAACGGGGAAAAATGTAGCTACAATGCCGTTCTTCATTTTTTCTGCGCAATTTCTTAGTTCGAGGCCTTCGACTCGAAATATTTTGTAGAGTCGAAAAAAATTTCGGTTCAAAAGCCCGCAAAAAAGGGGAAATGCCGCATCTTTAAGGTTGGGCTACTCAAACTTAATGCAGTAGTGCATATAACGACGCAAAAATTTAGCTACAGTACCGTTCTTCATTTTTTCTACACTGTTTCTTAGTCCTAGGCCTTCGTCTCGAAATATTTTGCAGAGTCCAACAAAATTTCGGGGAAAAAGCTCGAAAAAACGGGGAAATGCCGCATTGTAAAGGTTGGCCTTCTCAAAATCAATGCAATAGTGCATATAACGAGGAAAAAATGTAGCTACAGTGCCGTTCTTCATTTTTTCTGTGCAGTTTGTTTGTCCGAGGCCTTCGTCTCGCAATATTTCGTAAAGTCAATCAAAATTTCGTGTAAAAAACCTGCAGAAAAAGGGAAATGCCGCATCGTCAAGGTTGTCCTACTCAAACTCAATGCCACAGTGCATATAAGGGGGAAAAATGTAGCTACAATGCCGTTCTTCATTTTTTCTGCGTAGTTTGTTAGTCCGAGGCCTTCTACTCGAAATATTTTGCAGAGTCGAACAAAATTTCGGGGCAAAAGCCCGCAAAAAGGGGGAAATGCCGCATCGTCAAGGTTGGGCTACTCAAACTTAATGCAATAGTGCATATAAGGAGGAAAAAATTTAGCTACAGTGCCGTTCTTCATTTTTTCTACGCAGTTTCTTAGTCCGAGGCGTTCGACTCGAAATATTTTGCAGAGTCGAACAAAATTTCGTGGCAAAAGCCCGCAAAAAGGGGGAAATGCCGCATCGTCAAGGTTGGCCTACTCAAACTTAATGCAATAGTGCATATAACGGGAAAAATTTAGCTACGGTGTCGTTTTTCATTTTTTCTGCTGGTTTCTTAGTCCGAGGCCTTCGTCTCGAAATATTTTGCAGAGTCCAACAAAATTTCGGAGCAAAAGCTCGCAAAAAGGGGGAAATGCCGCATCGTCAAGGTTGGGCTACTCATAATCAATGCAATAGTGCATATAACGAGGAAAAAATGTAGCTATAGTGCCATTCTTCATCGTTTTTGCGCGGTTTGTTTATCCGAGGCCTTCGTCTCGAAATATTTTGCAGAGTCCAACAAAATTTTGGGGAAAAAAACCAAAAAAGGGAGAAATGCAGCTTCGTCAAGGTTGGCCTACTCAAAATCAATGCAATAGTGCATATAACGAGGAAAAATGTAGCTACAGTGACGTTCTTCATTTTTTCTACGCAGTTTCTTAGTCGGAGGCCTTCGTCTCGAAATATTTTGCAGAGTCCGAACAAAATTTCGGGAAAAAGCTCGAAAAAAGGGGGAAATGCCGCATCGTAAAGGTTGGCCTACTCAAACTCAATGCAATAGTGCATATAACGAGGAAAAAATGTAGCTAGAGTGCCGTTCTTCATTTTTTCTGCTCGGTTTGTTTGTCCGAGGCCTTCGTCTCGAAATATTACGTAAAGTCGATCAAAATTTCGTGTAAAAAACCTACAGAAAAGGGGAAATGCCGCATCGTCAAGGTTGTCCTACTCAAACTCAATGCAACAAAGTGCATATAACGGGGAAAAATGTAGCTACAATGCCGTTCTTCATTTTTTTGCGCAGTTTCTTAGTCCGAGGCCTTCGACTCGAAATATTTTGCAGAGTCGAACAAAATTTCAGAGAAAAAAAGCTCAAAAAGGGGGAAATGCCGCATCGTCAAGGTTGGGCTACCCAAACTTAATGCAATAGTGCATATAACGACGAAAACATTTAGCTACAGTGCCGTTCTTCATCTTTTCTACGCGGTTTGTTTGTCCGAGGCCTTCGTCTCGAAATATTACGTAAAGTCTATCAAAATTTCGTGTAAAAAACCTGCAGAAAACGGGAAATGCCGCATCGTCAAGGTTGTCCTACTCAAACTCAATGCAACAGTGCATATAACGGGGAAAAATGTTGCTACAGTGCCATTCTTCATTTTTTCTACGCAGTTTCTTAGTCCGAGGCGTTCAACTCGAAATATTTTGCAGAGTCGAACAAAATTTCGTGGCAAAAGCCCGCAAAAAGGGGGAAATGCCGCATCTTTAAGGTTGGGCTACTCAAACTTAATGCAATAGTGCATATAACGACGAAAAAATTAGCTACAGTCCGTTCTTTATTTTTTCTATGCGCGGTTTTTGTCCGAGGCCTTCGTCTCGGGATATTTTGCGTAGAGTCCACAAAATTTCGGGGAAAAAGCTCGAAAAAACGGGGAAATGCCGCATCGTAAAGGTTGGCCTTCTCAAAATCAATGCAATAGTGCATATAACGAGGAAAAAATGTAGCTACAGTGCCGTTCTTCATCTTTTCTGCGCGGTTTGTTTGTCCGAGGCCTTCTTCTTAAATTATTAAGTAAAGTCGATCAAAATTTTGTGCAAAAAACCTGCAGAAAAGGGGAAATGCCGCATCGTCAAGGTTGTCCTACTCAAACTCAATGCAACAGTGCATATAACGGGGAAAAATGTACTTACAGTGCTGTTCTTCATTTTTTCTGCGCAGTTTCTTAGTCCGAGGCCTTCGTCTCGAAATATTTTGCAGAGTCGAACAAAATTTCGGGAAAAAGCCCGCAAAAAGGGGGAAATGTCGCATCGTCAAGGTTGAGCTACTCAAACTTAATGCAATAGTGCATATAATGAGGAAAAATGTAGCTACGGTGCCGTTCTTCATTTTTTCTGCGCGGTTTGTTTGTCCGAGGCCTTCGTCTCGAAATATTTTGCGTAAAGTCGAACAAAATTTCGTGTAAAAAACCCGCAGAAAAGGGGAAATGCCGCATCTTTAAGGTTGGGCTACTCAAACTCAATGCAATAGTGCATATAACGGGGAAAAATTTAGCTACAATGCCGTTCTTCATTTTTTCTATGCTGTTTCTTAGTCCGAGGCCTTCGTCTCGAAATATTTTGCAGAGTGAACAAAATTTCGGGAAAAAAGCTCGCAAAAAATGGGGAAATGCCGCATCGTCAAGATTAGCCTTCTCAAAATGAATGTAATAGTGCATATAACGAGGAAAAAATGTAGCTACAGTGTCGTTCTTCATCTTTTCTACGCGGTTTGTTTGTCTGAGGCCTTCGTCTCAAAATATTACGTAGAGTCGAGCAAAATTTCGGGTAAAAAACCTGCAGCAAAGGGTAAATGCCCCATCGTCAAGGTTTTCCTACTCAAACTCAATGCAACAGTGCATATAACGAGGAAAAATGTAGCTACAATACCGTTCTTCATTTTTTCTACGCAGTTTCTTAGTCCGAGGCTTTCGTCTCGAAATATTTTGCAGAGTCCAACAAAATTTCGAGGAAAAAACACGAAAAAACGGAGAAATGCCCCATCGTCAAGGTTGGCCTACTCAAAATCAATGCAAGAGTGCGTATAACGAGGAAAAATGTAGCTATGCAACCGTGTAACAGGGAAAAATGTTGCTACGTTCTTCATTTTTTCTACGCAGTTTTTAGCCCGAGGCCTTCGTCTCGAGATATTTTGAAGAGTCCGAACAAAATTTCGGGGAAAAAGCGCAGAAAAAATGGGGAAATGCCGCATCGTCAAGGTTGGCCTTCTCAAAATCAATGCAATAGTGCATATAACTAGGAAAAAATGTAGCTACGGTGTCGTTCTTCATTTTTCTGCACGCGGTTTGTTTGTCCGAGGCCTTCGTCTCAAAATATTACGTAGAGTCGAACAAAATTTCGGGAAAAAACCTGCAGCAAAGGGGAAATGCCGCATCGTCAAGGTTGGGCTACTCAAACTAATGCAATAGTGCATATAACGAGGAAAAATGTAGCTAGAGTGCCGTTCTTCATTTTTTCGTGCGGTTTGTTTGTCCGAGGCCTTCGTCTCGAAATATTACGTTGAGTCGATCAAAATTTCGGGTAAAAAACCTGTAGAAAAGGGGAAATGCCGCATCGTCAAGGTTGTCCAACTCAAACTCAATGCAACAGTGCATATAACGGGGAAAAACGTACTTACAGTGCCGTTCTTCATTTTTTCTACGCAGTTTCTTAGTCCGAGGCCTTCGTCTCGAAATATTTTGCAGAGTCCAAGAAAATTTCGTGGAAAAAGCCCGCAAAAAACGGAGAAATGCCGCATCGTCAAGGTTGTCCTACTCAAACTCAATGCAACAGTGCATATAACGGGGAAAAATGTAGCTACAGTGTCGTTCTTCATCTTTTCTGTGCGGTTTGTTTGTCTGAGGCCTTCGTCTCGAAATATTACGTTGAGTCGAGCAAAATTTCGGGTAAAAAACCTGCAGCAATGGGGAAATGCCGCATCGTCAAGGTTCTTCTACTCAAACTCAATGCAACAGTGCATATAACGGGGAAAAATGTAGCTACAGTGTCGTTCTTCATTTTTTCTACGCAGTTTCTTACTCTGAGGTCTTCGTCTCGAGATATTTTGCAGAGTCCACAAATATTTCGGGGAGAAAGCTCGAAAAAACGGGGAAATGCCGCATCGTCAAGGTTGGCCTTGTCAAAATCAATGCAATAGCGCATAGAACAAGGAAAAAATGTAGCTACAGTGCCGTTCTTCATCTTTTCTGCGCGGTTTGTTTTTCCGAGGCCTTCGTCTCGAAATATTACGTAAAGTCGATCAAAATTTCGTGCACAAAACCTGCAGAAAAGGTGAAATGCCGCATCGTCAAGGTTGTCCTACTCAAACTCATTGCAACAGTGCATATAACGGGGAAAAATGTAGCTACAGTGCCGTTCTTCATTTTTTCTACGCAGTTTCTTAGTCCGAGGCCTTCGTCTCGAAATACTTTGCAGAGTCCAACAAAATTTCGGGGAAAAAACCTGAAAAAACGGAGAAATGCCGTATCGTCAAGGTTGGCCTACTCAAAATCAATGCAACAGTGCATATAACGAGGAAAAAATGTAGCTACAATGCCGTTCTTCATTTTTTTTTTTGCGCAGCTTTTTTGTCCGAGGCCTTCGTCTCAAAATATTTTGCAAAGTCGAACAAAATTTCAGGGAAAAAGCCCGCAAAAAGGGGAAATGCCGCATCGTCAAGGTTGGCTACTCAAACTTAATGCAATAATGCATATAATGGGAAAAAATGTAGCTACAAGTTCCAATCTTCATTTTTTCTACGCGGTTTGTTTGTCCGAGGCCTTCGTCTCGAAATATTTTAGAGTCGAACAAAATTTCGGGGAAAAAGCCCGAAAAATTGGAAATGCCGCATCGTGAAGGTTGGCCTTCTCAAAATCAATGCAATAGTGAATATAAGGAGGAAAAAATGTAGCTACAGTGCCCTTCTTCATTTTTTCTATGCGGTTTGTTTGTCCGAAGCCTTCGTCTCGAAATATTTTGTAGAGTCGAACAAAATTTCGGGTAAAAAGCCCGAAAAAGGGGGAAATGCCGCATCATCAAGGTTGGCCTACTCAATCTCAAAGGAACGGTGCATATAACGGGCAAAAATGTAGCTACAGTGCCGTTCTTCATCTTTTCTGCGCGGTTTGTTTGTCCGACCCCTTCGTCTCGAAATATTTTGCAGAGTCGAACAAAATTTCAGGGCAAAAGCCCGCAAAAAGGGGGAAATGCCGCATCGTCAAGGTTGGGCTACTCAAACTTAATGCAATAGTGCATATAACGAGCAAAAATTTAGCTACAGTTCCATTCTTCATTTTTTCTACGCAGTTTCTTAGTCCGAGGCCTTCGTCTCGAAATATTTTGCAGAGTCCAAAAATTTTCGGGGAAAAAAATCGAAAAAACGGAGAAATGCCGAATCGTCAAGGTTGGCCTACTCAAAATCAATGCA